>JAPZDX010113578.1:0-10170 GCA_029783625.1 Naso annulatus | reverse complement strand
TAAATTGAGCCAAACTTCTTTCTCTGTGACACCTTTCATGCATCCTGGGAACCGCTGAGTCATGGCTTTGTCGAATTCTTCCGGGGACATCCAGCGTCCCAGCTGGCTGACTCCACCCCCCACAGGTGTGGGTACCGTGTCTCTCTGCTCGCGGGTCACAATCACAGTCTTGCTCTCCACACGCGCCACATCCCTCGGGTCGGTCCTGGCCAACCAGCTGCAGGAAGGAACGGAGGAAGGAAGACATTAGGATGTCTTTTTGATTTCTTTCTTTTTTCTTTCTTTTTTTTTTTTGCAAAGCAGAGAGACAAGTTTAACATTTTGCTGCTGCACAAACAGAATTTCTGTGTTGACCTTCCATCTGTAGACATGCTCTTTGTTCATTTATTAGTCTGACAGCTGCTGGAAAGCAGGTTTGTTCTGACTGAGCGAGTCAGACTTACTGGTTCATCAGAATGTGAAGCTACACTGAGTTACTGCCATCAAATCAACAAAAACATCCACAGCTGTGACTGCTGAAGGTCAAAATAAAAAATCAAAATATTGAACATTTAAAAAAAACTATATTAAAGGCCGCTAAAAGCTCTGAAAATGTCTTTTGTTAAAATACTACACCACCTGAAAATTCACTGCTAAGCCAGCATACCAGTTCTCATATTTGTTGAGCTTCTTGATCATCCCCTGCTCCTCCAGCTGGGTCAGGATGGCCCGGTTCTCCTGATCGGAGCCGTCGCAGATGTGGAGGCAGTCTGGCTGACACAGGCTCACGCTGGCCTCCACAAACTCCTTGACGGCTGGGCTGAGGGTGCTGAGATCACCCTGCACGACCCTGAGACCGCTCTGGTTCTGCGACTGCAGCTGAGGAGGCATGGCGGTGGAGTCTGGAGCGAGACTGAGCGGACAGAGGCAGGAAAAAACACGAGGTGTGGACTAGCCAGGAGAAAAGAAAAGAAAGGGGGACAAAAAGAGAGAGAGAAGAGAGAGAAAAAGAGAGGAAAAAAAGAGAAAAGAAAACAGAATGATCAGATTAGAGAAAAGAACAAGAAGATGAGGAGAAAGGATTGTTTCAATTCGTGCAATACCGTTAACTTTCTGAAAATATTATTTTCTATTGGTCTTGACTTCAGGCCTCGCCAGAGTTAATCTCATTTATGAATT
Organism: Naso annulatus; assembly: GCA_029783625.1. Taxonomy (NCBI): domain Eukaryota; kingdom Metazoa; phylum Chordata; class Actinopteri; order Acanthuriformes; family Acanthuridae; genus Naso; species Naso annulatus. The sequence continues at coordinate 9,012 of JAPZDX010113578.1, read as the reverse complement.
TGCATAAAAACACTGCAGCCTCGAGGTTAGGGTGATGCAACCGCATCCCTGCAGTTCCTCATTGTCCCCCATCGCGTCACACACCAGAAACACACACAGAGAGAAGAGAGAGAGCATCAGGTTACCTTCAGCGGCGTGTTGGTAGCACGGAGCCTTCAGCTTGACCTCATCAGCCGATGAGGATTGTTTCTCCTTCTTCTATCACTGTGGAGAGGGTTTGTTCTTTTTATACCCTGGGGTGTCCCACATGGGAGGGGGGGGCTGGTCCTCAGGGCTGTTTGCACGAACCTGTTGTTCTGTGCAGATCTGGACAAACACGCTGCCAAAGTGTGAATGATTAATCTGCAGCGGGACGTTACGTCGTCTTCATGTAACCGGTTCTCTCTGAGCGCTGATAGCTGGCGGTCAGATTCACACAGCTCTGACCTCAGCACTGCTGCTGCTGAGTGTGTAACACACTCATGCCTGAGAGAGAAGCCTGTGATAACGTCCGTTTGTGTGTGTGTGTGTGTGTGTGTGCAGTTTGTTTTGCCAGTCTGAGTGAATCAAGCTGGACTGATGCATTATTACACAAAAAAACACATCACGTGTTCGGTGGCAGTTTCATTTCCATGCAGCCTTGATAAGGTGAGAGCTGTGATGACAAAACAAAACTTCAAAAATCGAATAATTCTGACATGAGCAGACGTGATGTGCTCACATTGTTCTCTGTAGGAAGTTCTCATGTTTCACTGGACACTTTCACCTCTGAGTAAATTAAGTTTATTCTTTTTGATTGTTCATCATGGCTCAGAAAAACAAGATGATCAAGCAAGAAAATGTTTACTATCAGTCTTTGTTTCCGTCTCTGTCCCTGCGGTGTGGACACCTCTTGTCCTCTCCCTGCAGCTGCTGGTGAACTTTGACCCACATTAAAAAAAAGTGATGCAAGTTCAGGGTTCCACATTGTCAGGCCACAGTGTGACACGGACAGCGTCTTAGCTGAACTCCTTTTTATTGGCTGCCGGCCAGGGGCTCGCCCTGTGGTCAAAGGTTAGCCGGGAGAATGTGTGTGCGTGTGTGTGTGTGTGTGTGTGTGTTTGTAGTTAAATGAATCTCTGCACAAAGAAAAGAACACAATCAGTGTTCATCAGTAAAAATAGTGAGAGTCCGTTGCAGCTGCAGTCAAACTCATTCTACTGATCTGACTGTCAGATTAAAATGATTTAATCCTCTGTGAGCTGAAGTGCTTTACTCATTCTTTAAGAAGCTCATGTGCTCTTTAGTGAATTTGTGATGTAATTTGGTAAGCTTTAATTTTGGTTCACACAAAAAATATTTTTAAATGTTTGCCAAAACCAAAATTAGGAACATAATGGCATGTTAAACTAAATCATGTCCCTGAACCAGGATGTTGTTGTTATAGACACTAAAAATCTGCACATTTTAAAGATGTTGTTCTTCTTCTGAATATCAAGCTTAGTGAATGATAAAATACTTAAACATGAGCTGAGAGAAGAGGAGAGTAAATCCCTTTTCCTTTTGTGAAGGACATGCTACATTGATTTTAGTGGGTAAATGTTCCATCTAGTGAATAAGAACTGTTCATAAAAAATAAAAAAATGGGACAGACTGTAACTCTGACACAAAAGTAGGAAAAGAAGATGGATATTTAAGTTAGTAATTATTCTGATTTAACTAGTATCATAATGATGCAGTTTGTGGTTGTAAAGAATTTCTGTCAATCTGATGAACTTTATAATAAAATTGTTTGTGTTATTTGCTTTAAAATGTATATGCAGAGTTTTGGCTCTGGCCTAAAATCATAAAAAGTCTTTTAAGTGCAGGTGAGCTGGTTAATGCTGAGCATGCAGGTGTCAGTGTGTGACAGTGCCTCACTGTGACTGAACTTGACGTCAGTGCTGCTGCAGCAGCCAATCACAACTTCAAAGGGGTCTGATTTAATACTGCACAAGAAGAAGAACAAACAGGAAAGACGTCTGCATGATGATGATGATTACGAAACAGCCTCTGCTGGAGTGTTTTATGAACAATAGTGTCAGTTGTAAAGTTTCCTGACAGCAGCCATAAATCACAGAAAGGATCTTGAACCTGGTGGATTATCTTTTATAATGTTTAATATTTTACAGTCGGAGTGTTCACGAGCAAAGACCACACCGTCAGTGAGCTACGTTTGATTGTTCGTTACACTCTAACATGAAGCCAGCTGAGTATGAGAATGATGATGATGATGAAATGGAAGGTGATGGGAAACATGACTTGCACGCTCACCTCACTATGAATTAATATTACTTTTGTCATTTTCGGAGCATAATTTGAATCTTGTGTCCACAAGCTGCAACGGACAATGCTACTGACTTGACCTGTACTTAAAGCTTTACTTGGAAATGTTTGAAAAACGAGCAAACGTTAGCTGTAGCATGAGACTCCTAAGGAATCAACTCAGCTGCCCCCTCCCATCCCTGTTTTTTTCACACTCTCAGACGCGTCACCGGCTGGATTTACGCTGCCTTGTCTTGATGCCCAAGTCTGACTTGTTACCTGTATCCAAATTTTTTGATCCTCTGCTTACATCTACTGTTAAAAGTGACTTAATTCTGATATCTGCCTTCATATTTGGTGAACATTTGCTCTTCATCTACCAGCTGCTTCTTGTTCCATCACTTTCACTGACGGTGTCAAACTCCTCCCACACACACGTCACATCGATCCGCTGTCAACAAATGCTGAAAATGAAAATGTTTTGGTCTGCCAACACATTTTTAATGACCAATCGCTTTAAGCTAGCTAAGCTCACTGAAGACTGTATTTCCTGTGACTAGCCTACTTAAAAAAAAAGTGAAAGTCGGTAGTCAAATGCTTTTAATGTGAAGATACATCTGCAGGAAATGTTCCGTTGGATTAGCAGTACTTTAACACCGCGCGCTACAGGTTTTTTGTTTGTTTGGTCTTTTCAGGTAGACAGTGGGTGTAACGGGCACTAGGCTGCCAGTAGTGTCAGGAGTCAGCCTCAGGTGCTGACTACGAATCGCTTCAAACTGTGCTCTCACAACTGAAACCTCCTCGCTAACAAAACTGTTTTGGTCCTCAAGGCTTAAAAGACTCGTGGTAGTGATTGTTACCTGTCTTTTAAGCCCTCGTCCTCCATTGCACTTTCACCATATTGATTATGTTTTCAGCGGAGAGCACAGAGTCCTTCGTATGTGTGTGTTCCTCATTAAAATGCAGAACTGTCACATTTTCAATGACGCAGGACTCACATTGACAGGAAGTATCTGATCTGTCTGCTTAGATCACAGCTGAAATGACACATATCAGTTAAATAATCACATAGATGTTGTTATACTGTGTTGTGATTGAGATTCTGACCCGCGGCGCATCGTGGTAAGAGACAGGTGAAAGTTTTTCACTTTGAATCACATCACATTATCACCGTGAGTAGACAGCGTGACGTACAGCAGTACTTCCTGTCTCTTGCCGCAGAGGGCAGACACTGTCTCCCTCCCACAGGAGCTGCATGAAGGAGCATCGGTTCACACAGACGTGTTGCAGCTACCTTTCCGTGTATAAATTCGGCATTCTTTGACCACATCACTGTTTTTAATCCTGTAACGTGGCTCTGTTGGTTTAAATGTTGGATATTTCTCAACAGACAGCTTAGTCCCGCCTGTGGCTCCCCACCCACAGCGCTCACTGGATAATCGCCTGTTCAACCGGAGAAATCACACTTTCAAAGCACAATGCCAGACCAAGAGAATCAGTCCACTCTGTGGAGTGGGCGGAGTCTCTGGTCTGGGCCCAGGCTAACGCTAATGCACAGGATCGAGAAGGAACAAAATCCTCTAGACGTTTGAAACCTGTCCCATTCGTTGAAGTGCCGTGGAGAGAAGAGGCAGGGATGAGCTGACCGCGTCATGTGACGGCACTCTGGATTCAGCCGTAGGAGAAAATGGTGTCATAAAACCGTGCACATGTGCAGCAGAGGTATTATCTGTGGAAAAAAAGGTGCTCATAACTTTTTCTGAGGTAAATTTAAGTTTTTGTTTAAATCTAGTTTTTATCATATCACATTGGCGAGTCTAAAAGTATGTTTTTTTGTGTCCCGGTGTCCATTACAAATGAAGTCACGGCTCTCTCTTCATTCATTTAGACAAAGCTCTGGTCTTCTTGGTCTGAACAGCTGACTGAGGGCGCTGCCAAGATGGCTACCGAGTGGCAGGACTAAGAGACTTCGGTGCAACTTACATCTGACTTTTTATACTTTTAAATACCACCTATTGTCCTGGTGCTTATATTTTTAAGGTTCATCCACCTTCATTCACTTTGTAACTATATCATATCCAATTCAACTTCCAGCTTTGACAGTAATAAAGTTTAGCGTCTATTTTTTCTAAAAAAAATCTTATCTTCTCCAGACAATGCAATTCTGATTTCACTTCAGCCTGCTTTACATTTCAGCTTTGAGGTTTTTCAACATTCCAGCATATCACATTGTGTGTTTTTTAAATGCTTTTTTTTTCATTTTCCAGCACTGCATTTGCCTAAAACCTAATTTTCAGAGCCAGATGTCATCTTCAGACCCATCCCAAAGATTATCAATGAATAATAAAATACTGAGAAAACCAAAAATGATTCATGTTTGAGATGCTGGAGTCAGTAAACCATGATGCTCCTTGTATAAGTGTAGATACAAAGACAGACGACAGTGTGTCAGTCAGCCTCTGTTCAAACTGTGCAATGTGTGATTCAACCTTTCCAGCAAACAACGACCGCAGCAGAAGAGATTAAAGTACCAAGTACACTGACACAAAGACATGCGCCTGATAACAATGCCGGCTCTTCAGGGGAACAACCCACTTTGAATGAGAGTAAAGATGGAACACAGTGTGTGATTATTTATGACAAACAACTGTACAAACAGAGAGACTGAAGTTCATACAGTGAGTCAAGGACATTCTGAAAAAGATTTTCAAAACTGAATATTAATCTTTAAGGCTTAAAAGATGTTCAAGAACAGATTATTTATGCAAAATGCCTAAATAGGTAAAAGATGTTATTTCTGAAAATATTTATTGTCGTAGGCTAATTACATTTATCAGAAACACGATGACAGAATGTATGAAGGGTTTTATATATTTTCTATATTTCTGAAATCTTATCGGATTTAATCTCATGAAATGGGGGCCAGAGATCTGATTTGTGTTGCTTTGCGTCAAATTTTTTCAGTTTTCTGTCAGAACACTGAAGATTTATTTAGTGAGATTTCAGAGTATCTGCTAACAGTGTGTCTAATGTGCTGGGCTGAATTTTTTAAGGGGCTTAGAAACTCTGACTGGATCGTTTGAGGAGGACAGTTTGATTGAACAAGCCGAACAGTTTTTGAGAAAAACTCACTGATGGATTTTATATTTCCTACTGGCTCAAAGCGTCTGAACATTTCTGCACATCAGCCTGACATTCTAAATTGTGGCAGCTGATGTGTTTTGAATTTTTCATAAAGTTTTAAATGGTTGCTCTTATGCCACAATCATGACCTTCAGTCCACATGAGAAAGTTTGTCTGTGCAAGTTTTGCTTAATATTGTTACAGAAAATGCAGAAATCACCTAAAATACTACTGTTGTAAAATGATTCAAAATGTTTTGAATCTTTTATCACTCTCTCCTGTTTTTTAATAATGAGATTTATTTACTTAATTTTACAGAACTGCAGAAGACAAAATCAGGGTATTCAAACAGCGTTTACATTTATTCTTTCTTGTTTCCCAGTTTATTGTAATCAACTTTTTGCTGCATTTCATTAAAATAGATTAGAAATGTTGTGACAATAAAAAATCCTCAGAATTACTGCATGTTTACTTATCATCATAGTAAAACTCTGTTGCCTGTTTCAAAAAGTCAGGACAGATCAGAGGCAGTAAAGACTGGTGTCTGTAATTAGAGCGCCACCCTGTGTCTTTTTAATATAATGCAACACAGAGCTTATGAGGCTTGTTTAAAGAAACAAAAACACAAGGCGTCACTGGCCTTCCTGGGCCCAGTGTTTCTTTTATCTAGATCAGAGTTATCCAGACTTGCAGTTCCTTTTTTTTCCCATAAAATCTTTTTTTTTTAGGTTTTTCAAATAATTTTCTGATAATCATTCTGATCCAGAAACCACAAGAATCTAGATTTGTTGTTTTTGGAAAAGCCTCCGTCAGTTCATCAAAATAATAAAACGTTTCTTTAAGACGGACATGAACTTTTTGGAAAGTGTACACCCATATGTTATTGATAATCACCTTATAATTGCCAACAGTTGCTGCAGATTGCTGTGTCTGAGTAAATTATAAAGTTTGGTTCAGATCTGCTCTGCAGGAAACATGTCTGAAAACAGTTTATGCAGATCTGGGCCTTTACAGATAAACTGTCCTCATGTGTACACACTGCACCAGGCAGAGCTGCAGAAGGATGTGGGGCTGCTGATGTGCTGATGTGATGTGGTGGGTAAAAATGCTTTTATTTGGGGGCAAAGTCACCAAATTCTTTAAGTGTTTTTTTTTTTTTAATCAGATGACAAGCAGTTAGCCAATAAGAGAGAAGCTGTCTCCCCTTCATTTACATACACAGACTGGTTGGCACAGCACGTCTGCTAACATGTTTATCAGGTAATGTCTCTAAACTAATTAATTGTACAGCTATTTAGTCATTTGCGAAAGAATAAGTTTGTTTTGAGAGTGATGATGGCACTAGATGAAAAGCTAAGAGATAAATCAACACCATGATTATACAGAATTTATAAACCACTTTGTGAATCCATCTGGTTGGTGTATATACGGAGATAATCCTGCGGCATGTGGGATCAGGGGCTGACAAACTTCAGGAGACCATTGGGCTTAACACTGCCACAAATTATTAGGCCTGTTGAGAAAACTCAGTCTGACCTGAAACAACAACATACCTGAACTCCCAGTAACTGTCCTGAGGTTCCATCACCACAGTTGCACTCACAGCAAAGAGATGAATCAAGGAATTCTGTCTCCATGACAACAGTAAACAAGTCTGTCAGTGTGACTTACACACAGGTGAAACATTAGCCGGACAGTGAGAAAGAAGCTGACACACACACACAAACACACACACAGACACGCACAGGACTGATGGGCGATTCACGGCGAACATCTGAGCCCATTAACTTGGTGCATCGGGACGAACTCTGGTAAATCTGATAACTGCTGATTCTTTCAGAGCTGCTGATCATTTGTTTTGTTTTTACGAGTGAATAATTTATGCAAGTGCAGCTGTCTGCTGTGTGAAAACTATTTTCACTGCTTCCAGTTTTGTTGCTGTCACCGATTTTATTTTTTTCACTCTCTTCTCTACTTTGTTGCTTTTTTTCTTCTTAATCTTCATGCATTGTGTGAAGTAAACTGATTTTGATGAACTGCAAGAACGTTCAGAAATAAAATGATATGAAATGAAAAGCTTTTTGTAAAAATGTGTTTATTGGTCTATAGTTTATTAAGTATTAATTATTTGATGAAAGATAGCTCGCTACAACATATAAAGTATCTCTTGGGAATTTCTCAAAAATGTCCTAATTAGAATGAAAAGCTGCAAGTATTTTTGTCATGTCTGCTATATAAGATACTGCTGCACGGGGCAGATGAGCCTCATGCTTCTCAACTCTCCCTGAAAGTTACATTCTTCTTTAAGTAAAGATAAACCTCCTGCAGTTTGTCTGGAACAGCAGAAGAAAAGCAAACAGTGCTGCATGTCAAATATGAACCTAAGAATTTGACTCATTGTGTATGTTTATGTGTGTGTGTGTGTGTGTGTGTGTGTGTGTGTGTGCGTGCATAGGAGAGCGAATGTCAAAGCTGAGAAGGATGCAGCCAAGTCCTGGCACAGCAGGTGGGGCATCCTAACAGAGTCTTACAAGCAGGTATATACTGCACTGCCCCCTGCTGTTAAAAATGTACCACAACAGCCATTTCGCAGGCACAGAACTCAGAGTTTTATGTTTCAGCGCGAGATGGAGAGTGTGAAGCCGAGGGAGGTGCCCAGCGTGAAGCTTCCCCTTAACCTGGCAGCACGACCTCAGACCCTCCAAGAAACATGCATCAATGTAAGAGATCTGTTCATCTGTGTGTCTGTCTGTCTGTCTGTGTGTGTGTCTGTCTGTCTGTCTGTCTGTCTGTTCATCTGTGTGTCTGTCTGTGTGTCTGTCTGTCTGACTGTGTGTCTGTCTGTCTGTCTGTGCTTTTGTTTCACCACGTGTTTCTCTCCCTCAGGTTAGCCCCTCCCCTCCAGTTCCTCAGACATCTCAGGCCTTCATTGGTTGGCGTTCAGGTCACTCTCATCTTCAGCTGGAAAAGTATGGCGTGGTGCATCATGGGAAGCGTAGTTTTCTGAAAGAGCTGGGCTGACCTCATGATGCTTGCATCTGACTATAAAGGGCACCCTTCCATGTTGTCTTGGCCAGTCACGACTCACTTTGAACAACAGAAGGCTTATGGCGTGAAATAAAGACATGAATGAAAAATCTCAGTGTTTTGTGCACAGACGTGTCTGAACACTGCTCCTGTTCTTTGAAAAAAGATGGAGGCAGCTCCCTCCATCATCAGTCATTAGAAATGGTCAGTCATGTGTATCCTTTGATATCCTGCAACAGTCATAGACCTTCTCAGGTTGTTTCCCGGAAACACCAAATCATGTGGAGAGAAGTATTTTATGCTTGAAACGCCAAAAGAGATCCATTTCAATGAAAGTATGGCAAATAAAAATTTGAATTTTAACAATAATGGAGGCCTACATATCTTCTGGACAGCTTTGCCTCTATCCACCAGGCTATCGGGGCACCAGTACAGATTCTGCAATTTTTACTGATGGAGAAGGAACAGATTGCTTTTTTACCCGAGTAGCCTAATTATACTACAAATTATGATTTAAAGCAGAGAAATTTTAAGTGCTGAGTTAAAACGTGTAGAGAGGCTCCTTAATCACTGCACAACATCAGGCAGCTGTACAATGCA
>JAPZDX010113432.1:0-10179 GCA_029783625.1 Naso annulatus | reverse complement strand
CTCAGGTTTTGACTACTTCAGAGAAGCTTGAAAGAGCCAACAGAGGAGTTGGTAAGAACTTTTATAAATGTATGAAATTCATAAGCTTGAAGGTATTTTTCAGTTAACATAAGCAACACTACTCATATTCCGCCATAATTGTATCTTACTTATTATTTTTCTTCTGTACTGATTTTCAGTGCTTTACTCGTCCTGCAGCGTTGGAAGCGCATACACAAAAAACACATTACCACATGCAGATTCATCAGGAGAGGTGTGCTGTGACTTTTGGTAGCGATTCACCAAAAACAATTTTCACAAAAAATCGCAAAACTGCACAAAATTTTAGAATGATGTCTATTGCCTAGTGTAGCTTATTTGTGTGTCATTCAGAGCTAGAGGGGGTGATGTCAGTGGAGACCTGCTGTGAAAGACTGTAAAAACAGTTCTCTTAAACTTGCTCCCAGCAACACAAATTTCACTCCACATACACAATTTAGACATCAACGTAAGTATGAACCATACAATGCCAAGAGCATACATAAAACCCATTGACAGCTATTAGTAAGTGACGTGGTCTGAGAGTAATGCGAGATCTTTGTGTTTTTACATGCTTCCGTATTCAGGATTGGTAAAAATCCTATCTCTCCTGTTCTATGCACCCGATCAGTGACACTCTCTGTACTCTCTGTCCTAATTGGCCAGTCTATGTCACTCTTCTGAGCGACAGGTGACATTGGTAGGAGCTCATTACATGTTGCCTTAAGCTCTGACTCACCTCTGCCTACAAGAGCGTCTGCAAGTGACACTATCAGCTGGAGCTCGAGCTGAGACAGACCAGTTTACTTTGCTGCAACTTTCCCTGCGACTGTTTTGTCTCAGCTCAAACTGGACTTTGAAGAGAGAGTGACAACAACTTACCTTAAACGTGAGCCAGCACAAACAGCTACAGTAGAGTTGCTTTTGAATGGGTCCCATGCGACAGCTAACGTTAGCTCGTTAGCAAAAGTTACCAACTGCAGCTTTGAGAACTGAACGTAACGTTCACAGTCAGGAGTGTGTTGTGAGCACAGAAAAATCCTACTTGCTCAATATATTTCAGACGTCATTATTCATTTTTATGATGGAAAATGAGCATATCTGCATGTCCAGGGGTGAGTTGCGTGTCTGTTCACTGTATATGCAGCAGCAGAAAACACCCTCTCAGCACCAATATCCCTGGGATGCACAAATATTGCCTGGCCAACATGGCCAGCCTCAGGAATCACTCCGTGTGCTTTCCACCAGTCAGTTGGATTTACATCAAGGGAAGTGGGGTTATTGCTGGAAAAAGTTTTCACCTCACTTAAAGCACTTATGAACGTTTGGTCTCCAAGGCCATTCTGTAGCAGTAGCAGAGCTGTCCTCCGGCTGGGTTGCAGCTCCCTTGCCAAAAAGCTAATAACTCTCTTCCATCTGACTGCTTGTTGTACCAATGTATTAGATGCACCATTGTCACTGTGTTGTTGCTATAAAAATGCTCTACAATTTCGACTGTACGCCTCCTTCTGCTAGGCGTAAGATTTACGACTGGTCTAAGCAAGAGGAAGGCTTAAGTCCTGGTGGTGCAATGGGCATAACTGCCAAGTCGAACTTAGAACTCAAAGTCACAGCCAGTCTTAGCTAAGACTAGGCTTATGCCCAGTTGGTGCAACCGACCCCAGTTGTTCAGTGGCAATTTAAAAGGCACAGATAATTTGAAATTGTGTCATTCCAATCATAGTTAATAAAATCAGCTCCTCTCATCCACTTTAAAACCACTTTGGCGCAGTGTATTGTCAATTTCGTAAAGGCTGAAGAAGCAGCTGATTGGCACAGCCAACCAAACTTTATGCAGGAGGAAACTTGCTTAAAGCTGGCCAGGTTTGTCTTTGGTATTATCGTGCAAAAATTCTATAATAACCTTTTAGCATATTGTAATTCAGGTGATCTGAGACAATACTAGACTTCTGCACCTCCCCTTGGCTCTGTATTTAGTCTTTGCTCTGTATTCAGACCATGATGGGCACTTTTGGGTCACTCAGTGTAATTCAGGGAGTGCATGTTTCTACTGGCTGCTCTACGCCGTGCTTCATAGCGACAGATGATGTCACTTCAAGCTGACCGGCTGTTGAAACAAGTAGGGTGCCTTAAATTCTAAAACTAGCCTCTGACAACTTTGACAAGCTGAGTTGCAGGCGGCACAGTTAGCCAGCTGAGATGGACCAGTTTAAACCACTGCAATTTTCCCTGCAACTGCTTTGTGTCATCAGGAAACTGGCCTTACAAGAGACAGCGACAACAAACCAAAAAAAACATGAGCCAGAACAAAAACAGGGAGATTAGGGTGCAGCTGAGTTGCTTCCTAAAGAGTCCCATGCTACAGCTAGCTTGATTTCCACACAGTGCCTACCTCAGCTTTAAAAGGTTCAGGCTCATAATCAACAATGTTGCTACAAGTCGGCCTCCACGTGCTGATAAATTCAATAAAGCTCATTTGGCTTGGGAGGAGGTAACTAATATTATACATGCCAATGTAGTAATTGGTTAAATGATATAAGAAGGGACAAAGAAAAACTTATCTCTAGTAGATGCCAAACACTGCCATCTGGAGTGTGCATGATCTATTTTTAATTCATTTATTAAATGACCCAACCTTTCGTCACAATGGCTCTCAGCTGCTGGGTTAACTACCAAACGAGACAAGTAGGTGAAATGGCCTTTGCACTGTTACCCCTAATGCATAACTGACTTGCAGTTTATTTGTAGTTTCCCTACCTGCTGCTGCATCATGGTGCATGCCCACTGCTTAATTTATATCTGATTTAATAGACAAAAGTTGGGTGGGGTTTTTTTGTTTTGTTTTGTTTTTTGTTCTTGTTTTGTTTTTTGTTTTGTTTTTTTGTATATGCCCTTACGCTGCGCAAAAGTGCAAATATGCTTCAATCTGTGCATGGATCAGCTTCACAAAGGAAAACAGTGTCCATTATTTGTAACTTGATCTGACTTAAGACTTAAATGACATTTCAGTTCACACTGTGGCAATCATTTATAAGTGCCTCCGTGAGCAAATAAAATAAAAGCTCATTCCTATTCTAAATCAGTAACATGTCTACACTGCAGGGCTGATCTGCTCCATCCCCCTGGGCCACCACAGGAAACAAATTGGCTCTGAAGTGTGGATGATAATTCCACCTAAGGGGAAAATTAATAGAAAATGGAACATAAAATATAATAGTTAATAAATTAGTTTTTACTTCTCTGCCAGGGATATTTAGGACACAATTAAATGTTACAAAAAAAGAGAAATTTTGATATTTTTTTGATATTGAAATTGCACAGTGTATCATAACATAAAAATTGAATACAAATAAAACTGGAAAAAATGTGGAAAGTATGAAAAATTTCTATATTAATGGATCAAATGACTGTTTACAGGGAAGTTGTTGCTGCTTGTGACAAACCCACAGAGATTTATTTCCCTGCAGTTACCATCAGCTGCATGAAGTATTCAGCATCTTCAAAAGCATTGGGGTAGTTTCTTTCACGATATGCATTCCCAGCAACAGCACACAGCAGTTTGAGTTTGCAGTAAAAATGCTCTGATAGACTCACAGAGCACCATCTCTTCTGCACAATACATTAAACAGCTCAAGAGTCAAACCTTCTTGTAGATAGATAGATAGATAGATAGATAGATAGATAGATAGATTTTATTGTCATTCAAAATACACACCAGCTGTGCACATGAGAACAAAATTTTGTTGCACTGGCTCGCAATAGCAAAAAGAATACTGCAAAAACCTTCTGTCTTGCAGTAGTTCTCTTTTACCATTGGAAAACAATAATTTTGCTGCCGATGGTTTTCTAGCAACATTTCTCAGTGTGATCAGCTTTAAAGTTAGGTATGTTAATCCTAAAGCCAGAGTTTTTGGTTCATGAAGGTGCTCTCCTAACCTGGCGAGATCACTGTGCTAACTTATACAGCAGCCCTGCAGGTTTTGTTCAGTGTCAGCTTTAAATTGGCTAAAAAGTGCCTTTCACTAATCTAACCTAAGTTGGTCGTCTGCACTGTTTGACGCTTTACGGATAAATCCAATCATGTGTTTTGCTGACTGTCTGGGTTTTATTGGTTTTTAGCTGGATTTATCCCTACCAACATTTTTCAAGATACCCAAGGGTGGATTTTTAACCTAACATTAGCTGGACACCTCGACTGCTAGCTTGGTTGGTTTGTTTTTAGCTGAGCTGCTGAGCTAGCCAGCATTGCTAATCCAGTGCTGAGCCTGCACAATATTTATGTTTTATCCTGTTTTACTGATCATTTGGGTTTTAAACTATTTCAGCCAGTTTTATCCTAAGTGTGACTTTTAAGTTACCCCAGGAAAACTCAATTGCCAGGACTTGGCTCGTCTTGGTGGCCCCCACTGACTTGGCTGGCCGAAGGTCAGGAGTCAACATCCCTGTAGATATGAGTCCATGAGCTTCTGAACCGCCAGTCTCAACTTACCTTCAGCCTATGTTTAGCTGCAGATACCTGATGGCCACTAGCTCTTCCTGGCCTCCAAGCAGCCTTGTGGAGCTGACTTGGAGACCCCCTCCACCTTCACCACTTGGGCTACAGTGCTAAAGAAAAGGCTGTCCCTGCTGTTTCCCTATCCTCTGGGTGATGTGGAACCTCTCTATCTTTTCAACCGCTACGGTCCTCTCCAGGGCCAGGAAGGCGATGGCAATTGGCTGCCTTCTCCCTGCGCTGTGGTCTTTCCCATTCAGCCCCAGGGCGCCAGCGGGCTAGTTGCCTGGACCTTGTTTGTGAAGGACAGTGGTGCTGATCCCTCCTCCTGCAGAAAACGCATAAAGCTCCATCAGGAGCACTTGTTTTGCTGCTATGAAGAATGCCGCTCTCATTTTCCTGTCTCTTTGGGTCATTTGATTGTCTTAATGGAACCAAACATTAGCCCACCATATGTCTGTAAACAAAACTGTGGATCCTGCATTTTGCCTAACTTGTAAATAGTCATAAATAATTTGAAAACTAAAGAATTGTGATAAACTTGAAATCATGATCCCGCCTTAAAAATATGATTTAAAAAAAGTATGTAAATATACAATAAAAATATGGATAAGATATTTTTGCCATATTTCCCAACCCTATTTGGGGATGGTACGTTTCGTACCAAATATTGTGCCTGATGCGAATTCACTATATGAAAACTACAGATTAATGCAAAGTCTTTTGGTAGCCACAATAGCTGAATTGGAGATGGCCCCCTGAAATAACTGGAACTGGATAATAACTCTAACAGCCTACCATCCAAATGTGTGTGTGCATAAGGTTTATCCAGTAAGTCTCCAGTTCAGTCATTTGAAGCATCTGAGTGATGAAGGGCAGTCAGCTGCAGTAAACACAGAGCACGACCTCAGTGCTCCTGAATGTGTGTGGACTTAAATAACCTCATGGCTTCACTGGACTGTATGAGCAACCATATTCGCATTCATGGATTAATGGTCTTTGACGCACAGAGGGAGTTAAATGTAAAGGGCATAGATCAAACATGATGAACTCTTGTTCCTGCTGCAAACGTCAGTTATTATTCATGAACATAATCGAATCTTCCACAGCCTTAACCCACAGAGTCCAGCTTCGTCTCTCTAATATATAATACACATATTGACTCTACTATAAACAGCACGGCCCTAATGTGGAACATTTCAACATCGATGCATCATTCATCAATGTTAAAAACGGTAATGGAAACACCATTAAGACACACTGTCAACTTTAATATCTTTAATAGATGAACTCATCAATGGAAAGTTCATTTAAAGTTAAAATAAATTACCATAGGGTAAACCTTCAACAGGGCAGTGTTTCAGTTCGTCTAAATACATTCAGCTGCTGTATTTAAACTGATCACGTCATTTTTTTGAATAGGAGCCACTGCAGACACGTGGCAGACAAGAGACAAATGTATGTGATGTTGTAGAATTTATAGTTTTGATCCTTTGCTACATTTTGCTGATAATCCTTCTGTACTCAAGATACTCAGGTATCACTCAGAATGGACATTGAATGTATATCTACTTTTACTGCTTATTTTAAGTCCTTACAAGGAACTTTTAACTTCTAAAGCAGTCTAAATTTAATACTGATGCCTCACATCTTACCACCATCAGCGAAGAGGCTGGAGATTACTATGCTGTCTTTTGCAGTGCCTTCGCCCCGGTCTGCTCAGTCAGCAGTAGTACTACGAAAAGCTTTACAGGACACAAACCAGAGATGATTTGTTTTTCCAAAGCATTATCTGCAACCAGTAGCTCTGTCAATCTGTTTGTTGTTTGGTTAGTTGACAAAAGTCCCCACTCTTTGGCAGCCACAGTTTTCTCCCGAGGAGGCTGAAATTTTGCATGAAGGTTAAGAAAGTGTGTGTGTGAACGTCCTTATTTGTGTTCATGCCAAGTGGAAAAAAGAGACGTGGCAATGGGTGTGGCCTATTGCAAAAAGGTGCATAAGTTCCAAGTGGATACACAGACTTTTACAAAATTCAGTGGAAAGGTTGGTCATGTGCCAAAGGACAGGTGATCAACTGTTTAAACCAACCGGCAGAAGGGGGGCATGACATTGGGAGTGGCCTGTAACAAAAAGGCGCATAACTTTTAAACGGATTCATGTCATGTGTTTGTACAGCTATACTTGTGAGGACACTCACTGACATAATGCATTTTCTATCCCCTTACCTTAACCTAAACTTAATTCTAACCCTAACCCTAAAACCAAGTCTTATCCCTCAGGACTGTCAGAAAATGAGGACCAGCCAAAATGTCCTCACTTCACAAAAAAAATGTCCTAACTTCCATGGTGTAAAACTTAAATGACTAAAAACTGGTTCTCACCAAGATAGGTGTACACACACACACACACACATTATTTCTTCACTGTCTTTCTTTCCAAATATACAGTAAAGACTGCATTATACAAATTTGCAACAGCTGCTGGTCGCAGCTATTGCAAATTTGCATTTGTTTACTATCTATGGTTGGAAGCAGGAGGACATTTTCTATAGATAATTTCAATATTATATTATTTTTGTTTATGGCTGAACTGGTATTGTGCAATAAGTTTCTTTCACTCTCTTCCAAAATAACTTAGTGTGCTAAACATGATCTTTAATAACAATAATAAGTTTATTCATATAGCACTTTTCAAAACTTGAGTTTCAAAGCGCTTCGCAAAACCCCAAACAACGGGAATAAAACATTAAATAATTACAAAGTCAATAGATTAAAATGACAACTATAAAAATCACTTTAAAATCACCACACAAAATGAAAGTTCCTCAGAGGGGGCTTTAAGGGTTGTGAATTCATCTTATGCTTCTTAGATCTGCATTGTAATGTGGGAGAGAGATATTTTGTTCCTGAGAAACCTTTAAGTGCAGCACCCAGAGAAAATGCCTTTTAATGATTCATACCACTAGGAGACATAAAACCAGCATTCAGCATCTGAATAATTCCTATCTAGTGAAACGCTGCAGCTGCTGGGGGATTTAGGCTAAACGTCAAGGTCTCAGAGCATTACTGAAGTTACAGTTATGTTTAGTACATGTACACTGGTCATTCAGGCAACTAGTAAGTCTGAAGTGAAACTCCATCTGCCAACAATCTATGAGTGGTTATACATGTTTGCACATATTGCTCCAGGCTATTGCTGTGAACACACATCAGGTTAAATGAGGGTTCAAAAGTGGGAACTGAGGATTGAAGTGTCTTTGGCTCAGCTCTGTTTATTATAACCCATGTTAAGGTTTTGAATAGGCTAAGTGCTTTAAACCACAGACAGCCCTGGATGTAATCATCATGGTGTCTTACTCTGAAGGAGAGAAGTTACACTCATTTTTTGTGTTGTCATTGACTAGAGTCAAAATTTGTTCTCTTTAATTCTAGTAACATCTGTCTTTCTTCTCTGCAGGAACTAATCATAGCAGGAAAAGCATCAGGATGTGACTCACATTGGCCTCAGTATTGAACGAATGCAATCCAGCCACTTCAGGTCTTACAAAGTCAACCATAATAATAGTGATGTAATTTTTCCAGTCAGGTTTGAGACAGACATTGCACCTCTGTTGACCTCTGAATAACTGCTCACATCTCAGAAATTCAAATTATGTTGAAATATTACAAAAAAGTTTTTGAACTTTAAGGTGGAAAAGTAAATGTATCAAAAGTGCAATGTTACAAAGTGCAATGGAAACAGGCATAGAAAAAAACCAGGATGCACATGAAGCATGTGACTTAAATGTTCATTGAAGTGGAAAAAGGAGTCGAAAAAATAGTGGCAGACAAAAACATCAGATTGGTGTGGAGTGATGGGGAGAATGAGACCTTCTTTAACTTGACATAAAATAAAAATAAACCATTTTTTTCCATCAAGTGCTCACATTTGGAATGGTTGAAGTTTATCTGATGCCACTCTATGTAAATCATCTTGTACCATTTTCTTTTTCTTTTTATTTCTTTCTTTTTTTTTTTTTGTGCTTGACTGGAGAATTAGTGCCACCATGTTGATCTACTCCTACTATCTGCACAATTTAGTGGTTAGAAATACAGATTGGTTAGCATTTTAAATTCTGAATTTCAGATTATCAAGAAATTTTGCTAAACTTGGCACTAAGTTTAAATGAAAATGTGTTTCATCAAGCTTAACAGGATTAAGAATAGATCATCTTCATCCTTGTGCTTTGCAAGAGCCACAAAGGTTTCTACAAGCAAACAAAAATGACAAGTTTGAATCAAATCAGCTGTGAAATGTGTTGTAAGGGTATGTAAGCATACAATACATAACAAAGATCCATGGATGATTGGTAGATTTTGGTATTTTTCAATCATAGTGTCGTGACTGTGTAAACTTCTGCTAAAAATAACTCCCAAAGCTTTCAAAAACAAACTTAACTAAAAAAAAGTTTAGTAAATCATTTCAAACGTTTGTCTCTTCAGACAATAAACACATTAATTAGCTCTCTGCAATAGCAACTCTCTCTGTCTCTGTCTGTCTGTCTGTCTGTCTCTCTCTCCTCAATCTTGACATGAAAATGATGATGGACTTTATAATGAGCTTAAAAAAAAAAAAACCCTGAAATTTCAGTCTGCTTACCAAGCTATACTAAACCTCTGTAAACAGAAAACTGCTTTTGTTTGGCTTCCAACTTTCAGCTGAGTCGGCAAGAGGCATTCAAATTCCTTCAGGTTTTTTATACTTTTAATTTTTCAATTGTTAATGTATCACAACATCAGATACTGTATGATCAGAGAGATTACTCAGACTGGATAGGGTTAAGTCTGTCTGAATGGATAATTCAGCAATTTATTAATGTAAATGTTGGCAGTAAATTACAAAATAAGAATAGAGAACATTTCTACAATTCTGCCAAAAGTGTAAGCATGGGGGACTGTAAACAGGAATAAATGAAGAGCTACATTTGGATGCGTGTTGAGGGAAAACAGATGTAAAGCAGTACTTTAATTTATAGTGTGTCTGTAGGTGTTATTGATGCAGATGACCCAGGAGAGTACGAGGAGTTCAAGCAGCAAACACAGAGAGCATGAATGCTACTAAGAGAAAGACAGTCAACGCGTCTTATAACCCAAGGCACAGTTTGACTTTTACTCTGGTGTGAGGAACCAAAAACTATACATGTCAATTTTTCAAGATGCTGCACTTGATTATCTGCAGCAAAAGTAATATATTACGGAAGACTTAGTGCATTAAGAATTTTACTATGTTTTTGAATGATACAAAACTTTTAATTAAGACTTTCTGTGAAGCCTGTCTCTATAATACATTTCAACACATTATGAACATATAGAACACATTACAACACATTATTAACACACTTATAATGCATTATATGTGGTTATGCTTATGGTTAGGATTATAGTCAGGGTTAGAGTTAACCCTAACCTTTCTTATAACTATGATTTAACATCACTGTATATTATATATTATTATAAGTGTGTTCATAGTGCATTTTAGATGGATGCTTTAAGTAAAGTGTTACCAAACATTTTTCAAGTTAATCTGAAATAACATAACAATAACAGTATTTTATTGCTGTAGAAAGTATTATTGTGAAGGCTGAGGTAATATTTTCTACATAATATACATAGCACCAAGCATTTTTGCTT
>JAPZDX010113361.1:0-10184 GCA_029783625.1 Naso annulatus | reverse complement strand
GATAGGACGGAGGCGTTAGCCAACGAGGTTGCCCAGCTACAGGTTGGCGGGGGGGGGGGTGTCAACGCCAGGACGGACAGGCAGCGCTCGTGCTAGAGGGGCTGGGGTTGCTAGCACAGCCGCAGAGGAGACGGCACAGGGGCAGCGGGGAAACTTTCCCCCTTTGCCTCTGCAGTGGAGAGCCAAACTCCAGATGGGGGGCAAACAGGCTCAGTGGAGACACCTAGTGATCAGTAGGAGGAAGTTGAAGCACTGGTGGGTCCGGCACCAATAATACAAGCTGTGGTTGTGGTTGTTGGGGGGTCCCGTTGGGCAGTCTGTGTGATAGTGTGTCCAATGTATCAGCTATTACTGAGATGGTTTTGATTTTGTTTTTTTTTTAAATGCTTTGAAAGCATCTTGGTGGCTTCGTCTGAATGGAGCTAATGGAAAACTTTTTCCAGATGTATTGCAGTATTTGAGACTTCAAAAAGCAGTATATTGACAAATATGATAAATTCCTTGCGTAGTGCATATTTTACTATTACTGTTTACGTTATAAAAAATACTGCTAAGACCATTTATTATTACATTACATACACTTAGATGTTACTTTTCAAATCAAATTATTTTAGTGGTTTTGGGATGCTTCTGGTCATTTTAATCTACTAATCTATTTTAATTTAATCTATATTCTACAACAGAGTACTAGGGCCACACTGGAAAAAAAAATCAGACAGTTTGAAAATAAAGTCATAAAGTAATTAGGAATAAAGTCGTAAATTTAAGAGGATAAAGTCGTAATTTTAGTCTCTGTTACTTTATAGGAGAAGTATCCGTCCCCTGCGTCAAAATGAATAAAACGGAGCACTTTGTGAAGTTGTACTTCAGTTTAGGTTTCAAAAATGAGGAATTCCTTCATCTTTTGGCACATCAACACCACAATTTCATCAGTATCAGGACTTTGAAAGAATATGCAGGAAACCAGCTGCTATCCCCAGACTTCAACCATGAACTTTAGCTTAGCTCTAAAATAAAATTACGATTTTATCCTTGTAAATTTATGACTTTATTTGTGAAATTTTTAATTTACAACTTTATTAATATAAAGTTACAACTTTATTCTCAAAGTCTCTGATTTTTTTTTCAGTGTGGCCCTAATACTCCACCATAATATCCCACTAAAATGAAATTTGAATTTTAAATACAAAAGGTAATATGTTGCAATAAAAAATATATTAAATACCATCAAACCTGTTCAGCTTAAACATGACACTCATTTAATTTAAATCATCAATAAAAGCTTTTGATGTTATGTTGTGCAGTATTTCTGTTTTGGTATACTCTAATCACAAGCTAACATGCTAAATGCATGGAAGTGATTAAATTATATGAATGACGACAAGAAATGTATGGGAATAAGGCACTCATCGCTGAGAACTCAAAATGACAAAATTGAAAGAATTATACACAGAAAAACCATGGAACAAAGTTTAATTTAGACTCTGAACACTTGGTGGTGGGGGGTTGGAACATAATATATGAGCTGTTTTCATTTCAGTTCATTTAATTTCTTATTTCAATTTATTTCGTATTTCATTGTTTCTTTTCATGTTTTATACTTTTGTACTTTTGTCAAAAGATGACAGATGATGTGGTCTCAGGGCAGTGGGCAC
Source organism: Naso annulatus (assembly GCA_029783625.1). Classification (NCBI taxonomy): domain Eukaryota; kingdom Metazoa; phylum Chordata; class Actinopteri; order Acanthuriformes; family Acanthuridae; genus Naso; species Naso annulatus. The sequence goes on along the minus strand of JAPZDX010113361.1, from coordinate 8,529 downwards.
CTTTAGCTCAAACTTCTTCTGGAGGAAGTCCAACTCAGTAAAATGGTGGCCACCTTTCACTCACTGATCCTGCAGCCGACACTCCTCGCATTCCTCCTCTCCACACTTTGTAAAGCTGATGTTTTTCTCCTGCATGGCAGCTTTCAAATGAGCAGCTGTTGCCCTTCTCCAAGTAATCTGCATAAATCAGCTTGATATTAATGTCACCTGGGAGGTAACGGGGATGTGAGGCATGCTCCCTCCTGTAGAGGCTAATGGATGGGTTGAATGATTCAATGTGCTTATTCAAGGGCTCCATATCCAGCTTCTTCGTTCGGCACATTCTTTCCTCTCTGTTCCTCTGGTGGAGCCAAGTGTGTAGTGTTTGACCTGCCCATCATGGGGTGCTTCTCAAGTCTCTATTTGTTGTTTCCTTGCTTCTGCATCTTCGCTTGAACTGGAAGTTGTTATGGCAACGCCATCTTGCAGACCATCCCAAAGCTCTTATTTGTGCACCGAGGAGTGATGAGTGAGGATACACGAGTCCATCCAAGTCTCCAAGCTCAATGATTGGAGATAAAACCTCCTCCTCCAGAGCTGGAGCATCTGAACGACAGGGTGGAGAAACAATTCAAGTTTAAGTGGCCCACATTCACCTTTTTCCAACATGAAGGAATCCAAAGAGCAATGGTATACAATGCACAGGTAATATGAGCGTGATAATACATATACGAAGATGTCATAACGGGAGTTAGTGAAGATTGGAAAAACAAAAGAGAGGGGAACATAGAATTAGCATTGTTTGTGGAAATATATGAATGGGCAGTTTTTTCCAAATCACTTGGCTTGAATAAGGAAAAACACAGAAGACAACAGTTGGACAGAATGGTATAATTTTATGTGCTATGCATCCAAGAAACTTCATGTCAATATATTTGGCCAGTCAAATAAGTTACTGCAATGCAAACAGATTATTTCCTACAGCTGCAGCTTCACATTAAAGGTATCTAACTGGAAAAATGCGAGTTAACTTTTATTTTGAAGTGACTGTTAGGCTAGTTATAGGAAACACAACATGTTCAGTTAGCTTGGCTAGCTAACCTCAAAATGTGTTTATAGAGCAAAACAGCGGGCATTTTCAGCATTTGTTGACAGCAGATCAATTTTAAATATGTGTGGGAGTAGTTTTATACCATCTGTGAAAGAAATGGAACGAGAACGGAGCAGTGGGATGAACCACTTCAAGTGGCAGGTAACAAACTACGCTACTTCTTTCAGTCAAATTTTCAACTTCTCATATGGCGACCAAAATATTATGAAGTAGGTGTTTTTGCATTTCGCTTTGACAACTAACTTAAATCATCAACCATCGTACAGTCGGCTGGTCAACTATCCTTACTCTTGTCATATTATCAGTGAAATGTCACCATGTCTGCAGCAGCTCTGTGCAGCCTCAGCTGGTGGTCTTGCAGTCGCCGCTTGGATCCTAGATTGTCCATCCGTCCAACAACAGGGACATTGTTTTTATATTGGGGTGCTGGTGGGCAAGTAACGTTAATGTAAGCTGACCATGTATGCTGCACCACTGTGTAAAACTGGCAACACAGTTACTGTGGCAAGCCTTCAACCAGGAAAGACATTAGAACTTTTAATTTTATATGTTATAAATTATTAATATTTTTATGGTAAAAACAAAAAACTTAAATGACAAAAAAACCTAGAAACTTAAATATTTTTTTAATGATCACAAGTCATACTGTCATCTCAATATTTAACATTTTCACATATTGCAAGTTTTCTTGATATTGTGTAGCCCTACTTCCAAATAGTGTAGCAATGCGTAGAAATAGCTATAGCTATACATAAGACATGATAACAGCACTACTGAACTGGATACTATAACAGGTGTGGTATGGAGACAGATGCAGAACACGTAAAAACGGATAAAGTTGGACTCTGAAAGTCTCTGTGGGTATGGAGAGAGCGTGCAGCTCAGGCCAGAAAGCCAGTAACAGCAGTGATAGCAGGGGCAATGAGAAACCAGTAAAGTTAGTGACTTTATTCACTAAACAGGTAAGTAAGGTAACGTCCGTACAACAGACCAACTCACTTGTTGGCTTGCTGTTTGCAGTGGGGCATGTTTCCGTTCTTTCTATCCTTTTCATAACAACAGCAGGATTCACACAGGCAGGGAAGCGGGCAAAGGCTTCACAGTTTAACAGAGCACAGGTGGACTTCAGGATCAGAGACTCACCATGAAATGCCAAACAAAACTCCAAGCAGCCACAAGCAGACAAAGACCACAAGGGGCAAGAACGGAACTTGTGATTGAAGGTCGAGAGCAGTCAGGGTTGGCAACAGGTGATCAGTAAACAAGTAAACAATCTGGCCCAGAGCAGTGCGAGAGTGGAGCTTATATGGTGGAGAGACCATGTGCAGCTAATTGAGGTTGACTGCAGTGAGGTTGAGCAGGTGTGTGAGTTTGGCTGGAGAGTAAGTGAGTGATCTGGAGCTGCGTTCAGAGTTGCAAACAGTGAGCAGGCTGCATTCAAAATGCGCTCTGTGACAGGTACACTCAGTCTTCTTAAACACATCTCTTAAAATTATGATCCTTGAATTTTAAAATGTAAGATGTTTGTCAATGTTATTTAAGTTCTGCATTTTTTCAACAATCATTTAATGTAGGTTTTTTACATTCTTGCATCCAACATTTCTACACAGGATTTAAATCACACAGAAGAGGCATTCACAGGAAACCATGTAGCATGAATGTCCGGCATTAACTGTCCTCTAATACTGTACCAGAGATATTAAGTTGACTTTAATTTAAGCTAGGGATGCTCCGATCAGGATTTTTGGGGCCGATCGCTGGTCACAGTCATGGGAAGCGGTATCTGCCGATATCAATACGGATCAGCTGACAAGCCGATCAGATGATCAGCCAATACCGATGCAGTTACTGATCAGGAGGTTCTCTTGATACAAGGGGTAAACGTGACTATACATATAAACACAAAGCTGTAGTCTTTCTATATTTCCATTATATATATTTCTACATTTATTTTATATCATTTAAAGTACAAATGGTGCTTGAAACTGGAACTTGGCCTCCTAAAAAAGAAAAAAAAAATCGTAATAAATCTGCTCTTTATGCTTTTCACTTCTCTTCACCCCTTCATCTTATAATGTCTGGCCTACTGTAGGACAGAAATAAAAATATAACAAAAACAAACCTTTTTCAAAAGCACATCTTTTTCTTTTAAATGTTCTCCAACCTTTTAGTCATCTTCCTCAACTGCTTGCCACTCATTCTCCCCGTGGTCATCCATACCTGTCGTGCATTTCCAAATGTTTCTAAATAAACCCACAATATCTCATTGGAAACAAATCTAAAATGTCAAGAAATTTCATCATATTCCTGACATCAAAATACTGAGTAAAGTTCAAAAAGAAAGAGGATCATCAGATTCTTCCTCCTTTCCTCTCTGTCTGTGCTGCTGTCCTGCTGCTGTGAGCCTGCCTGCACGGAACGTTAAAGGGAGGGTCTGCTTGTCTTACTCAGCAGCGGCGTACATGAGTTTGCATGATTTGAGATTCGCACCAACTAAGCTAAATGGTTAGACGACACACAGACAACCTTTTAGCTTGTTTGCATATTAAAACATCCCGTTCTGCACATTTATGTTTATGTGGATTAAGCAGGTGTGTTGATAAAGTTTTGGCTTTTTACTTGCAGAGGTTTTATTACACTTTACTTAACAATAGGAGCACAGAGTAGTTCACGCCAACTCGGAAACGTTAATCTTCAGGTTACCTCTCACAAAATCACTCCGCCGTGACGCTCCGTGTGTGTGCAGGGCTGACACACACACACACACACACACAGTGAGCACACAAAGAAGGGGCAGAGAGAACTGCAGACTAGATGTAGAGCTGGGGGGAAATGTGCAGGAGGGTTTTTGGTTTTGTTTTTGAGATCTTCTCTCAAAAATAAATGAACCTGATTAAAACAATAAAAAAAACAAAAACACAGTTTCACGTAAAAATTAGCGTTTCTCCAACAGACACGGGACGTCAGAGGGGAAAAGTAGGCGGCTCAAAATGCTTCAATTTCCAGCTGTTTGGCCGGCATTTAGGGAAAACCCTGCTCATGCCTTTTAAACAGAAAACAAGGAGGACAAAGAGAGAGACTGTCTACTTCATACATGGAGAAACTGTCTAGCTTTGCGTTGTCATATCGGCCCTTCTGATCAGCCTTCTTTAAGACCACCATCTGATCACCAATCACAGAAAATCAGCTGATAATGATTGGCGGGAGATCGATTGGAGCATCCACTTCAAACCAAATATTTTCTTCTGCTTCAGTATAATGTTACGCTAAGAAATGTTAAGAAATCGACTACCGAAACACAAGGTGGTTTTAGGGTCAGACTTTTAATGCCTAGTATTACTGTAACATTCAGAGGAGTCAGAGTGTACGTTTGGCTCTAAGAATCCGAAATGGGGTATTCTGGCAGCTGGATTCTCCAACGAGACAATGGGCCCTTTGTGAATTGGAAATGCACAAATTTCCATCCAAAACGACACAGTCGTCTCTACCAGCTGTGCTTAGTCACTGGATTTGGCTCCCTGTGACTTCTTTCTGTTCCCCAGAGGTAATAATGCTCTCTGGTTCATAGATGTAGACTTAAGTTTTTGTGAAATCACAAATGTGTAGGGCCTGTTCTACAGTCCGTCGTTGCATGAGGTCCCTGTGGTTTGTAATATGAGCTGTTACCCTGACTTATAAGGCTGATTTGTTTATTGTATTTTTCTCACACTGCTGAGATCATATGACGCTATGGAATGACTTTGGACCGGAACTTGTACTGAAACCAAAGCTCCTGCGTTCTGACATTATTCATTAATTACAGCAGGCTACTGATGACATTAGCAGCACACGGGGAAAAGAGCTCTGTCATAACCATTAAAGATGGCTGACACCTGCCTGCAGCTACATTAGCAGCCTGCCTCACTGCCAGTACTGTATATGTCTTACTTGTCCCCGTTTCTTCAGGTAAGTCTGAAAGATGTCTGACATAGATTGGTGGTTAAAACTACATGAGCCAAAATTATGTTTTGCATGTATTGCTGAGCACATTCAGAGTTACCAACTGATGCTGAAATACGAGAGCACCCATAATGATGCATGGATGTAGTTAAAAAAAGGGTCAGAACCAACTGGATGTTTGTTTTTCAGACAAAATGTATTACAGACTTTATGTCCAGACTCCTTTCTTATATTTGTGGCCAATCACAAACTCCTTACCTGGTCATTATTTCACTTGACTCATTTCTGCTCTGTGAATTCATCACTCAGACTGATTAATAAAGCCCAGGTAACACGTTTAACGTTGCAAAACACATTTAACGTTGCAAAACGTTTTCAATGGAATGCAGTCAGCCCCATCACTAGTGCATGTTGTAGAGGAAGTCACAAGTGGTATCCCATTTTCTTCATAATAATTTCAACCCCTACCCCTTGTAGAAACGTTTTATAGGGCTACTACATTATCAAGAGCACTCCAAAACAAGAGGTCAGGCTAATGAAAGGAAACTGCTTAAACATTTCTGTGCATGGAGCTATGACACTCAAAGAAAACACAGAAATAATCAGAGAGAGCTGTCAATGCGAGTCATGCATGTGCGAAGAGGTCCGCAATCTTCAGCTAGCTACGGCTACACCACTTGGACAAATCACATGTAGTTAGTTAATGCTAATGTTAAATGCTATATCAACTTTATATTTAGGTTAGAATTACACATTGAATTAACGGCAAAGGCATGTTTTGTTGTAAACTGGACATTACTGTCGATGAGTAATTCATTTGCCAGTTATGTTAGCTGGAGTACTGTTAGTGGCTAACATTATGCTAACGTCTTTGCTTGACAGTAGTAGCTAATATCAATTTATAACAATGTAACATGGCTTCAATGTTTATCAAAGGGTTACCGAAGCAGACCTAATGTTAGCTGTACTTGTTAAACTGTGAGGGATTAGTGTTTCTAGTTTTGACTTTTGTTATTATTGTTGTTAATAAGATAATTATTTTGATCATCTTTAAACATATTTTTCCGTAGTTAATGATAAGTCAACACTTCTGATATGTTTTGTGTTTATTTTGGGTGTGTAGGTGTTTATGTCCTAATGTTTCCCCTTTTGTTTCTAAATGACCTGATCAACCTCTATTTATGTTCCCCCAGTGTCTCAGTTTGTGAAGGTCAGTTGTGTTATCTTAAGTGGGTGCTTCAATTTAGTTCTGTTATGTTGACCTCTTTTATGGGCCCATAATTATTCTTTAGTAGGCTATTTAATGTATTTGTCCTATTTCTAAATAAAAACTTAATCTTCTTGACAAAATAACTGTGCTTCTCCTGCCTTGGTCTCTGACACTTGCATCGCATCTTTTAGATTAAGAACTATGAGTTGGTGTTAATGATGACACTGAAAATAAGTAATAAGTAATAAAATAAGTAACTCAATAAATGTTGAGTATATTGATATCAATATATATTCATTGATTAAAATGAAATTTTTAGATCAATCTTCTCATGTAAGCCTCAGTCCTGTCAAGATGGCTACAGAGGATATTAGTGTTTTGGGTTGGTTTTTTAATTTTTTTTTTTTTTCCATGCTTCACTATTAATCTTTTATTCTGATTTTCCTTGTGCGAGATTTCTCTACATTTCACTAATATAAGGACAATTATAAAGAGGGACTGGCAATATAAGCACAGAGATCATTGAAATGTTTGATTGCTGCTTTGTTGCTGGCTTTGCTGCTGCTGCCACAGTGAGAGTGCTTAATTGCAGACATTACAAAAATGAATCAAAAGTAGCCAAGCACTGTGTTTCTAAATGAAAGGCTGAGATTAAACTTCCTTGGACATTGGTACCTTGTAATTTACTGGATCACAGGCAAAATAAACAAAATTTCATAATGCATAAGATGGTATAAGCTTTTGTCAAGCCTTAACCATTAAAAACAAAAAACAAAAAGCACAAATAAAAACACATGACTCAGAGGCTGCATATGCAGAGGAAAAACTTGGAAGTTGGGTTGCTCTGTGCCTTTTACTTTAAATACACATGGTTCACATTTTCTCCTCTAAATACCACTTAGGTGCTTCTCGAACGGTCTGAATCTGTGCGGAAATCCCAAGTTAGATACACAGGGAGGCTCCTTCCTGAAGCCATGGTCCCCCCAAAAACTCTGCTTTTATTAGTACATTCATGGTAGCTGACATTGCCTTTGAAATAAAAATATTGTCTTCCAGAGCAGTAGAACATAACTGAGGTAACATATTGCTGTTCTTGTTATTCAAAGAGTAAATTCATAATGATTCATAATGTTTCTGAGGAAGACTTTATCGTCGAAACGTCAGTCATTTGCACCAGAATAATTTGCCTTATTATAACCATATGCTCCAGAGCTCATTCTTCTGATTTTGATCAATTCATAATGACTTTGTTGTTTTATTAACTTACAAATTGCCTTTTAAAATTTGCTTTGAAAGAATTCTTACCAGACGATGAATTACAATGGCTAGCTTAAACCCACTGTAAAAAACTGCTGGGAAATCCATAGTAATTTACAGTTTTATACCCGGTTAAATAATGCAGACAATTTTTACAGTAAAGCACTGTATATACTATGGTAAAAATCAGTTTACTGTAGAAAAATTACAGTATACCATCCAGTACTGTAAATGCATTTTACTTTAAAGACACCAGTTCTGTAATTTCATGTACAGTAGTTCACTGTAAATATAATTACAGTAAGTTATTTCTTAACTGCTGCCAGTCAGTTACTGTAAATTTCACAATAAGTTTTTTTAGAGTGTAGCTTTCACTGTAGCGACCCCATGAGGCCTGATTCTGCATATGTTCACAACAAATATTCCTAAACAAAACAGATCACCTTCAGGGCTGTACTCCAGGTTTTAGAAATACTGAGGTCCAAAAACTGAGCTGAGAGTCTCTGGTGAGTGTGGGGTGAACAGCAGCTTTGGAACTCGTATGTTTCAAAACCACCAAACTACCAAATCATGATCCATGGTGTTGAGGAAAAAAAATATCAAGGAAAAATTTCAGTTCAGCATTGCCAACTCACCAGCACAGCCATCCCAACCATCCCAGGCTGGGTTTCTATCGGACTGTTTTTTATGCACATTTTCAATTTGCACATATAAATGCCTGAATGGAAACACAGACCATTAAAAAAAAAAAAAAACCAAAATATTGCAAAAAAAGTTTTTACACTTGAGGTAGGTGGAAAGATTAGCGTACGGACAAAGGGTAAATGCGCATAAGTGCAATGGAAACATATTTAGCAAATAAAGGATGAGATTTTGATTGAGATGAGTTGCTCTGTCTTCCTCTGCTGTGATAAACGACACTGACTGGAAAATGTTGCAACACCTACTACTTATCTCAAAGTTATTCCTAATATTCGTATAACAGTAGTGGATTAAGCACATGAAGATGTACATTTTCTTTTGCCTAATTTCT
>JAPZDX010113195.1:0-10199 GCA_029783625.1 Naso annulatus | reverse complement strand
AAAAGTAATGCTGCTCAATCATCACTTCTGGGCCTCTGTATATGTGTGGTGGTGGCTGTGTATGGAGACACACCGCCCTCTGCCTGTATTTCGCTGTTATGGCTGACTTGGGAACTGCCATAAAGAGCGATGTAGACATGCAATCAATTTTAAAGTAACAGTAGCATGAGAGCGCCACGGAGCACAGCTACTGGACAGCATTCAGACCGGAGAAAGTTAAAAATGTGGGCATATCGCAAAAAAAGGACATATAGCCCTAGCGGGTAAGCGGATAAAACTTGTTCCGAGCAAGAGTGAGTCTCGGTTTAGCTTTCAGCTGTTTTGGAGCACTGAAAGAGAGGCTGGGAAGAGCGATGCAGAGTGGGGCTACTTTGTGACGGACAGGTAGGTGCTACACACTGGCAGTTAGCTTGTTAGCTTGCTAAATTATCGACTTCTCCATTAAACAAATGTAATATTCCAATGTAGCTTGCTGTCTAACATTAGGTAAGCGGTATAGCAGTACACGAAGTACACGCTGAGTTACGATACTTCTGGTGTGTTGAGCCACAGAGGGGCCCAGTTTGAATGTTGTGTTTACAAACGGCTGTTATGTTTACAAATGCTACTGACTCCACCTTTAAAGACGCTGAAACCTGAAATGTTCAACATTTTTGTTTAAAAATGACATGAATCAATTATGAAAACAAGGTTTTAATTATAAGTCCATGTCTGTCACCAGAGGAACAGATTAATCCTCTAATTACTTCAACTCAAGACGATTAATTAATTCAAATAATCATAACTTCTGAAAAATGGAGCTATAAATGTAGCCTATTATTAATGGCTACAATATCTTTACTAATGTCAGTAAGTCATAAGACCCAAATAATGTGTTCCAGAACTGCATACATTTGCAAATATTCCAATTAACTATTCCCAGCCTTTTAAAATAGGCTACAAATGCATTGCAGAGTTTTTATTGTTTTCCTTCCAATAAGAAACGTAGCGCAGCGCCACTTCATCAGCTCTCTGCAGGTAGAGCAGCTCTTATTCCATGTTCTGTCTGCAACGCGCTTCTAACCACCTGCTATTCTCAAACACCAACATCTGGATTTACTGTAAGTCTTAGCATTCACTCTGAGCCCAGAAACGGGTTTTCTGGATGCCAGTCACTGGGACTCTTTACCACTGATAATTGGTGTGTAAATAAATGGTAGGCTACATGTAATTGTAAATGAATAAATACCTAAACATACCTTACTCTGGAACATTCTATAGGCTGTATCTCTAACTAAAATACTCAGATGCTTTTTTTGTTGGTTTTGGATCCCATAATACGAGTAAATACAATGACTGAATGGAAACGAATTAAAAATGAAACGCTCTTTGTCAAAGTACTGATTCTTAAACACTAAGTAGCCTAGATGCAGTTACATAACCGCCCCATGAGGTCCTGATAGACCGTATTTTTCAGTAAATAATTAAAGATGAGGATCATTCATAGTGAGCTGAATGTGCAATAATTTATAGAATTGTTTTACTATATGTGTAGTTTTACATAAATGCATGATGAGCATTTTGTCGAGTTAATGCAAGCCTTAAATGGGGTTTTTCTCAGTGGAAATCAAGAACTGGATACAAAGCCTAAAACAAAAGCTCCAGAGAAGTTCAAATACAGTGGGAATAACATGTGGTGCAGACGGAAAAAAGATGCCACAATTTACTGCAAACACAAGTAGACTATGTTATTCAGCAAATTTTAAGCTGCTGTATTCACAGAAGATGCACAGGTAATAGCCTAAAAGTCATCAATCAAGTGCCAGTCAGTTGTTAAGGCACTTACTTCTCTACCATCTCGTCTCTCTTTGTTTCTTCATCGACGAATGATTTTATTTTCCAGAGAGCACAAATATTGCTTTCCAACTAGTGCCGCTTTCTGCCTCCGGTGCTCCCACCAAGGGACGTGGCCGCTGTCCGCATGGTTTTTGCGAGCTGCGCCTCCCTTCTCTTCACGATCACCGGAGAAAATACATCCAGGACCAGGACATCGCGTTCTCACCAGTTGACGCGCTAAAACGGCGCGTAAAAGGCACAAAACGTATCCATGAAAGCCACGCGGGTGCTTGGTGGCATTGTGCACAACGAGGTGCCTTTGTGGAAGGACGCAGAGGTGAGAACTGCTCAGGTAAGAGGAGGTATTTCAACAGTGTGTCACGCTTGATGCGCTGCGATGCACTACCACTGCACACTGTGTGGAGAGTGTGCGCTCCTGCTGTAAAGACACACAGAGATGGAGAGAGAGAGAGAGGGGAGCTGTTCGCTGCCCTATTCTTTAAAGGCTTCCCATGCTGCAAAAATTTCACACAACAATGGATGAACATATTAATCATAGTGCTCCGAACTTCCTCACAGATCATCCAAGAGGGTCTCAGCCCTCCCAACTGCCTCCTCCCTTTGGTCTCTGTGCAGCCAATGGTTTAAATGCCTGGCTCAAGAGCACACTGACAGATGTTGATGAGTTTGTTCTCTACAAATGTGCCATTTGTACAACAATAATTTTCCTCAAGAGCACATAGAAGAACATGTTTTATTGATTTTCTCGAACCGCCTCAAGGTTGCCTACAACTATCCTTGCCCTTTAGTCGTTCAGTTTCCTTCTCAAGGGCATTTTCCATGCTGCTTGAGGGAGAAAAGACAGCTGTTTCCTTTCTGGACCATTGATTTGATTTGGTGACACCCCATCCAGAAGCCCACATCACATGTGCAGCCACCTTTTCAGTAAGCAGAAGCAGAGCTTGGGAAGCAGTGGCTACATGCCCTAAAGGCTGCTTTACCTTGCATGGATTAAATTCATCTGAATTAGTGAGACAGTCTGTATGGTTCATGTTCCAGACATGACTTATAATCCGTCTTGGCGCGCAGGTGTGACCACCACGTGAATACATGAAAGCAAGACTGGCAGGGATTTTCAGTAATTTGATTGTCAGTTGCAGTTCAGCTCCTTTTTCTGTCCTCGTTAGGATGCGTGTCCACAATATTGATTTTCAGCAGTTGCTACAGCTAATTAAATTGCGCAGAGATTTGCACAGCTGTGCTGTTTGCATTTGGTTTTCTGATGCACACACAACACACACTGGAAGATCCTTTCTGTGCCAAGTTATAAAATCTTTATCTATTCTTTCATTTCATTCTAACAGAGTTAGCTGAGGAAAGAATGCCTATTCTGCAAAAGACAAAGGAAAAAATATAGCAGTGTTCTACATTATGACAGTAATAAAACTATAAAATGCTTTTACATGTGCATTGTGCACCACCACTTAAGAGGCTTTCAGTGAATTACAACAATTGTGTGCTTCACTGTAAATCATAAATTGCAAAAAAGTATTTGCTCCAACTCCTACGTTCATATATTTCCTGTCACTCTTTTCCACCCACAAGCTCATAGAATGTCAGATTCATTTTTATAGGAAGTCGGAGTCTTACTTATGGTGAATCCACGTGTTTTGATCATCCATCGTCTTCAGTAGGCATTGACAGTGAAGGTGTAACCAGTGTTCACAGTGTTGTGTCTATTTTGATAGTTTCAGCTTATAGTCGGAGGACTGCCTCTGTCATTTAAGAGGTGGACTACCCATGCCTGCTTAAAAAAAAAATGTTTAGGGTTTCTCATGTTGTCATGTGATGCAAAAGTTATATAACAATGCTAAATTATTTCTGCAGTCATTGAAAGTCTTCTTTCTACAGACACATTATAGAACGAAATATTTAGTTTTGAGCTTTTATTTCTGATTGCTATTTGGCATCTGTCTAACATCCATTCACCGTGAGCTGAAGAGGCAACTATGTATTATTTCCTCCAACATTAACTTTAATTTCATCCAAAGAACCAAAGACTAATATGTTCAATGGCTGTAGTGCTGGATTTGCTTATGTTGCTATGGTAACAGATATGCTGTAATCATATCAATGGATGCTGTGGCTAAATCTAATTTTGCTGTTTGCAGTCCTGCATCTCTTTGCTTTGCCTTGTAAATGACTTGAGATCAATAAAAAGTTCATTGTAGATCAATGAAACATATCATGACTGATCCTCTGGGAGCAGCATCTAATTAGCAGGATGTAACACAGGGATTCCCCCAAGTTTTAACGTCTGCATTTCTAGCCGTGTATCTCTTTTTTACAGTCAGTGTTATTGGTGCATTAAGCTGCAGTGCCAACAGCCTGATGGAGAGCAATTTAAAAAAATACTCCTGAGCCGTAGTTTTAAAAAAAGCGAGCTTATACTAATCATTTGGACTGCAGTCAAGTGTTGTGAGCCACTGTGAGAGGTCAGGTCAGGGAGGGAAGAGCAGGATTCATTAAATGCTCAAGCAAGGTCAATATTAGCATTAAATATGGCTTCTGCAGCTGAAAAAGGCTTCCTGTAGTTAATGCTGTCATGTTCTGCCAGCAGAACTACAACACTTCAACAACACGTGCACTGTGGGGATATTACACTCTGTAAATCTGTCTGATTTGTCTGTGTGGCTTTAGGGATGTTCTGTAACTTTTTGCTGAAGTTTTCATCTGTTATTTGCCACTCTTGGCATTTTTTTTTTTTCCTTACCTTTCCGAGTCCAATGAATAAAGATGCTTTAAAGCTGGGGTATGCAACGTGTGGAAATCAGCTAAATGTAGCATGAGACACCTTAAACGGCCTACACATGAAAAGACTTTTGTGCTTCACTCACTGCCAGGTAGTGCGCAGAGAGAAGGCACAGCGGAGGCTCAGAGCCAGTCACTGTTGCTAGGCTACGGCCACGCCGGTTGTCACCCCGGGAAAAAGAAGAAAAGGAAAAGGAGGAAAAAGTGTTTGTTCACTATGTATTTAAACCTGTCTTAAAAGAAGACTCTTTCACTTGAAATTCTAATTATGCAGCGTCAAAAAAAACCCCAACACTAATGAGTTGGTGTGCATGAAACATTACATTGCTACGAAAGCAAGAGAGTTTAATTTGGTCAGAGTGCAATGGATTTTTCTTTCCTCTTTCTCTCCCCCCTCTGCATGTATGTGTCACTTCCAGATCGTCTATGGCCACATATAGCTGGTATCTCATTTGCTGCGCTTTGAAAGGTCAGCGGCAAACCAGGTCAAAGTTCAAATAATTTGATTATTTGAAGTTCAAATAATTTGAACTTTGAGCGCATCGGTCAAGGGGCAAATCCGAGCGGTGTGCAACGCCAAGGGTGGTGATATTGCTTAGTCAGGCGATGCCGCTCTCTCTGTAGAAAAACAATGGGACAGCCAGCACAAAACGGTTTTACCTCTGATCATGTGTTGAGGTCTTAAGAAAGCAACTCCGCTGTAGAGGTGGGATCGAGCCGAGATAATCAGCCCGATACCCTTCCAAACCAAAGTTAGTTCTGACCGAACTGGACTGCCGACTGACCGTCATTTCCAAAACTCTGACTGACCGGACCATCAGCTCGACTTATATAAGCAGAGGCGCAACACACAGTCACAGATCATACTGCCATGCTTGCCATAAGCTTATAAAAAATGAGTCGTCTTAGACATAAAAATATGCATACCTAACGTTTAATTCCTCACACACACAGCCCCACACAAGCTCATGGCAGAAGTGTGATTTCTGGCAGTCCAGCCAACCAATCACATCTCTAAAAAGGCAGTGGTGCGTTCAGGTGCCGTCAGATGAATCGGAAAAACAGAAATCCCAGCTCCGAATGGATAAAAAAGGGAAGAAAAACACAGAAAGTAGGTCACCGAACCCGAACCAGTTCCGACCGTCACTTCCAAAACACTAACTCGACCCAGCCCAGCCTGTGGGTACCCGATGGGTCCTGTCGGACATCAGTCGGATATCCCACCTCTCCTCCGCTGCACCCTCACCTCCTTGTGAGGGTTGTAGCGGAATGAAATGGTCCATCTCAGCTTGACTCAAGCCGGGCGATGGTGTTGCCTGCAGCTCAGCTTGTCAAGTCACCAAAGGCCAGTTTTAGAATGTAAGGCATGTTGCTTATTTCAACAGTCAGTCAGCTCGCAGCGACATCACCTGTCACTAGACACACTGCATACAGCAGCCAGTAGGAACACACGCTCTCGGAAATGACCGGAAAATTACTGGCCAAAAAATATCCATCATGGTTTCATTTCTTAAAGCGTGAATACAGAGCCAAGGAGAGGTTCAGAAGTCTATTGTTCTTTCAGATCACCTGAATTACAATAAGCTAAAAGGCTGTTATGGAATTTTTACCCAGTGTCACCAAAAAAAACCTGCCTACCCTCCACCATGTTCTGCCAGCAAAACTACAACACTTCAGCAATGCTTGCCCTGTGGTAATCTGTGTGGCTTTAAGGCTGTTCTGTAACATTTGGCTGAAGTTTTCAGCAGTTTTTGTCACCCTTCCCATCTTTTTTTAACCATCTGCACCCAATGAGTAAAGAGGCTGAAATGTGAAATGTTCTTTCTGTGATTTCTTCTCCTTTTCGCCACGGCTTCATGACTTATCCTATACAGCAGTTTCCACTCCTTCATCGTCTTCTTGATCTTTTAAGGCGTTCAAGCTTTGATGGAATTTGCCGGCAGACAACAATTATATTTCTCAACAAGGTCAGAAGAGAGAGAAAAAAAACACTTTCGCAGCCTCTACTTCTATGTGAGAGGCAATTGCAGTCCTAAGTTGTATATAATGCATAGAAGGCTTATCTCTAAACTGCCTTCCAGCGATAGCTTGCCTGCTATCAGTTAAGATTCTGGTGTCACAAACAATGGACTTGAGTTTAATAGGCAGTTATAAGTTAAATGACCTGAATTTCAATTGACTCTGAAAGCATCCTATCTATAGGTATAATATAGCTGTTTAAAATGCAATGAGAGTTGCTCCACATTACTGCACGGAAGAAATGAAGGATGAAGTCTGACTCTTGCTGTCTCAGATAACGTGTCCATAGCTCCATGTGGAGTAATCTTACTTACTTTTGGATGTTGTCAGGAGTTCCATGTAGGTGTTTTTTTTTTTTCTTTCAGAAAACAGCTTAACGAATGCATTTGTCTCTTTCTAATTTCATTAATAGTGTCCTCATGAGGTATAAACTCCTTCCTCAGCATCTCTCCTTGTAATTTGTGACTGTTCCCCTCCAACAGGACAGTGCCTTGTAGCAGGAACATATGGCTTTTGTTACATGGCAGTAATCTTATTATGGGTGACATTGCTGCATTAATGGAGCCCTATTACCATAGTAATCTCTCCTGATGTCACAGCAAAATGCCAGACACCGGTGTTGTAAGCTGGTACAGTTTACCTGTTTAATGAAAGGTGGTTACAAAGTGGCTCCTTACAAGATATCTGACATTGATTAGAATTTAAATTTAATTTAAAGACTTGGTTTTTCAAACTCTACTGTATCTATTATTGCTACATTGGTCTGAAAACCTTTGAGTTAAAATGTTTTGCATCATGTAACTGTGGATAATCAGAGGGTGCTGTGCTCATTGTTCCACTTCATTTAGCGGGCATTTTTCTCAGCAGGTACTAAAATGGCAAATATGTACTGTGACTTATGAACAGATGGTTGGAGATCAGTTTCTAAACACTTTTATTTGCAATCTAATTACGTGTCTATAAACACATCCTGCATAGCAATAGTTTGAAAAAGCTCGGAAAGCAACACATTGGAATATCAGCAGACAAAAATACTTGAAGTTTAATGAGTTTCTGAATTTCCTATTAATAATATTGTAGGAATATTGCAGAAATATTGTTTCTAATGAACAATTGTTCTGTAATAACCTTTTATTATGTCAAAGATGTTATACCTATTTCCTTATCTTTTAAGAGCAAAAAATAGACAGTTTCTTCTAGTTTGAAATACTGCTTTAGATGTGGTGGTGATCTAATATCTTGGTATTTATTTGTTCCATGCTATTATTCTACCTTTAAATAAACTGCGTTTAAAGAACTATGCCAGTGTTGCTATATGTCATTGTTCTTTGTCAGCATCGGCCGCATAGGTAACATAAACCCCACACATTTGTACAAAAATTATTTGTTTGTCATTGCTTATTTGTAAGACCCTACTGCAAACACTGCATTGTTACATGCAGCACTTACAGTTTCAGGTCACAGGATATTTTAACATTAGCTGTGCCTCCTGTTTACACTTTGAAATAGTAGGTTCAAATGCTGTGCTGCATACAAATGGAATGAACTGCAAAAACACATTAAGTAACCTTCTTTTATCCCACTTCAATCCCACAGGATTAAATAAATAAATAATAGTTTTATCTCTGAGGGTGAACTTCCTATACCTAGCAACTGTCATAGTGTTTCTGTACCCTCTTTCAACATGAATGGCAGTGAATGGTCTTTAAAAATGCAGTTTGAGATCTACTTAAGTACACATGGTCGAATTTTAACAACATTAGTAGAAGATAGGGACAATCTCTGTTAATAGTGAGAGGTCAAAAATAGACTGGTATGGTCTTTTACACTCCTCCAAATAGTGTAGTAATTATAGCTGATTAATATTTAATAGTTCAGTGTGCACAATTGAGTGGACGGAATATCCTTCCACTCACACTGTAAATACAAACTTTGTGCTGACTTAAAATGAACAAGCAAATGTCACTCAAGTTGTGCTGGCCTTTTAATTTAACACAATAAATAGTTACAATAAAATGCAAAAAAATAGTTAAAATTAAAGTAGGAGCTATATTGAAAAAGGCACAATGAATGAAATAAAATACAATTAATAAATAAATTCATAATCTGTAGTGAACACGCATTTAGTACAACTTACAATATCTTTTCAAATTTTACTCAAGTCAAAATACAACTTTTTTTTTTTTTAAAGGCAATCAGTTTGCATGCTTTTTAAAAATAAGGTTAACTAATTAGATTTTACAGTGCACCCTCCCACTCCAGGCATGCAGCCAGTGTTTGATTTGTCCATATAGGACCTTCTCACTGTGAGGCGACAATGCCAACCACTGAGCCACTTTGCTGCCCGCTGTGAAGATCCAAGCTATGACAAATGAATTATGCCTTTACACCAAATCTTGCTGAATTTACATAAATAATTTCTACTGGGGTTGCAGTTTTCACACCCCGCAGAGAATTTTCAGCAGTATTTTCAGCAGCAGGGCCTCCACTGAATATGAAATAATTACTTTTAGACTGATCTATCATCAGTAATTGAAGTGATAGATGTGGCTCTAGTGCACATCTCACAAAGGATTTGGCTTCTTAAAAACCATCCTGGTACAATCTCATTAAAAGTGCATGTTCAAATGCTGAATAAATGTTGGACGGCTGGCTATTGAGGAAAATGAAAATATTAAATGTAAGGACAGTGAATGAGACCACTCATGGAAACTGTAACTGGTGTTTGTCTCAAGTGTCTTCCTCAGCAGCAGTTTAACTTTGCCTTGCATGTGTGATGTCTGGTTGTTCCAGTCGCTTGTTCTTGATAGATGATGAAGTTCAAAAAGAATAATTCTGGGTTTCACAGTAGACAAGAGTCTTTCATCTCCTCGTTTGTCAACTAAGCCCTGCAAGAATCCATCATCATAGACAACTGAGCGGAGCGATGTGCATGCATCGAAACACCTGCAAGTGCACACTCACGGATGCCCGTTAAATTGACACAGAATGTGAACTCACTCTGGAGCCTGTGGTGCTTTGAAGTGTGAAAGCCTGTCGAGAGAAGGGGAGGAAAATCAGTTTTGAAGTCTACAAGCAGTTTGTGCTGCAAGAGTAATTACTTGACAGTCTTGAATTGGTATTCATCAGGCGGCTGAGGGCACGTTTGCACCTAATAAACAATTGAAGAAAATTAGTTAAGCGTGTATGATCAACATCTTATTTCCCTCAATTTTTTAAAATGGTACTGTCGCCTATCTTTCCTGACAAAAAAACAAACAAACAAAAAAACCCCACACGCACTAGACTAAGTCTATTAGAAGTTGAATCAGCGTAGGAATAAATTGATTTTCAGTTCAATGACAGCATACTTCAGAATACTGTGATATTTACTGTGCAATGGTAAACTAATCTTCAGGAAGAAAAAGTCCATCATCCTTTCACTTTCACGCACAGCTGACACAGCTTGTTACATTTATGTGCTATGTTTGTAAAGGAATGGGGTTTGATTCTTTTATTGTTTTTGCCTCTTTTATTATTTTGTATCTCATGAGGAAAAACCCGCACAACACAGT
>JAPZDX010113157.1:0-10201 GCA_029783625.1 Naso annulatus | reverse complement strand
GCTTACAATATTGCAATACATCGCTATATTGTATCATAACCCCTGAATATTGGTACGTGTCGTATTGCCAGATTCCTACCAATACACAGCCGGGACATACGGGATGCCAAAACCCATGAATATTTTATTTTCTCCCCACAATCCAAGAGTACCTGATCTCTGTATCCAGCTGCCACTGAGTTGAGACATACAAAAACATCTGAAATATATTTTTCCCTATCTTGTGATTATACAGGCTGTTTCAAGCTGTTTTGATTTGCAATGGCATGTCAGTGAGGGATAAGACAGTGTAAACCCTCAAAATGTTTGGTATGCACGGCATGCGTCTTGGTCTGCTGGAAAAAAAAAGGAGTAACCCTGTCACAGTCAAAGAAAATATGAAAGACCTGGCTGTTAATATTTCTAAAATGACATTCTTACAGCTGTTCAGTGATCGAAAAGAAGTCAGTGGTCTATTATTAACTTCCCTGATTCTGTTTTATTTTTGTACTCTCTGTTTTGTTTTGCCTACAAGCTCAAACCAGTTGACATTATCGTGAAGGCAGCAGCTAATGGCAGCTGTGGAAAACAATTAGTGTCAAATGTTTTCTTCCTGCGGTAGTGAGGGAGTCCCTGAGGGTGAAAGCTTCAAACAGGCAGAGGCAACAACACAGAAATCACAACAGCAACGAACGAGGGCTTGGATTTAATTTAATATGATCCTTTATTAACTGTCTGTGACATAAAAGACTGATCGCTCCACTAACGAGTGTTATTTGTTTGTAACTGTTTACGAAATGTGTTCCATGAAGGCTGTGATTAAAAACTGACAAATTCAGTTATTCAGTGATAATCACGACTAACATAAATCTGGTCACTTTATGTGATCTTTGCATGCATTTGCCATATCAGGCCTAACAGTGTTCGGAACGTTTTTCTTTTCTATATTTAATTCAACCACATTGCTAAGCCCTGTGATGAAACTCAGATAAAAAGCCTCCTCTGATATGTATAAAGGTTGGATCATGCTTGACAGCATTAGTTTGTAAGATGCTTAGTTCAACCACTTGAGAAATCAAGTGCTGCAGTCATGATAATAGCTGGGCGACGAATGAAAAATAAGAGCTAGCCAGACAAGTTCAGTCCCTCTCTCCTTTCTCACTTCTGCACAGCCGATCAATCACAGTGAAGCCGACATGAATATTGGTTTGTTTGATTCAGACATTAAAGAAATCGACAGTTAAGAGGACGGCGTACTAGGGAGAACCAGGAATATGAGCTTCCCCGTCTTGGAAAAATACATTTATTGTTGTTTTCCTAACGCATGATTGCCCAATATACTGCTATTTTAGCACAGTGAGATTTTGCAGGAAATGTGTTTGCATTTTATGACATCCACGGCTTGATTATACAATCGTAATATATGTCGCAAAAATAAATTCGGTGCAATGTAAGGTTTTCACAACATCGTGCCGCCCGGTTTTCCAACAACAGATTTTTTGACAAGCACATTAGACACACTGTGAGTATACTTCATGTTTACAGAGAGTAAATATGTTAAGCGTGTATAAGAGATACAGCACATGGGGTTGGGCGATTGGATGAATATATTGACCACCGCTGGGTGGTTTGTTGGACATTTTTGACATTTTATTTTGCTAAATTAACTGTCCGCCTCCTTAAAAGTTTAACTCAATAAATAACCTGTAAGTGCCAAAACTAGAAACAGGCAGAGTCTTTGGTTTTCTAACTGTGATCAGAAAGGAGTCGAGGAGGAGCAGAACCGACCAGCGCAAAGAAATGCCGGTGTGGTGCAGAGATGATTATCCCTGACAGGAAGTGTGTTCCTCGGCTGTGGGAGTGAGCATACCGTGAAGGTGGACTTATGCTGCCATGCTTCAACTGCACCCAAGTAAATAAAAAAAAAAACAAAACATGTGGATCGTTTAATTTGTTTAATCAACCACGTTGCACGGTAACGTGTGGCTCATCTATCGAAATAACTGCTTTTATTCACTGGCAGACCACCTGTGGAGCGGCTCTGTGTGCAAGTTTAGAACAGTGCAGCTTTGCAACTTGTTCTGAGGTGTTGAGATTAAAAATAATTACACGCGATGATTACACAGGAATAATTATGCAGTCCAAAAACTGATATAAAGCGATGTGCAGCATTTTTCTGTATTTTTCAGGCTTAAATCCATCCGTTCTTCCCTGTGCGCTCCTCAGCGTGGGCATGCAGTGCTTGTCTTGTGAGGCCCATATTAATGACATGTTGAATCTCAGTGTCTAAACAGTGACTACACACTGCACGTGATGGGACACACTTGCGTGAGTATATTGGCAATTGCCAGTGGATGAGTTGACGGTGGCCGGTTGGATAATTTCAACATATTGCCCAACCCTAGAGGTCATGTTGGTGGCTGAAAGACGTGTTGCCGTTGGCACCGTTCACAGAATCACTATGCTCCGTTTTCTGCCACACATTGTGCTGCTTCTCACGACAGAGGGTGAGCTGACAGTTACCTCCTGCAGGTAAGACACTGATGAGGCCGTGCTTCGTTCAACTCCACATTAAAAAAAAACAGCTATCCCTTTAAGTATGAGGCAGCAGAGGACTAATAACTGAACCCTCCACCAGGACAGGTTATTGTTTTTTCATTCTTCATCCTCTTCGTCTTTGGATGATCTGTTGGCCACTGACAGGAGTGAAACTCGTCTCCGTCTCCTGCTGCCGTGTCCCCTCTGCTTCATGGTTGTATAGAAGCATCGTGTGTGCACAGGAGACTCTGTTCTGCTCACCACTCTAGTAACTCAGTCTTGCTCTTCCTGTTTGACTCCATGTGTTTGGCCTTAGTTTTTAAACTTCTTACAACACGTTTCCACCACAGATGTATCAGTGGCCATATGTTTTTGCTTGCTGCTCTCTTCTCTCTTCTCTGGTAACTATAAATCTTGTTGTGCACAATAATCTCAAAGCAAA
The DNA here is from genome assembly GCA_029783625.1 of Naso annulatus. Taxonomy (NCBI): domain Eukaryota; kingdom Metazoa; phylum Chordata; class Actinopteri; order Acanthuriformes; family Acanthuridae; genus Naso; species Naso annulatus. The sequence continues at coordinate 7,242 of JAPZDX010113157.1, read as the reverse complement.
ATCTGCCTCTGAGAGGCTGAAACCACCGAAACGTGTATCAATTTATACCCAGTTGATGCGCAGTTAGAGTAGAATAGATTGGAGCTCTTACCATCTCCAATGTTAAACTGAAAATTCCTAAATTTCTTGACCCTTTGTGCGTGCTGTCTGCAAATTCTAAGCTGCCTACGTGGGATTCACGAAACATGCTGACGCGACCTGAGCTGGATGCACAAGGCAGGGAAGTTTCAGGTTTATTTTCATCCATGTTTGGATGAGATCAAAAGTGATTTCACACACAACAACAAACTATAAAGGAATTTTATTGCACAATTAATTTTATAATCCTTTGCAGACATTCACTCTATGAAGTCGACACTCCGCAACCACGAACACATGGTATCCACATTGCTGATGCTATGCCAGGCCTGTGTAGCTTCACTTCTCTGTTTTGGGGCTCTTTGCCTGCAGTCTGGTCACCAGAAAGCAAAACACAAAAACCTCAGCTTGACTGAGGTCAGGTAACTGACGTGGCAGGAGCCATTCTTCAGTTTGGCTAAAAATGACTGTGTTTACGTGGGCTGCAATAATCTGACTATTGACCTTATTCTTATATAAGACAATATTTCAATTAAGGCGTTTACATGAGTTGCTTGTTCCATTCATATTCCCATTTACATGTCACAGAGCATAGTCTGATTAATGACTCATGAGACGCACGCCCACCCCACATCATACGCTCGATATTCTCGCGGGATTTGACCTGAAACTGGAAGTTTAACAACAGCAACAACAACAACAACAACAACAACAACAACAACACAATGGTCAAACGTGTTACTGCAGTTTCACCTTTTGATTTTTTATTTTCCAAAAACGTCATCATTCCATTTCTCTCAAAATATCTAACATGGAGTTAGTTTCTGCCTCACCCAAGAAATGCAGGGACTTCTTTTTAACATTGCTGTCAGCCATCTTTTCTTCTGAAGTTAGCTGTAGACTTGCTGCCAGAAGCTAAAGTATGTGTTGTCAAGCTGTTTGATTGCCGTAAACTATGTCGCTGTTGCAAACGCTGCAAAAACTCCAGAAGGACGGCACAGTGCTATTAAGGTGTCTACATGTGTACAATAAAGCAACTAAAACTGGAATACTCCACGTCTTAATTCGGTTATTGCTTACTTGGACTATGACCTTATTTGGAGTAGGGTTTGCATGGCAGTGTTGTATTGTCGTGTTGTGTCAAAATCGGGATAATGTCGGAATATTTGTGTCCATGTAAACATAGTCAGTGACTTTATGGTTTCTCTCTAAAATTAAAGCAACATTATGTAGGAATTCCTTTTGTGCAATTGGGCTCCCCCACAACATTACAGGTATTCTTTTCCCATGTGTCAAACCTCCAGCGAGAGCCACAACACTACATGTAACTAAACAAACAGCTACTTCCTGTTCAACAGCAACAAGTCCAGATTTGTCTGCCTGCAGCGCTTTATTTAGCGTAGCTGTCCCCAAAAACTGCGCAGTCTTTTTTGCTCGCTCACTGTCTCTTCTCTTCCATCAGCGTCCTCTTTACAGAATCCTCACCATGAAGTTAGAAAAGGCTGTAAAGTCCAGTTACATTGCCCACTCACTCAGCTCTGGTTCTGGTGTCCATTCTGGTGCTGGACCTCCATCTGCCGGCCAGCCAAACCTCCTCTGATAGAGGGACAAAACACCAACACTCACTGGTGCTGCAGCTTCGATCTGCAGGCAGCCTACATGTAGCTTTCAGGAACCTCCGTGAATCACAGAGTTGAGGCCCAGCAGTTGTAGGACATCGGAGGCAAAGCCAGAAGACATTTTCTCCATAAAATATTATGCAGTTTCACCAAAATTGCTGTTTTGTGCAACCTAGTAACTAACATCGTTAAGTTTCCAGTTTCAAAACCCCTGGGTGCAGCTTGAAATTACATTGGAATAAAACAAGCTACATTAGGGCCGAGTGGCTGAGGCAGAGAGTCCAGTCAACCTGTTTTAACTCACTCTAACATTGCAATGAATTTACAACTGTGAATTTAAAGTGAAAAAAGCCACATAAAATCACTCTAAGTCGTACAATGCTCACATTTAATTAATGCAACTCAACCATTTTTCAAGTCCAAATGAAAGAAAATTGGAAGATTTCTTTCTATTACAGTATAAATATATACTTAAAGGAGAAAATTATCCTTGAAACTTTTTAATCTTTATGATTGTGCTGGCGCATCTTTGCATTCATTCAGTGTTAGTTACATAGACTGAGAAATTTCCACTCAGCCAATCAAATTCTTTAACCTTCATTTGCTTCGCTGCTAAGATCTTTTCTTGAATTTATGAAGATGCATGTTAATTGTTTTGCACCTGCAGTAACTCCAGCTCACTGAACAAGGCACCAAACAAACACTGACCAAAGGAAAGTGCGTTTTAAAGTCAGTTTATTGATGCATGTAAACACACTTGCAAATGTCCCTCAGCTTTTGTTGTATCCTTGTGTTGTTCGGATTCAGCCGCTTACAAAACACTCAGTCCACGAGCTCGAGACTGCAGCACAAATTTGTTCACTTTGTGTCTTCCTATAAATAAATCCATAAAAACTGTCGCAAAAACTAATGAATAAATGTTTTTTAAGTTGTCTAAGTCTGGAAAATCGGCACTTTGTTCTCATCGCAGCTCTCTCATTTCATTCCATGTTTGCTGGCAAACTGAGCCAAAGTTATATAAACCCTGTCACTGTTAAAATACTCAGAGACTGAACTGTAGAACTTTTGCCAGTATCCCTGAAAATTACAAAAAGTTTTTTGGCAAACTGGAGGTGAGCGTTAATGTTTTCTACTCTGTGATTTATCACAGTTTTACCCTTGTGTCTTTGAGCTGGAGGAGTGATGAACTGACAGATGAGGAGGAAAAAGCCTGCACAATCTCTGTCTATCCTTGTAATATTGTGATGTTTTTGTCGTTGTGGATGATTTTATGTCCTTCTATTTGAGACATTTTTGGAAGAGTGACATGTCCCAGATTCTCTATTTGAAACATAGTTATTTGACTGTCATGTCTGCAGCATTTTTATATGAATTTACTGAAATGCAGTTTGCTGTTTTGACTGTTAAGTATGTAGGTTGTGTGTGTTAATGCTTTTAAGCACATGCTTTCATCTCCATCTGCTTTATCTTTGAAGTCATTGTAGACATTTGTGATTTTTTTCCACCTGTCAAAACATTATGCAAACCATCAAAGCTTAGCAAAGGCTTTTATCATTATATGTCAAGCTTTCAAACAGAGTTTCATCCATTTTCCAGCTTTTTTCCCCTCAGTTATGTTTTTAAAGTTTTATAAAACTCAACTAGACTGTGTTTGTTGTACCGAGTTTTGAGCTCATCTTTGATCTACAGCTTATTGATTTAGTGATGTTGGTTTTTAGGAGCATCAGCTGGTTCCACATGAACCATCTTGGCAAATATGTTCAGATCCTTTTGCTCACTTTTCATGTCTCAAAACCTCTTGATAGATGCCTGAAGGAGTTAGGCAATGGTTAAATGGAATTCTCATGTTTGGTAGCACCATGAATGGCAGCAAAATCTCCCTGTTATCAAACTGGGCAGAACTTCCATGTACACAAACAGCTAGTTGGTCAGTATTTCTTATGTCTGGTGCTACAAAGAGACAAACTGGAAATTTGTTGCAGCATCCGTCAGTGTTTTTATTTTTTTTTAAAAATATCTTTTGCCACATTAGCATTCCACACTGTGACAGTTCCTTAAGATAAACTGCATATATGTTGTACATTTTTTGCAGCAGAGTGAAAAACCTTTAATTGGACTCATAATGAAATGTTGCAGATCAAAATCTTTTTTGCAAAAACATAAAGAATAATACTCAATTCTAATTTTTAGTTTTAGTCAACCGACCAACAATAAGCTCTGAAACACTACCAGGAAGAACACATTATTCATTTTCGTATTCTGTTTGTATCAGTTTGCCTTCTTGCAGTTAGCATTCCTATGTTAAAAATCAAAAGTGCCTCATTTTCATGAGCGCAAATCACAGAATATTCCAGAATCAGCAATAATCATTGCCATTACATCTCAAGTGTCCTCAACATGAACTAAAAAAACAGTGTTATATAAACGATGAGATGCTGCAGTAGCAGCAAATGATGCACGGTACCAATCTCCCAGGACATTTTCTGGAGAATCAAGTGAGACCTTTAACATAACTGGTAGGTTTGTGTTGTAAATGTTTAGTGTTGTTCCGTGAGGAAACCTCTGTTGAGCCAGTTTATCCAGATGCTCAGTCTTGCGTCTCATCACTGTGAGTTCCTCTCACCTCTGATCTTTGTTTCTCGACTCTCACCACTCAATTCTCAATATGTTAACCTTGATCCTTCCCTGTTCTCCGGTAATTAACCCCACACATGTAACCCCGGCTCAAGACCATGAGTCCGCGTCAGAGCTATAGACTTTCAGATTTAAATGTTATTGATTTACACTGTTCATTTTTTCAGTTGAGTTTGATTGTCTGGATATAAAATTGCTCATTAACAAAATTAACCAGGCAAACCGAGTAATAATCATTTTATAGTTTCTACACCTTTAATGTTGGCTGAGCAAAGAACTTAAAACTGCAATGACTCAAAGTAAACTGATGTTACATAATTGATAAAATTTTCCATGTTATTGAAGAAATATGATGGTTTTAATCAATGTGATTACAAGCTGCAATTTCATATATTGTCGGTCCTTTAAAGGTCTGTGGACCTCGATGTTCGTTTCATAAGATCAACAGCTCCAGGAGTTTTGATGTTGAGATATTGGCTTTTTGTGAAAGGCTCGATGTGTGTGCTAAACCTCTGAGGTGTGTTTAGTGTGTTCAGAACATCAATCAACAAAGGCATTTCTCTGAATGACTCAGGTCAACTTGTAAATTGCTTGAGTGGCATGCCTCCCATTCACGCTTGAAAGAATTGTGTATTTATATAAAGAAGGGGTGACTGAAGTTCTCATTACATTCACATGGAGTTCAGCTCTTTGAGTCACTCTGCAGAGGGTTTGAAGTTGATAAGTTGAGTGGGTTTTTGATTTGAATCATCGAAAGTCTCAAATGGGAACTGTCTGAGATGATGGACAGCAGCAGCAGCCTTTGTGCCGTCAACATTTACCTCCGTCTCAAAATCTCACCTCAGAGGGTCCACAAGGACGTGTCTGCAAACATGAGAGTGCTCCTGCCGACTGCATGATGAAGAAGTGGGATGCTGATTTCAAACAAGAGAGAGAGAGAGAGACTGCCAAAACGTATGCACGAATGATGAACTAAGTTTAAGTTCAATGTTAATGAAAGAATGGGCGTCAGTCTGAAGGTTTTGCTGAACCACTGAAAGAAACCCATGTTTTTTAGTGAAGCCGGTGCTTAAAAATAAACTATATTTTATTTACTTCTGCTTATAAATGCGTATCAGATTTTTATCCTTGAAGAGCTGGTGTCCCACATTTTTGTATTTTTTGGGTCGGGCAAAGAATACAAACAGAAGAACTGCCGAGTCACTGGTTAAATAAATGTTGCAGAGGTTTTGTTGGTGACAGTGATGCAGAAACAACTTGACATTTACAGAGATTCAAAGAAAACAAACATTCAGAGAGCAGTACTGACAGATTTTCACAAAGCAGGTGGGCACATAATGGAAAGCAGAAACAAGAAACAACTCAGTCTGAACAACATGCACTGCCAGAGTGTATTTCATTCATTAGTGCTCTGTAATTATAACAGTGAACGTCGTGTTCTTCTGTATGCATTTATGCTAAAAGCATGAGTCAAGAAAGCACAGACATTAGTTTGCTGCTGTGCATGTATTGATAGCCTAATTCTTACACAGTTCAATATAGAACATGGGAATAAAATAATCTCATAGAAAAATCAAACCATTAAAAACTCAACCAAAAAAAAGAAAAAAAGCCATGAATCTAAACATCAGTGCTAAGCTTTGCTCTGGCACTGTATGTGTAGGGGTGGTAGTAAAACTCCCTCTCAGCTCCACTAGTGCTACTGCATGTATTTTAACACTGGCCCTCCTGTCAGAGCCTCAATGGGACCCTGTGATTCTGTGACAGCTGGAGAGAGTTAACGGAGCAGAAGGTGGACAAGAATTAAATATAGGGCAGGGATGGCCCGTGGAAAAAAGAGAGGGGCCTGGAATTTGTTTTCAGCACCGTGCAAACGGGGTTTGGGGTGCAAAAATTTATGTGACATCTGATCTTTCTCCTGTCTCAGCTGCATCCGGGGAGTCTACAGTAAACTGAGGAAAACTCCAGTGTGTTTAAACTGTCTCACTGGAAGGTCATTGCATGTAGTTTTTGTGTGTTGAAGAAAAGTCAGTGTTGGCAGCTTCCAAATGTTGCTGCTCTGCTTATCAGTAATGTGCTTAGGCTAGTGTGTTAATATTTGTCTAATTATACAGCTCCACATCTGGGATAACTTTCTCAAAGAAAAGAAAAAAAAAAATTATCCAAAATTTGCTTATCATACTTATCAAAGCTTAGCTACTACCAGGAACAAGAACTCAGCACGATCAGCAGTTTATTTACAGTAACAGACTTTTTTGTCTTCAAAGGCTTTAGCTGTGACACACCTGTGGGATGTGACTAGTTAGCATCAGAGCATGGCCACCAAAAAATGTTCACAGTATGACTCAGCTCTTTTTGTTTTTGTTCCTATTTTTTTGTTTTTTTTAATTGATCTCTTGGTCTATAAAATGTCAGAAAACATTGATAATAACACAATATTCTAAAGCATAACTTAGGTCTTCATATCTCTTCAAAATCACAAAATATTAAATTTAATTCAGCATTAAACCAAGAAAAGCAGAAAACGCTCTTATGAAAGAACTTGGAACCACAACATTTCTTGCATGACTGATTATCAGAATTGTTCAGCTGTAAATTTTCTTTCAATCAACTACTAATCATTTAACAACATATGAATAATTTTATATGTTGGATAAGATCAAGTAAAATCCAGGGCCGGTGTCGCTGATGGGGCTGATGCAGGTACAAGATGCAGGGAGCAAGAAATTTCTGATATTGAACATATTGGCTTGTATACATTTAAAGAGAAACCGAGACCCACTGCTTCAAAAAACAAAACTTAATGATGGACGTTCATACGTCACATAGAACAACGATTTGAGGAAAACCAGGTCATATTTTATGGAGATGATGTACTATGACTGCTCTGCCTCAACTCTTTGTTTCACGG
>JAPZDX010113146.1:0-10202 GCA_029783625.1 Naso annulatus | reverse complement strand
TGATTTATAATCATACAGTTGAATCAACACCTTTCCAAAACTGTCTTAACAAAAACTAGGGCTCGACCAAAATGCTGGTTTGCCAGTATTATTGGCCTACATTGTCCTATTGCAGATATATCGGTACAAGCGCATATGTTCTCTGAAAAAATGTTTGGACCAGTGATTTAAAATGGTGTGATTACATTGTTTGTCCAGCAGAGGGCGGTCAGAATGCAGTTTGTTAAAATGTAAGATATCCTGCCTCCAATATCTTTGACACAAGTATTTGATACTCCATTGAGCTCATATTGTATATATAATATTGGTCAGCAAATCAGAATTTTATTGCTCTAATAATAACTGATCATAATCATCATCAAAGGAGAATTTATTGCAGAACTGAACAGATTTTATTTGCTTTATCTAGACGCATCTAATAAACTGGCAACTGTGTGTATAATTAATGTAGTTCTTCTTTATAAGATATTGCACAAAATATACTAAAAATATTAAGATACTTTCACAATTTAAAAAGCTGTGCACTATTGTCACAATAATGTTGTTCTCATGAATTCAAGCCACATAAAGGTTTCATGCTTCATCCAGACAGGTAACAAAAGGACACCAGATACTTCAGCGCAGTTATTGCAGTCAATAAAACACACTGTGACCAGAGGGCAAAGAGTCATGTCCAATTAAAGCAAAAGCTACCGGCCTATCATGGTAAATGCAGTCTGAGCACGTGCACGCACCACGTCTGCGGATGTGTAGAGATCATAACACAACCACCAACGTGCCCCCATTTTTCTATTCTCATTGGTCGCCGCTTTTCACTGCACAGTCCATCTAATCAGCTGAGTGTGCTGGTTTGAGGCCAACATTTCCCCATCAGTCCACTCTCTTTAGATGTCAGAGGAGTCACAGTACCTGCATACACGTCAGCTTTTATATTTGCCCCCATCAAACCGACCATTTCTGGCAGTGATCTATGTTTGTTGTGAGGCGGGTAAAGGTTCTTTTTACACAAAAACAGAACAACACTCAGTTACCATGGATTCACTTTAAGGGCATACAAAATATCTTAATTCTACACGCACACACACAAAAGATATGCACTCATTGAGAGGAAAAAAACACGCCTAAGCATTTTATATTAACAGCCTGTCAGTTCCAGTTTGGCAGTGAGTGAAACACACTGTTGGTTTGTTAACTGTGCGGCCAAGTGAGACCCTGTCAGCCACTTACGGCCGACACTGATGGTCATTAGCCACCTCTGCCTCCTCTTTGTATTCTCATCTTTTTACAACTCTAGGCAGGATGCCAGAGGGGAAACTAACTGTTGGCTGATAAATCAGCTAGATCATCATTTATCCAGAACATAATGGAGCTGCAGAGGAGATTAGTCTACCAACCTCTGTGTTCAGAAACAGCAACAGAATAATCAGCCAAAACAGACTTAAAAATGCGATCGGTGGTTTTTGAAAGTTTACTGTAACCAGAATCAATGTGACTTTAACAAAGCAATAACAAAAAGAGTCACATGAACTTCAGTAGGGAAAGGCTGGTGTCTCATGCTACTGGCCTGAAGTCATGTCTGAGTACTAACTGTGTTGCAGAAAGTCCTGCTTTTGACCCTGGAGCCTGGACTGGAGCTGTGCGTTGGTACTCTGTGCAAACAATGCCCTGCTAGGAGGGTGTGTACGTGAGCAGAGGCACACAGGAGTGAAAGAGAGACAGGGGGAGGTGGGGGAGGGGGAGAGGATGCACTAAAGGGGCTGAAGAAGGGGTGCATGAGACATGGGGACTTCAGTCTTTGCAGATTTGTTCTGCAAGCGAGCAGAGAGGCCCTTTTCATTTGACCTCTTCTGTAAACAGCTACAGGGATCTAGATCTGTGAAATAATCACTGCTCCTCAGAAAACAGTAAAAAAATAAGCTGTCAGAAGCTAATTCATGCAGCCTAAAATATCTAAAACAACAGATCTTAAAACTTGAAACGAAAAGGAACTCAAATCAGGTACTTGACGAAGATTTGGAAAGTTACTTCTTAAAGTTAATGAATACACCTCATACAATTTGGCACTCTCTTCCAAACCCACTTGACATTAAATGGCATCTAAAAACGGAAAAGCATTTTTTACAAAGAACCTACCATCGCTTTGGCACAAAAATACTAAACCAATTAGACTAAAGGCAGCTGATTCCAATAATATTTCCATTAATTAAATGAACATCTGGCAGTGAGCAGCATGCCCTTAGTTCCTTCTTGTTCACATAACCAAAGAGGAAAGTGTAAACACATTGTTTTATCTCTCATGTTAACCTTAAAGAAGTTATTACACTGTCCACACACTTCAATCTATGCCGTGTTTCTCTGTCTCATCTTAACCTCACTTACAACAATATCGGTAAGATAGCAGCAACAGTAACTGGGTCCTTCACGCAACGTGCTTTAGAACCTTTTGAGTTCAAGGAAAGTCACTTAACTCCAGCATGAACCATATTACATAACAGGCTTTCATGAAAGTATGAGTATAATGCACACACAATCTGGATAATTGCTGTCATGTAATCATTAAATGTCATTAGTGAGTTTTACAGGCCAGGCTGAACAGCTCTGCACTGCAGAAATGATTTGACATATTTTGCTTCACCTGTCTCTATTTATTTGGCCATCATTTACAGGGGGTGCATGATATTGCAAAGCCAGCGCAACAGAAGATTGTTACAACTTAAATTAGTCAAGTTCCTCAAAAACTACAAAACTTCTCTGTAATAACATGTCAACCTACAAACTTCAGGCAGGAGGATTAAAAATTTGAACTTAACAAGCTCAGAGGATATGACGACGACAGTGCATCTGCAGTATGTTAGAGACCAAAGATAAGCGGACGTGCATAAGTTCACATCACACTCACACCATTTGGTCCACTATCAATTCACCTGAAACCTGTTTGCATGCACACACACACACACACGCACTGGATCACAAGACATTTATAGAGCAATCTAACTGCAATATGATGCTTGAAAAGCACCGCATGTCAGTCCGTGCTTTCAATTCTGTTGCTCAGGTTACAATATCTGTGAAATCAACACAGTTTGATAAAATTTTTAGTTTAGGTCCAGGAAGAGGCCTCAGGGTATGTGTGGTTAATGTGTGTGTGTATATTTACGTATGTTTGGATGTTAGTATGAGAGGTTGTGATATTGGCCCTGTTTAATGAAATAAGACGAGCATTTTCACAGTTTTTTGACATTTCACGGAATAAATGATCACTTAATTGTAAAAATAGTTGGCGGATTAATCAGTAAAGAAAATAATCGTTGGTTGCAGCCCTACTGCTGATTAGAAGTGGGAATTGATTAGATTTTGTCAATACCAATGCCATTATCGATTCTGGTTATCGTTCTGATTCTTTATCGAATCCTGATCAGTTTTCTGTGTTGAAAAAATGAGACCTACACAAGTTTTCATGGGCATCGATTAGAGGAACTGGTAAGCTTGGAGGCATACGATACCAGACTGATTCCAATCGTTATCGGTTTTCAGTTGCCATCCTTAATGCCGATTATTAACCACTGTCTCCTGTGCATGTGATGTCTTGTATCTATCTCTCTGGGCCTCTAAATAAGTGAGCAACATGCCACAAAATGCCAAGCCTTCCAGCAACACCACTGAGGGTCCTAGAGACAAAAAAGGTGGAGCAAAAAAATGAAATATTGGGCAGTGGCAGGTGGGACCATCCATATTTTTTAAAAATAATCTGTCCTGCATATTTCTTTGTCACAGGTGTTTATAAAACACTTTTTAATGGGAACCTAATCAAAAAATGTTTACGTAATGGGTTAGGGTTGCATAGTTAATTGAAATTTAATCAAAATCGCAATTTGACCAAGTGCAATTTTTAAATCACAGGACCTACACATAATATTGTACGAAAATTACGAAAATATCTTTGTTTGCTACAGATCCCACCAAAAATCCCACCATAACCATTTTACCAACCCTAACCATAACACTGATATAAAAAATATCATTACCTCTAATATCATAAAATTATATCGCAATTGCAATGTTAAGTCAAAAAATCATATTAGATATTTTTCCAGAATCACTGAGCCCTATTTTTAAAGAGGTAGTAGAACACACTTCAACAACTACGACTATACTATGATGAAAACATATTAACACTGTTGTTAGTATTGACAGTATTACAATATATATAAAGTCCTCAACGTGCTGTTTTAAATCATCAAGGCCAAGGCAAAGCCAATGATGACATAGATCAACGGAGTCAGCACACATGGGTCTCTCATTTATATCATTAATGCCGAGGACAGACTACTTGATGTCCTCCCAAATATATCCCGACTAGGGAGACGTAGGGTGTCGGGTAGGCACTAAAAAGATTATCGATCCCGCAACAATCAATCGTTTCATCTCACATAGTGTGTCATAATGGACGACAACAGATGCAGCATCTAGGATGCCTCACGACCTTATGACAGAAACACTTCTATGTTTCATTTTTCGTTTACCTCCCACGACGGCTTGTCAGTAGGAGTAGTAGCAGTAGTCAGTGGCAAGCTCCTCCTCGCCAGTGACGTCACACCACACGTCGTGAACTGCACAAAGATGACTGATCGGGGAGCAACGTGTAGTCTCTCATGTCTCTCAGCAATGACACAGCAAGAATTCATGACCCTGTAATTGCCTAATCAGACACAGTGAACATTTTAACAGACGAAAATATCTTGTAGTCTGACCGTCGCAGAAATTGATATAAAAAGAAAAATGTTAACACCCTTTAATCGGAGATAAACGGCCCACCTGCCCCAACCCCCTTCTCTGTGTGGGAGTCTGCACAACCATGCTCAGTTTTAAACATTTGCTAATCGATACTCATCATTGACAAAAGGTAACACTACTCTATATTACCTTCTACTGGGTATGTTCCAATTATGGTGTGAAGGTTCATACTTGTGCTTTAACGGCTGTAAAAGCACCACTGCACTCCATTATTTCTATTGATGGAGATCAAATGAAAAACAACAGGGGCCTGGCTATATAATGACATGTGCCCACCAGGGCCTGACCGATGTGGGATTTTTGGGGCTGATGCTGACACTGATATTAGGGAGTGAGAATATGCTGATATCCGATATATCAGTCGATATTCTATATATAATATTCTAAATATGGTTATCAAGTACGTGTGACAGAGATATGTAATAGAGGCAGGATATCTAATCCTGCACTGGTTTGTCTGTTGTCAAAACACCAACTACAACAAAAAAAAATTGACCTTATAAAGGTGTCTAGTCTTACTCACATTTATATTCCCATGAATCATCATCACACACATTTTACTGTAACTAACGGCTGGTCTGCAGTACTAGGCTCCTTTATGGCTGTGAATTAAGAGACATGCTTGGTTAAATATTAACAGTTACAGTAAGTTTCCATAAAAGGACAGATCCATGTATTAGTCATAATGAGAAGTCAATAGTAAAAAGGGTTTAAGTAACAGCTGAGAAAATGGGCTTAGGAGGATTTTTCACTCTAGTATGCAGCAGTTCAGCATGGCGTAGTCGATCAGCAACACCGTGGATCAATTTCAACACTGATACGCAGTAAAATGATAACCTCTAATCGTTTCATACAGTACTACTAATAACACCTCTCTTTTATGTGAGGGTAAGGTCAGAACAATGCAAACAAAAAGCCAGAGACAGGATGTGATGCCAGACACAAAACAAATACTTAAGTCAGCCCAATTAAAGAGAGCTGGACAGACAAAGAAAACGGACTGTTACACATGAGGTGGCTGCAATGAAAACCTGCAGAATGAAAGAAAAGACTCTGGCTACAATACATTGTTTTAAATAGTAATGAATCCGTGAATCGTGTGTTTAAATTTTAATAAAATTCATCTAATCTACAGAATTAGGAAAACTGTGCTCGAGTTCACCACAATTTAAGAGTCAATTAATTTCATAACAATCAATATTATTATTATTCAGTTGAACAATAATATGAAAAGCTGATTCCAATTAAAGTTTGCTGTTTTGTGTGATAATAACAATCAATTGTCTAATTTGTTAGAGTTATTCCGACACCATTATTGGAAAATGCCACCGATACTGCCGCAAATGCTGGTATCAGTATCGGCAAGTACACCAGTCTGTGCACCAATCAGATGCCATGTAATTTATTAGCTGCGAAACGGTAGATACTTTCCAATTAGCTCAGTTAGCTCTGACTGCCGTTACATACCTGAAATCAATTTTCCTTTGCCACTCTAAAACAGTACTCAGGAAGTTGTGCTGTGCTGCCACCGGAGCTAGCCGCATGTCTGCATTCGGCAATATTTCACACCAGAAAGTCAAAGGAGATGTGCAAGAAATTGTTTTTAATGAGCTGGTATAGGATCGGTACTCATTATCAGCTGATATGCAAGTCTGGGTATGGGAATCAGTATTGGGAAAAATTGTATCAGAACATCTGTACAGTTTGACTAAGGCCTGACTGATATGGGATTTTCGGAGCTGATGCCAATCCTGATATCAGGGACAAGGCAATTCCAATATCCAATGTGGTTATGAAATACTTAAGATAAGCAATGGAGGCAGGTTATCTTACATTTTAACAAACTTCATTCCAAACACCAGTGCTCAGAATACTCTCTCATGTATTAGTTTTTAAATAATAGATTGGATAACAGTCTCTGCTGGACAAACAATGAAATTACACCAATGTAAATTAAAAGGCATTTTTAAAGCCTTAAAAACTCTTTTAATAATGGCACATGCAGTGTCAATGTCTGCCAATAATATTACCTAACAGATCGGTCAGGCCCTGTATGTGTAATCAATCAGTTCCCGCAGCCTGTTAGGACTATGGTGTTTGAATGACTGGGAGGACAACACATGAGAATGACAGCTTAATTACCACAGAATATCAGGTTCAGACACAGAGATAAAACAGACAAACAGGAGGGAAAGTGCATGGGAAGCGAACAACAGGCCGGTACACGACCTTAACATGAGCAAGAGTGTCACCCTGACAACTGGAGGAGCTATATCGGGACAGTAACTCCAAGTGAAAGTAAAGTGGTGACAAAAACCCAAATACTAGTTAACCACTGCTCAGTTCACTCAACATGTAGCCTTTAAAATTTTCTCTAAAGGAGCATGTAAGGGATACACACAGCTTTGATTCAGTACATCACATCCTTCTTCCTCATTTAAACTTATTGACTCTTTCAAATTCTGACTGAGTTTATGATTAAGGTGGAGCCAGTCTGACCGTTAGTTACCGCCATGACCTTTATGACAGAAATGTGACTAACAGATCTGAAAGCAAGGCTGAAATAATTATTTAACATACTGCTAACTTAAATCAGTAATTTCAGAAGCTTTATTTTGTGTGTACCCAGTCAGACTGCACGCTGGATTAAGGCTTTCAAGAGTGCTATTGTGTTGCAAAAACAACAGATTATGCGACTGAAGGCAGTCTAGAGCTCTTTTTGAACAAACCTTTGTCTTTAACTATCACATCAGGTTGTCTTTTTAATTGCACCTTTTACCTGTGCTCCTGCAACCAAGACTTGAGCACTGAAGTCTGGAAGAAAGGAAAATAATGGAGAACAAATGCAACATAAAATCAACTACATCAAGTTTAAGCCAGATTACACTGTAGCTCAGGTGTTCCATTTATTGTGTTGCAGTTTACTGTCCACCACCAAGTGACTTAGAGATACTATGAAGAGACAGAAAGCATTTCTGCACACATTTTGGGGCCATTCTCAACTTTAAAACCCCTTCAGGGAGAGACACAAGTTGATTTGATTGATTTGGTTATTCTTACTATATTGGAAAAATTTGTATTAAATCAGTTTCTTTATTTGTTTCTCTGTTCTAAACCTATTAAGCTCATTTGATGATAGATCAAATCAAACAAAATAGGAACAAACTTTTTCAGGGAACAAACTCCTAAATCTGCTTTAATGAAGTCAGCAAGTTCAACAATGAATCCCGGTGTCAGCTGTCCCATCATACCACTGCTTGTAGGAATTTTCATGTGTTGTGAGAAACAGAAACACATCAACACAAAACAATAGACAAAATTTAAAAGCAAAGTCAGATCTGACAATTCAAGGACAAACACACCCCTTGAGAAAAGATAATAAAAATGTCTCGGGACATCCAATATTTGGGTCAGGTCAGAAGTACAGAGAGACAAACCTGAGGCAAAGTTTAAAAAATTACTGATTCAGAAATGTGACACAGTTTGGCAAACAAAACAAGTTAAGTTCTTCAAGTTGGCATGACAAGAACCAGGAGAGGAGAAAAAAAACAAAACACAAGGCCTTTGTGCTGGATCAATGCTAATCAACACAGAGTACAGCAATAAACACAGACAGCATGCTAAATGCTAACCACACTGGACAAGCCAGCAAGTCCTTTAAGTAATTAATTACGAAAACCGACTTACCGTGCTAATGTAGACGCTTTCTTCACATGTGATGTTCTGAGTATTGTCTCCTTCGGTGTGTGTCCATTAAACTGGATGCTCTCTGCTGCTAGTGCTGCTTTACCGGCCGGCTTCTGTCCTGTCCGGAGTGTGTCCTGTAAGACGGAGGGAGGGAGGGAGAGAGAGAGAGAGAGAGAGAGTGCAACAGTGAGCCAGGCTAGAGGTGGGGCTGAAGGGGAAATGAAAGTGGAGGAGGAGGAGGAGGAGGAGGAGGAGGAGGAGGAGGAACGTGTGCTGATTTACCTTGGTGTGTGCCTGAGAAACCACGAAAAGACAAAAGCAAGTGAAAAGAAGAACAAGGCAAAGGTCTGTGGGTCAGCACATGTCAAGCTTATTGTACTACAGCAGCAGATGAGGAGTTCCCTCTTCCTCATAGACACCATTTGCATCAACTAAACACAACACAGCTCCAGGCTCTGGTTTAAAAATGCTTTATTCAAATTTAAAGTGTGCTTATAGTTCAGCCTTTATCATAGCAACAACAATGCCAAGTCTGTTCCCAGCATGACTGGTCACTCATTTACAGACAGCTATCAGTGTTTAATCACAGGCTGTCTACAACTGAAAAAATGTAATACTATTTTATTAAAAAGGCCACATCTGTCACGTCAATGTCGTGAAGATGTTTCTTTTTTTAATTATGCCAATAAAGACTTCTCGAACTGTCTAGATGATACTTGTACTTCCTCTTCCTTGTCCACATTTGGAAGAGACTTAAAGCTTCTTGATGGTAAATTGAGACTACATCCTGGAGGAGAAACAAAAACAGACATTTTATTGACTCTAGGAGAAAAGCAGTGGTGTGTGCGGAAACTAGGTGAACCTGCAGCTCACAGAGGCCAGAATTATATATTGAAACTGGCTGAAGTTAAGGCTGCAGGGAGAAAAATGTCACATCACGCTGGTTCAGTCATATTAACACATAAAACAACAATCAATAACACTGACAAAGCATGATCAGAGAAAAAAGAACAGACTATTTATGCTATTTGAATTTCTCCCCATGTTCTACAAGCAACGTAACTACCATATTAATGTAAAGAAAGTTTAATTTCCAACCTTTAAAACCAGAACAAACTACATTTCTAGTTCATTCTGTTGTGCATGTTTGTGCAGCAATTTAAGTCTATTTTTAAGGGTTGCATGTTTACCAAAAAAGGACACTGTAGTTCCTTACAGAGCTTCCACTTTTTCTAAAACAGCAACTACCACCGCCTCTGTTATCCAACATGTGCGTGATGTATTTATATCATTAAAACATGGCTAAAATATTCATGACATCATACAATATGTTGACTGAAAAGTAAGGAGCTTAAATTACTCAAATATGCTGATCGGTAAGCTGATTCTGTTCTTTAAAGGAGCATGTTCTCTGCTCCATAAACACATCTAGTGACTGAAAACAGCACAGAATTATGTCTTAATGTAAAATGTGCCATTTGGATAGTTCAAATAAATAAGAAATAATCAGCTCTTAAAATGGTTTCACTTTTGAATCCCAATGAAAGACCAAAGAAATACATTAAGGAACAACTGTAAGACTGTCCCATAAAAAACTGAAATATTCAAACTAACTGTGGAATAAAATGACTGCATGCACAGCAACAAGGGAGAGAAGAGTTAAATAATTTCAAAGTACAGAGACTAAAGTTTATTAGTGTGTTGCTGCAAAGGCAAAAACT
>JAPZDX010113106.1:0-10206 GCA_029783625.1 Naso annulatus | reverse complement strand
ATGTGCATATTTTGGACAGGGAGGACAAATGGTTTGAAAGAGGAGTAAAGGAAGCCATCTATGTAAAAGTGGAAAAACCATCCCTCAGCAGAGGAGGAGGTTTGCGTTACTGCCTATCTCCGATTTACAAAGCCGCCCTTTCATCTCCACCCAGGAGATTCAACAACTTAACCTCTAAGAACAACGCTTGTTCACAAATGTCCCGTGTGACTCCAACGATTCTGATGACTCCAACAACTGTCGTTCACGATTGGCCTCTTGTGACTCTAACGACTCTGATGACTCTAACGACTGTCGTTACAGTCGTTGGCCTTTGTAAACACCTCCACAGAGGTTAAATACCTGGCTTCCTCACCAGCTAGTCAGACACACATGAACTGATGAAGCCCCTTGGATTAGAGGAGAAACGTCTTCCCAGACATGTTACTAAGTCCAGTTGCCTTCAATTTAATTGCCCAGATAACTATGACCTGGACGAATGACAACATTCACGGATAGATCACTCTGTTAGTAAGGACTGGAAAGGCATAGAAGAAAATGTTCTTCAAAATTATAATATAGACTCTTAGTGTCTATATTTTATGAAAACACTTCCTACGGAAATCAGGCAAAGTTCAACTGAGATGTCATTCAACATATTGAAATCATGCACAAAGATACTTGGAATCAACACAGCTTCCTTAATAAATCAACCACTGTGGCAGAACTCAAATATAACAGTGAACAGTAAGGCCCTAAAATGGAAGAAGTGGAAAGACCATGGAATCACTAAAATCCACCACATATTCTTTTTTAAAATTTTGTATAACTTTATTTTTCTGTTTATTTTTTAGAACATTGGACATGAGGTCATCCAGTTACATTGGATAGTGTACATAGAAATTGTTGGTCACAGAATAAGACTCTTTTGTAACATTACATTGAATTGAATTGAATTGAATAACTTTACTGATCCCTCAAGGAGGGAAATTTGATTGTCCCAGCACAGAAGAAGACAACAAATGTGACAAACAGGATATAAATAAATCAGTAGATAAAAAAACGCCTAGGCACACACATCATACATTCAACCCAATCATTCAATTAAAAAAGTGATCAGCGAGGCTGCACAGATCTGGAGGCTATGTGTGTGTTATAGAGTCTGATGGCCTCAGGTATAAAGGATGCACTGTAGCGTTCCCTCGTGCATCTGGGCTGCCAGGGTGCTGGACATGTATTCACAATTCACAGGTTTTTTTCACAATTGCATAAACTTAATTTTAATCGTCAGACTTTATTTTGGCTGGGTATGTATTCCACTTTTTCCAATATTCTTCTCCCCTCTGTTTTTGCAGTCTGAGCACAAATGTAATTTGTTCCATACTGTATATATTTTTTACAATATCTCTCCATTGATTCAGGGTGGAAGGTTCACTATGTAGCCAGCATCTAGTGATTACCTTCTTACCTGCTACCATGAGGATCTTTAATAAATATTTATCACAGGTGTTTAAATCTTCAGATATATTACCTAAGTAAAGAGAAGGACAACTAAACTCAACTTCAAATACTAATATCATCTTAGTGGCGGCTTGAATGTCAGTCCAAAAAGGCTGTCCGAGGGGATAAGTCCCAAAAATGTGGGCAGACCAGCCCTGGTTTGACCACATTGTCTCCAGCATTGATTCTGATGACCAGATTGTTTTGATTTAATTTTGGGAGTTATGAAAAATCTCATGCAGTTCTTCCAGCCAAAGTCTCTCCAGCCTTGTGAATTTGAATGTGAATGATGTGAGACCATTCTTCACATGAGATTGTGATGTCCAACTCTCTCCCTTCAAAGGAGGCTACTGATTTTGTGTTCATAAAGGTCTCTGACTCGTTTATTACTGTTTCTTCGTTTCCCAATATGAGTTTACTAATTTAGAAGACAGTTTTGTTCATTTTTGATTTGTTAAATAAATACAATCATTTTTTCAAGTTTGAAAAGTTATTAGAAGCGAGTCGAGCTGACCCCGCCTGCTGCACCCACGGCCTTTAATGAAGAACAGCCGAGACGCTCCCACTTCTGCTTTATATAATCTGTCGAGTTGTTCTCCATCGACAGTATACTTGAATATAATATTCCAATGATCCTTTTGGCGGGGCCAGAGCTGTATGCTTTAATAAACATCTGCGTAACGCCAGAGAGTTCTTCCACATTCTGTCCCTTCATCTCCTTGTCATAACAGTGCTGCATTTGCAAATATCTGTAAAAATTCTGTCTTTCTAAACCATATTTTTCAGACATAGACTGAAGGTCTATCAAGTACCCATTTTTAGCCAAGGAGGAATATGATGTTATACCATGTCTTATCCATTGCTTGTATTTTAAATCCTGAGTTGCCGGTTTGAAGTTTGGGTCATATGCCAGCCACCTCAATACTTTGATGTCTTTCTGAATCTGAAGTTTCTTCACAAAGTCCAATCACATGCACAAAGAAAAAACGACACATTTATTCCGAATATCAGGCAATTCTTTGATGGTAGATGGGCAGCCCAACAGTGATTGTCCAGGTCTAGCTGATGGTGACAGTTCAATATTTTTCCAGTTGGCCTCATAGATGGCGTTACACCAGAGAATCAATGGTCTTAATTGTGCTGCTAGATAGTAATCCTTCAGACAAAGCAGGGCCATCGCCCCCTTCTCCCTCAGCAGTTGCAGTGTAATATATCTTAATCTTGATATTCGCTTATTCCATGTTCTAAATTGTGTGTCAGGAATATGGACTGGTAATGACTGGAACAGATATAGTAATCTGATTAAAATATTCATTTTGATAGTCATTATTCTGTTGCCAAGGTCGAGAGGCAGAGAACCTCACCTGTCGAGGTCATCACTTATCTTCTGATTAGTGATGTTATAATTTTTACTATAGAGGTGAGATGTGTCCTTCATCAGCCCTATTCCCAAATATTGTATACTGTTGGAATTCCAATTAAAATAGTAACTTCTTTTCAGTTCCTGTGAGGGGGTAAAATTAAGGACCAGAGCTTGTGTTTTCTCTATATTAAGGACATAACCTGATAATTTACCATACGTTGATTGGAGATCCATTAGAAGTGGTAAACTTGTTGATGGTCTTTTTTAAGGCGACCAGTACGTCGTCTGCATACAGACATACCTTATGTTCTGTACCACTTATAGTCACTCCCTCAAGTGCTATCTCCTGTCTTATTAGTTGAGCTAACGGCTCAATAAACAAATTAAAGAGTCCTGGGCTAGCAGGACAGCCCTGACGGCATCTTCGTTGTAGGTGATTTGTCTTAGATAAGTAATCATTGATCTTTATTCTGGCCGTTGGAGATGTGTAGAGATTTTTAATACATTCTATAAATTTTTTGCAGAAACTGAATTTTCCCATTACTTGATAAAGATACTCCCACCCCCTGAAAAATCCCACAAAAAAGTGTTATTATGTTTAAGTGAAATGTTAAGAATTATGATTATGAATTATGATTAAACATTATGAATGTTAAGTCCAGCAAGCCTGGTCTTATGCATCAACTGTTGTGCAATCAAGAGTTTTCAGTAAAGTTTAACTCATTGCTCCAGAGTTTCATGGTCCAAAAACGATGAAAAGAGCTCTCAAACCTCAGCTGGTATCGGGTACCCTTTGGTGCATCGCTGGAAACCCTGCAGCCTCTCATGGATGCTTTGTTGATATTGCGTCTTGTATCTTGTACGTTTTCCCACGGAAAGGGGAAAGATGTGGCCATCTCCTTGGTCCGGTGGGTGTGTATCACTGGGAAGCCTTTGGCATGTAGATCTTTAGCTGCTTGCTCTACACTATGCTATGTGACGGTGCCCTCTTTCAGAAATACATGCATCCTCGTCAGTGGGGTTTGAAAGCCTATCCCCTTTTCTTTTAACATCTTCTTGACTGGGATGTATTCCTTTCATTTTGACAGTACGTCAGTAGCGTAGTCATGGTTGAAAGCTGCTCGTTTACCCTCGAAGATGATGGGTTTCTTCCAGGAAGTGTGGAGGACTTTTTCTTTAGTTGAAAACTTTAAGAATCGCATGACAATGAATTTTGGCGTTGCGCTGTCCGGGGGCCGTGTGCCCAGAGCCCTATGTGCCCACTCAAGACCTGAGTCAGGGCTAATATCTTCACTTAGCTCGGTCTTAATTAACTTTTCCACGAAGTTTATCACAGAAGTCCCCTCCGCCGTCTCTCTTATTCTGTAAACTCTAAAGTTGTTCCTCCATGAATGTCCTTCAAGTTCAGTTACCTTGGCTTGTAGAGCCTGTTGCATTTTTGGCATGGAGGTGAAAATGTCTTTTGTATCTGTGCTCCATGTCTTCATAACGTTGATGTGTCGTTCAGCTTCTTCCAGTCTTTCGGTGGCGAGGTCAATTTTATTGGTTGTCTCTGTGATTTGCTGGTTAATGTCAGCTTTCAGCTTACTCAGTTGTTTCTTTATGTCCACCTGGAAGTTGTTTTGAAAGTCTGATAATTGCTTTGTGATATCACTCCTGAGTTTTTGCATTTCCATGGTCATATCTTTCAGCACTTCTTGCATCGCTGTCAGGATTGTAGTCTCTCCTCCTGACCTGCTGGTCCGTTTTTCTTCTTTGCCATTTTCATCTGTGTTGATATTTCCCACAGGGTCATCGTCTTTGTCTTTTTTCCCTTTTCTTAGTGACTTGTTAAGACCCTTATGCTTCCCCCCTTCCATTTTCATACCTGTTTATGTCGAAATTGGTGTGAATAAGTTATTGAATTTGGGGGGTTTAGCTAACTGGTCGGGAGCTCACTTTTCACACAGCCATCTACGATTTCGCACTGCCAGTTGTCCCAGGAACTCCCACCACATATTCATTAATAATTGTTTTAAACTTTCAATGAATTAAGAAATGAATTTGATATCCAAGAAAGTGAATACTTAAAGTTACATTACTCTACAGAACACTATAAAAAAGAATATTCCTATAGACAGTTTAAACCTGGAAACACACAAATTTGACAATATACTTTTTAACCACAGATTATTATGAAAAAAAATTCAGTCAAAATGTTCCACATAATATTAAATGAGGTCACCAGTGATCAGTTTTACAGTTGGACAATAAAATAGTATAGGGACCTCTGCAAATTAAAGCACGAAATTTCCTGGGATGACATATGGAAAAACGTAAGATGGCCTTTCCATTGCTCAAAGAACAAATTAAAACAGTTTAAAAAAATAAACAGACTATATTATACCCCAGCACAATTACATAAAATGGGGATTATTAACGACAGTAAGTGAAGCTATCTAGCAGAGTTTCAGGAGCAGGACCACACCTCAACCGCGCCTCTTCCAGCTTAAATACCGTCCTAACCCTCTCCTCCTCTTTCGTTCTCATTTTCCGCAATTTTCCGAATCGCCTCGCAGCAAGCAAGCCACTCCGGCAAGTTCCCACGCTGTCTCATCCGTGATCCATATTCCGCCTGGTTCATGTCTGCTCAATTTTCAAGATTACAATTCAGCCAATGATTCCCCCGCATCCCCTAGCCCACCTCTCCTGACGGTAAAAAGAGGAAACAGCTACCCAGGAGCTGCCCGCGGCTCTCCAACTTCGTCGCCCCAGAGCATAGCAGCAGCCTCCCATCAACGTCCCAATGCTGCCAGCCCCACAACTCGCCACCGTTCGCAGCACCATCACGCTCCAGTGAGGTCACCCGACTATCAGTCTTCTTCAGAAATATCTGACTGGACCATGGCTACCCTTCGATGGGCATTTAAGGAAAGAGGAATCCCATTTCACAGAACCGACAATAAAGCAAAACTTTTCAACTCCCTGAAGTCAGCATGCCATCGCCACTCTGTAAACACCAGCTCACTTCCGGGTGATGTCAGGACGCACGTCTCTACGTCATCACACTGTGATGTTGTCAACTCCATTAAAGGGGCAGCCAAACCTTTCCCTCCAGCTTCTGGAAAGCAGTTTGAGCAGCATCATCAAATCTTCATTTTATTCAACCACCTACTTCAGCAGGACCACTCAACAATGGACAGCACAGGCCCCCCACCTCCCATCACCAGTATCTACTACCTGCATCATCCGGCATCATCCAGGGCGGATTGCATAGCACCACCTAGCTTCCCATTAAAATTCCAGCATTAGCAATCACCCCGTTCCCGCTTTTGTGCAGTTCCTCATCAGGGGCTTTCAGGAAGGTTTTCACCCAGGACTTTCGGTCTCTCCTTCTTCTTCTTTTGAATGCAAAAATCTACAGTCAGCAACGAATGACCCAGAGGCCATTGACAACCTGCTGGCCAAGGAAGTAAAGGAAGGCTTCATGATTGGTCCTTTCACTCACCCTCCTTTCCCAACTTTTCACACCAGCCCCCGTGGTACTGCAACCAGGAAATACTCTGGAAAGAAACGCATCATCATCAATCTCTCAGTGCCCCATGGTAGCACCGTCCCCAGCATTAACAGCTTGATTGCAAGCGAAGACTTTTTCCCTCCATTACGCTACGATTAATCATGCCATAGCCCTCATTAAACGTGCTGGGTTAGGATCCTGGCTCTCAAAAGCTGACATCGCCAGTGCCTTTAAAGGTCTCCCCATCCAGCCCAACTTCTGGCGATTCTTTGGTGTTCACTGGTGCGGTGCCCTGAGCAGCCCAGAACTCTTCGACACCCTGTCAGAAGCACTTTGCTGGATCCTTTCAAACACCCACAGACTTCCATTCCTTGTCCTTCTCTTGGACGACTTTCTCATCATCACCCAGCTCTCACCACTGCCAGCTTCCGGTCTAATGGCACTCACATCCGTTTTCTCTGATCTAGGCGTTCCACTCTCCACCAAAAAAACTCAGGGTCCATCCGCGTCTCTTGAGTTCCTTGGCATCACCCTCGACTCAGAACTGTTTCATGCCTTGCTTCCTACTGACAAGATCAATCACATCCGTCTCCTGATCTCGAATTTCCTCCTTGCCCCTACCTGCAGCAAACGTCAACTCCTTTCTCTCCTAGGCCACCTCAACTTTGCTCTCCGCATCATTCCCCAGGGGCGAGCCTTCATATCTCACCTGTTGTCCATCACTTCGTCTGTCCCATCTCTACTGACCTCCATCTCCCCAAATGGCCCCCAGAGCTTGCAAGAGGCTGCCAGGTTGCTTCTTCAGCTCTCTTCGAGATCTACCCCATCATAGCTGCCGCCATCTTGTGGGGCCACAAATGGTGCCGCAAATCTATTCTCGTCTACTCAGACAACCTTGCAGTAATCGACATCGTCAACAAAGGTTGCTCCAACTCTTCATCTATTATGCCGTTCATGCATTGGCTAACCTGGCACTCTTTGACACACCAGTACATCCTCCATGCAGCCCATGGTCCAGGCCACTTCAATGAAATTGCTGATTCTCTCTCTCGTTTCTCTTTTCAGAAGTTCTAAAGCTTGGCCCCTAATGCCGACGAGTACCCGACTCCGGTTCCTCCATATTCTGCCTTGACGTTCAATCTCTAAATCCACCTCTCATGCCACTGATCATTGACTCCCAGAACTCCATCATGAACAGCATATCAAAACTCATACCATCAAAGTCTACCTCTGTGGCATTACCTTTTTCTCCAAGCTCCTAACTGGCAGCCCCGGCCCAGCACACAGTCACCCCCAGACCACCTCACTGCTCAGAGGTCTCTCACGCTAAGAGCCAGCCCAAAGTTCCCGTCGACTTTCTCTAACAACGGACTTGCTATCTTGCTGTGTCCACACCATCCGCTCTGGCTATAGCACTCCTCATAGCGTCCTAACTCTAAAAGCCATATTCGTTCTCGCCTTTTCCGGTTTTCTCAGATGCTCAGAATTCACTGCCTTGACACATCACTTCAATCCACGACTACATGCCTGCCTTTTGGACCTTTCCTTCTTCTCAAATGATGCCATAGTGTACTACCTTAAAAGAACCAAAACCAATCAATCGGGTCAGCCCACTCCCGTCTTCTACTTCAACATACAATCAATACTTAACCCCTTCTTGACCCTCGCCAAATACTTGCATTCCCGGTCATCTCAAGGCACAACCCAGCATGAGCCCCTGTTCGTCTCTGAATCAGGTCAGGCGGTTATCCACTCCAGGTTCCACTACCACTTCCGTCATGTGCTCTCTTTATCAGGTATTGATCCCTTACATTACTCCGGACATTCCTTTAGAATAGGAGCTGCCACCTCGGCCTCTCGCTGTGGAATCCCAGAACACTTGATACAGATTACGGGCTGATGGTCTTCCCAAGCCTATCACCGTTACATTCGTTACAACCTCAAAGATCTCAAATCTGCCTTCTCATGTCTTAAATACTGTGCGTTTCTGGGGGGTCCGTTGTGCCCGGGAGCCACCACAGATTCCCCTCCGAAGCTTCCCCACACTGCAACTGACTCCAGTATCCATCATAACCAGTTATTAAATCATACCATTCATCATATCCATAAATCATCAAATATCGTATCAATAAATCATTACACTGATCTCCCGTTGATGGTTTGGTCCTTGCTGGTGAAATGCTCCTAATGTGGTGCTGTGGAAGGAACTCTAATCCATCTGCTATGGGACTGCAACAAAATTAAAGATATCTGGTTTGGAAAAACAAAGCAAGCAATAATCCAAAATAATATATCTATTCCACTAATGCCACAAACATGTATATTGGAAGACTTGCACAACTTCAGTAGAGAAACCTCAAAAATTAAAGAATCTTTCTCTCACTATGTATGATAACAAAAAAGGTTATCATGAAAAACTGGATTGCTTCAAATACGCCAACTCAGAAAGAATGGATAACTTAAGCAATGGAAGTGATTATTTTGGAAAAGGTGGCATATAGACTACAAGGTCATGAGAGAGAATACACTGAGACATGGGCACCAGTGGAAAATTATTTAATGTCACTACAAGTGAAAGGAAGGAAAAGGAACTGGAAAAAAAAAAGACCCCCGTTTTACTTTGATTTCTTTTGACTGTTTTTTCTGTCCTGTCGGTGCTGTTTCATGTATCAGTTTTGTATTTACTGTAAGAGATGAGATTAAAGTAAAAATATTTGTAACTGTTATAGTTAGGGTGGAGCAATGTGGGGGAGAGGAAACTGTGTCGGGTTAGATTTGTGTTTCTGTTTCTGACAGTGTTAGAAATGTTTAGGACCATTGATGTGCTGATCAACTGTCCTAAGTGTGTAATTTTCTGTTTTGTTTGCATATTGTGTGTCCATTAAAAAAAAAAGAAGAAGAAAAAAAAGATTTGGACAGCAGTCCGATAGATTCTGTTCAACGTTATGTTTTCCTGCTGTTTCCTGTCACCTGGCAGTGATGGCTCTGTATAGAACATGACTGCAGTTTTCACGCAAATGTTAAGAGTAAACCCGAGCTTTACTGGGTTTTAAAAGTGTTCATTCCAAGCTTTCCAAGCTTGAGGGATGGCTTGTTTTCTGCCACACTAGGTGCGTTTACATGGACCAAAATATTCCAGTTTCATTTGGTTTAAAAGCCGAAACCAAATGAAACTACTCCGTATAAACACCTCATTCCGAAGGAACATGCTCAAACCGAAAGAAATTTCATTCGGTTTGAGAGAGGTGGAATAAACCTTTTTTTTAAACCGAAAGAAATTAAAATTGTGTCATGTACACAGTCGATCGGTTTGTTGTGTGGCTGTGCTGTTACTGCGCATGTGCTGTGTTGACGTAAACACTCCAAGATGGCGGCTGCTACGCAAAACTGGTCCTCGGCTGAAAGTTTGTTTCTTCTTAAAATACTTAACGAATTGAACATTATCGACCGCCTTGACGGCAGGAAAAGCAGAAATTCAGAACTATTCAAGCAAGTCCATGACAAAATGAAAGAGTCCGGGCTAGACCGCAGCATTGACCAAATATGAAAATGCTGAAGACCGACCCCCCCAAATAGATCGCAGGAGAAGCACAAACTGTTGCGCTTGCAGCCTAATTACATAGAAAACCAGAAATACAACTAAGGATTGAAGCACACGGTATGGATCCATACTGGTTGGAGACTGTCTTGGAGTCAACAGCACGTACGAGAGGGAAGAAGTTTGACAGGGAGACAGGCGAGCGACGGAGAATTTTGACAGTTGTTTACGGAAGTAAAAGGTTCTTCTTCTACTGTTTTCAACTAATTTGACTGCCAAAACTTGACTGCACACGTCACAGTGAGTTTATTCTGATTTAATTGCTTGGTT
>JAPZDX010113006.1:0-10213 GCA_029783625.1 Naso annulatus | reverse complement strand
AGACACTTTTCTTTTTTTTTTTTTTGACTACAAATTTTTCCAAAAATTTTAATATAGATTTTTTTCTAAAATTCCAGCAGATCTGCAAATACATCTGAAAAGACACATAGTGTAACAGTAGGTCTATCAAGGTGTAAAAGTTAAACTTTTATAAAATCATAAAACAAATAAAAACACTCCATATATTTTCTCAAAATGTAATGATAAAAAAAATCATACAGTCATGTTTGTACATACAGGCAGAAAGCATGTTAAGTCTTTAAAACAACAATAAAAAGATATACCTATATTTCCTCAAACAATGACCAGGTTCTTAATGTACCACTCTACTTTTATATGAGGCAGGCTTGCATTAGAGGCAGGTTTTATTTTAAATTCCTTGTGCTTGATAAACATATTGTCTCATATTTCAGCATCAAACCTCCTTGTTTCCTAGTCTGGTCCCTTTTCTTCCAGTCAAACATTCACACTTAATAGGCTAACACCTATACAGAACGGCAAAAGTGTTGAAAAAGGCATGTTTATATTGTTACATTTATTAAAGTGACAGAAACGTACAACATGCCTACCTGTCATGTATACTATAACACCAATATTTGAGACCCAACTTTTACTTGAGGAAATATGGTCAGTGAAAAACAGTGGTTTAAATTACTGAGCGTTTTGTTCTCCATGAGTGTTAAAGCCTGTTTGACTTCAAAATGTCTCAAATCTGCCACACAGACCCTCAATTTAACATCTTCTCTATAACCTTAATTCAAGGAACACACACTTATGATTCATTTTATGGCAGATATCCCTTAAAACACACTTGAAAATACACAGTTGCAGTATGGAGCGACACTGAATGATCTGTATTCTTTCTTACCTGAGATAAAACTGAAAAAATGGCATATAAAAATCCTCAATAGCAAATAACTTGTAAGAACAAACTTAAATTGATTTATGCTCTGGTATCATGCCCACCCTCAAATGCATTGCCCATGAAGTCAACTTAAAATAAAAATTACTATTAGTTATGGAGAGTTAACTGGAAAACAAAAACAAAAACCAAAAAACTATTAATAAAAACTATTATTACTTAACTGGCTTCATATTGCATTTGAGCAAGTATTTATATTGTAAAAAAAGAAGATATTCCACATGTTAAATAAGTCTGATCATGTGTCAAAATTCATTATGAAAGATATTTTGTTTCTTACATTCTACACTCTCCTTAGCTTTTACAAGTTTTTTATTGCTGGTAAATTATACAGTCCTATTAAGGACTAAAATGGCTTTGTTCCAATTTGTCATGCGGCACAAAAATGAATTCAACTCTGCATCACTTAAATTTCAGTGCATTCCTTACAGGAAGTTGAGTTTATCTGACGTATAAACGTCACAGACGGTTGAGTCAGAACCGAGGGGGGGAGCAGAGAGAAAGGCGAGTCCTTTGAGCTCATACGATGGCTCAGGGTACGAGGAGAGACAATCAGAGTCGAGTGAAAAAGTGGCTCTCTGCCCTGCTGGAGCTGTGACCTGGACGGAGACGTGAACCAAGCAAAAGAAAATGCAAACGTGTGAGTTGATGACACAGTGTCAGTAAGTCAAATGCCTAAAAAGAAACAAACTTTTCATCTTTTCATGCAGTTCAGAGGAGTTTTGCATGTTTGCAAGCGTACCTCAGGCTTAGGAGGGTTCACATTCACATTCCCAGGGGTGTAAACCTTTAAAGGTGAACAAACACATGCAAGTTAGTGCTGGAAAACAAGAGGATATTATACACTGATGAAAAAAGGGAACACGAGAAGAGACGGCTGCAACACTGTTAAAATTGCTTTTGTTTTTTGGACATACATTTCCCATACTACTTAGGCCTTTTTTTTAAGCTTTAACATTTTGACCAATTTCAGCCATCGCAGAATAAGGCATTAGTAGATCCTGTTTGCAATGTACGCTTGTATATACAGACAACTATTATTAAAAAAACTTTGATATGAAGAAAACTGCAAAACGCTATGATTGTTAAGTAATTGCTTGAGTTGCAAGGAGTTTCTTTTTTCTATGACGAGATTCACCGACATTTATTTACAATGGACGTAATGGTGGATTTTCAGATCTAGATTTAGATCTATTGTCCCAGGAAAAAAGACTTGTTATCACAGGCTGTCACACAGAACCAATAAGTGTGAGTCTGTGTGTTCAGATCTGACTAAGTTATTACTTAGGGCCAGAGTGCAATATTACCACTAATTGTAGCAATGGTGTTGTGCCAACAAACTAACGGTAATTTATTGCCCAAGCAGACAATGAAATAGGTTTGACTGGCTTAAATACTTTGATTCCCCTTGCTCGTATTGGCCATCAAGGCACCCCATCCATCGTTGTTTTCCATGCAGAAACACATTTAGCCCAAGTTTTGACTTGCCAGCTCAAGTTTAGCCCAATCATATTTTGAGGCTTCAGCTGTCTGAGTGTTTTCGACCTTGTATTACTGTCTCTTTGGCTCTGGTTGGGAAAAAAAACGCGTAGCTCAAAGCACAAAATGCAAGTTCATTAGGGGTGTTTCTAAATCCACTTTGCTATTTAGACGATGCATAATCTGGGCACAAAGTGAGGCAAAGGCGGACAGGGGAGGGATTCACTCCCTTATTCAGGAATAGGTGTGTTTTGAGCAAAGACTAATCAGTGTGTTGTCTCTAATTCCATTTAGGAGCCAGCAGTGCTTGAACAAGGCGTATTACTGCTAAGATGGTAGAGACGATCGGTCACAGAAGTAAACGCCTCCATTTAAAAAAGCTCCCGGAGGTGAGACAGGCACAGGAGAGCATCCTTGTCTTTGGATCGCACTAGAACAGCTGCACAATGCTGAAAGAGGTCAAATGATGTCTGGAGAGAAGGAAAGCAAAGGCCTCACTGCATACAGTAATGAACTGATGAGCCACTTGACTTATTGTGAAGAGTCTTGCTGTGCATTCCTACAAGCAGAACGTGTGCGTACTTTGACAGCGCTTGTGTACACTAATCCAAATAGTGCTCAAAAGCACAAATTCTTTCTGGTGCCACAAGATAACAGTTCACTCGAAATCCATAATTATGAATTGTCTCAGCCTATTAGTCTGACTGCGGGCCAATGCTGGTTGCAAAATCTGCACCTCTGTTGTAGCTCATGTCAGTCTCATAAAGATCCTCATAACTCCCTGAAGTCAAGCAGCAGAAGTTAAGTGACAATATACAAATAGGCCTACGACAGTCCCGTTTTTGGTTGAACAAAATATGCAACAGTATTCTTACATGCCGCTGTGTTTAACACATCACGGTTTAAAACAGGCGCTTACTCTTTGGACGGGCCGCTTTAAAAAAAATAATCGGGGACATAAATTAAGAGTATACCCACATCTCCAGGCACCACTACAGCACTGAGCGAAAGTACATTTGCTACCAACTGCGTTGGTTAGAAGATAGGCTGGGGATAGGGCCCAATAAATCTAGAAGATAACTACGTGATTTGACATTTTAACTCAGACTGCTGGAGCCTCATATGAACCCAGACTAAACTTTTCCCAGAGTGAGGACAGTGAATTTTGACACTCATGACACTAGTAGCACAGAATTAATCTTACAGGCCAGTTTAAACAGGACGACAACAGCAAGCAAAGCCTGTTTCTAATACAAACGGGCATGTGAGTGTTTTGTAAGAGAGACTGACATTTCGGAGATGTGAACTCATCCTTTACAGTACCTTTATAGCCTCCACGTGCTGTGCCAGCTCCCCACAAACACACACACACACACAAACACACCACCCTCAGTAGAGTGCCTCTTGAAATAAAACCTACCGATGGCCCAGCGGAGGTAGTTGCAGGTTCTCTAGAAACATAGGCATTCGTTTGTCTAGAGTAATCTGTAGCAGGTGCAGTGGAGTAACTTGGGCCTGCAGGTTGACTGTTATCCTGTAATTGGAAAGCATATATTGAAGTAAAAATAGCATCATATGTTATAAACAGTTGTCTAAATGCCTACGTGAGGAGGTACTCACATGGTAATGCACAGCAGGTGCAGCAACAGACTGGTTTCTTTTGGAGGAGCTCTTTTTACAGCAACACCTCCTCACACAGCAACAGCATATTGTCATCACGACGAGAATTCCAATAGCAACACCAACATAAAGAAATGTAGGAGTGTCTTCGGTAGAGGCAGAAGAAGAGGGAGGGTGTACATTTAATCATCTGTAACTGACTGTTAGAACACATATTTAAAATGTGCTGCTGCTCACCTGGTTCTACGTTGACACTCACGACCTGGGCCAGGTTGGCTTGGACGTCTCTGAACTCATAGGTGCCGCTGTCTGTGCTTTTCACAGGATCAATCTCAATGCCATTATCCACGAGCTGAATTCTCCCACTGAAAGCACTACCGTCATACTCCGGGACCAGCGTGCCGCTACTTACCAACAATTCCACACCGTCTAAACTGTTATAAGGGATATACTTCACATTCCATGTGACATCGGCATGTGGATTATATATGATGAGCTGCTTGTTCACCCTTGTGTTATATGTTATTTCATTCACTGTGTGATAAAGAATAGATTATATTAGAACATTTAATCACATAATGCAGCAGTCTAAAAGCTCACATGCTGCTTCTATCGAGCTCCTAATATCACCTTCTACTGTGAGCTGAATCCTGGACAGCAAAGTGTTGTCTTTTTTCCTGAAGTTGTAGTGTCCGCTGTCATCCTGAGTGACTTTCTTCATCTCCCAGAAACCACGCTTCATCTGTCCTCTGCCTGACTTAGTAGCCAGAGGGTTGGTGCGGTTCCACAGGACCGTTACTTGGTCCCTAGCACTAAGGGGAGTGAACTCCAGGAACTCAGCCTGTCTAGGAGCATCCATGTTGTAAATGTCCCCATAATACCTCTGGATCTCTGTGGCACAATCTGAAAAATCACATAGAGATAAAAGCAGGGATGGACTATCACTGCAAGTAACCAATGGGAACAGGTATTTACACACATTTACTGATGAAATTAAGTCTTACAATGAGCAGTATTGTGTAATGTTCTTACCCTCAACTGTCAGTCTGATGACATCTTGAAATGTATTGCCATTCAGCAAGGCAGACAAGGTTCCCTGATC
The DNA here is from genome assembly GCA_029783625.1 of Naso annulatus. NCBI lineage: Eukaryota > Metazoa > Chordata > Actinopteri > Acanthuriformes > Acanthuridae > Naso > Naso annulatus. Next base: position 5,090 of record JAPZDX010113006.1, on the reverse strand, counting down.
GCTAAATCTCAAATCTCTGAAAACACTACGGCTGAAGAAAACTGTCACACGTGGATCCACTCCCTGAATCAGTGGGAAATGCAAATACATTAATTCAGGGTAGAGTAGATTCAGTACACATTTAAAAAATGTCTTTCCCTGATTTGAACGGAACAGTCAAACATTTATCATACTGAAGATCTTGCTGTACGTGGAAGTTAAAGAGATATCGGTGACAGTTTGAACTTAGACCAGAAGCTGTTTACCTTCCCGTTATCCATCAGTAACCTACTGGTTCCCCAATTACTTGGAGCTAGTCTCACCGGTCCTTTGTAAACAGGTGGTGTATACTCAAACGGTATTGTAAGACTGTCGCCATAGCACTTCTTTACATATTGAACACCAGCAGATGAACCTTCGGTAAGAGAGAATACAAGTAAAAAAGAGATAGAGAGCGATATAGGTCAGACACAAAACATCCGAGGACATGTGAAAAAAACAGGCTGTCAACAACTTTGAACACTGAAATTTTGTTCCAGATATAAACATTTTTGCAAGTTCAATGTGTTCCTGTACCCACAAAAGAATCAAAGACAGCACTATTGAGTTATGTGTGTATTATGACAAATAAACTATTTCTGGATCATCAGAAAATTGATGCCACAGTTTTGGAAAAATATCCTAATTCCTTTAGGATATGTGGAAGAATGATGCTACCTCTCACCTCTAATGCAGTTTTGAAAAAAAAAACAAAGAGCCAGACTCCTTCTACTGTGAGCTGGCACTGTGATGCTGAAGGCTTTGAGCTAAATGGTAACATCTGATGCTAAGCAGCTCACAATGACCACGCTAACAAAAAAGGTTAGTTTCACGCTGAGTTCACCTACTTGGTTTGGCGTGTTAGCGTGCCAATATGCTGATTGGCACCAAACATAAATGTAGATAAAATGTCAATAAATTTGCCAAATTTGCAAATGAATTTGCCAATCCATTCAAGAGTTGCTGAAACGTTTCACTTAAAATACAAACAGTGAATGAAATGGTGGCACGACAGGACAACGGGATCACAAGAGTCATGAAGAATCATCCATTTGGGGATGTTTGCACACAATTTCAGTCCATCAGTCTGGGCCAAAGTGGTGGACCGACAGTGACAGACAGACATCTCCCTAACCATAAAGTTAGAAGCCAGGATGATGACAAAAGCTCAAACAGAGAGGCAAATTCACACAATTTTGTGTGAATATGACATTTGCCTGTGGCACAATTGATTTACTTCGGAACAGGAGGCATTTTGACTTGCAATTTTATGAAACCACTAACAACAACGTTGTGGTGTTTAAGCGTCCTGCTGAGCCATGACAGCATCACAGTGAGCCTCCAGGCACCCTGTCAGAACCCTGAAAGTGAAGCAGCTAAATGGAATTCAGCCATCATTAATTTCATTATTCACACCTATGATTTTACTATGGTGACGTGAAAATGTCCCAGCCTGGGACAGCACCACAAATTGAGCAAAAACTAACTTTATTCTATTTTAAAAGCCTGATTTTCTACTAAACAGATATGAGAATAAGTAAAAAGCTCATATGCACAGAGAGGTGGGCTATCTAAATGAATACAAATTGATTAAGAACTACATTTAAATTGACTTGTCATTCTTTCTGCTCTTTATTTGATATTTTCCAGCATAAAGAAACCCTAAGAAAACTTTAGGCGACTGCAAAACATAGAGCAAGTAACATGTAATTAATAATAAATTCCATGTCGACTTTCTACGTATTTATTTCGTTTAACGACACGTGCGAAAAGTAGCTACAATAAGAGTAACCATATTTATTCAGGTTGAACAAAACCACAGGCGGAGTTCGTGACCACAGCACGGCAAAACAACAAACCTTTGAGGTTTCGTGTTTAATGTGATAAAAAAAAAGTTATGTTTTTGCTCTGTGAAGCTGTCTACTCACCAAACAAGACGCAGGACACAGTCATGTACACCAGTAACATGACCTGCAGAGAGACGAGAGGTTTTTACCAAGTTGACAGTTACGGTCAAAACGTTTCTCTAAACTCAGAACAAAAACTAAACACTGACACGACGTTTTTACGAAAAACTAACAGACAGTTCTTGTCAACTCACTGTAAAATGACTTTCGCCTCTGTTTCAGTCGAACTGAGTATTTTCCGATCGAAAGCAGGAGAAAGTAACTTGGGCGAGGCTTCGTTCACTCGCTGTGTACGTGACGTCATTTCCGCGCATGGACCATGGGTGTATTATAAGACCATGGCATGGACCCAGACGTCCTGTAGTTGTGGCTATATAGTATACTAGTGCAAAACTATGTGTAGTCTACACACACACACACACACACACACATATGTATATATAAATTACCCTGCTTAGAATTTTTGTCAGGTGTGCTGTTAATTAGACTAATAAAATTGGGAAAAATGTTCTTGCAAATATCTGAGAAAATTTGGGGTTTAACGTTCCATCCCGTAAGAAATACCACACATACTCACGACGAATTGTGCACGCTAAAAGCGTATTTATACCCAGGAACGAACAAAAATAACGCAATATGTGACGTATTTTACGTAGGTGCAGCTGAGAATACGGCCTACCATCGCCATAAATAAAAGAAGGGGCCCAGTGCTCATGCGCGCTTTGCGGAGGACGTTTTTATCCTCTTATCTCTATTCCCATACACATTTATAGACATCCAGCAGTGGACGAATTCTTTACACATCCTGCAGGTGAGTTAAGAGGAAATGTGTCACTAGGCCACATTGCTCATGTTTGACAGCATAGTGCTCCTTTTTGTATCGCTGTAATTTTTATGCATCGGCTAGAAAACATGTTGGACACCTGAGTGGACATGGCTGCAATCACTAGATGGACGTCATCATGGATCAGACTGTGGCAATAGGCTATTGATTATTTTTGGATGCGCGTGTTATGAATTGCTCTGCAGAAAACCTCGGCGCAGTTTTGTTTGAGCTCCCCCTGAGTGGCCTGTTGACTCATTATCGCATGTCCCGCGGCTCGGAGGCTTGTTTTCACATGATGGTGGGGATGAATGACAGTCCACTGTATTGGTCTTTGCACCGTGTTTGTAGCTAAAACAATCTCATAAGCCCGTGTCTTTGCAGGAAAAGATGTCCTCATTTGTCCTATTCACTGCCCTATTTACCCTTCCTCTTGCTGTGGGTAAGTTCATGAATTTCATTTTGATACCATTTTACATTTGAAATCATTTGGTTTTTATGTGTGGTAAATAGTTGCTAAATAATAATTTATTAATGTTTTATATATCAGTCCAGTAGCAAACCTTACGAAAGACAACCCCCCCCCCCCAAAAAAAAAACCCACTTGTGTTGCCAGGTTGTGAAAATCCCTTTGGCGCACACTTTTATGTAGTTTTCAGTTATACATGTTTTTAAAATCATTGATAAAGAGTCACAGAATTTACACTTCATGAGAAGTTAGATTTTGTGACAGCTAAGACCTTGGAATACTGTTGCTCTGGGCCGGGAAATGCTTTTGTATGTAGCTATGTGTAAATCAAGAGGAGACAAAGATCACCTCATTTTGTAAACTGATAAAATGCATAACCGTTCAGCATTCTTTAGTTGTTATTTATGGCAGATATTCTAATCAAACATTTCCCCAAGATTACAGCTTTAAACATACTGTCTGAATCACTTTTGTTCATTTTTAGGAGGTTTTGGGACAACCAGCATAAAATATTAGTGAGGCAAGCAGACTAGCTAAGCTGTTATTTGAATCAAGTGAAAAGTAAAGTTGCATGTCATCTGGCCTGGGTAACAATGGTGAGGAACATCACGGTCCTGTATAACCCAACTAAAAGGGAGTACGTTTTTTATATGAGAGTGGTCTGAGAATGGGCCCTTGAGGGACACCAAACTTAGAAGAATATAAATCTGTTATGACAAAATAGAAAATTTTATTTGATGGTATAAACATTTATACCATAATTTATGCATAAATATTTATACATGTATTTTTTATGTATTTTTAACATAAATAGATTTAAAGCAGCTCCCTATTAGAGCTCATACGTGATGCAGAAGGGATCAGTAGTATCAAAAGCCACATTAAAGTCCAAAAATTAGCCAAAGGAAGTTCACTGGGGAGCTAAACAAGGGCTGACTTGATTTATTAAACATTAGTAAAGCTAATAATTAATGTACAACTTATAAACCCTTTAGAAATTTATCTGTAAACTGTAGGCCTATTAAAATGTGGTATCATAACCTTTTCTTTTCATGTAAGAAATCTTGAAACTGTGCTGGATCAGATAATAATGCGACCTCTGCTTTCTCCACAGGTTGGGTCGTCCTTGGTGAGTCAAATGCCTCATTTCATTGTATATCCTTCACCTCGAAAGTACAGTTTATCTGTAAAAAAAAAAAAAAAGATAACATTCTTTTCCATTTTGACAGGTGAGAGAGAAGAAGAACAAAGGGTATGTGCTGGGAAGGAATTTCGTCTGCCCGTGTACTCGACATCAAGAATGGTGACTTTTACACCAGACTCTGAGGGACAAAGACGTGTCCTACTGGACAAAATAGCTGTGAGTGGACAAGTGTCTGCTTCTGTTTTCCCTTCTGTTTTTCCTTCTTTTTTGTGTACTTGTTTCAAACATTTATTCTCTTAAAAAATAGGTAATGGACCCACGGTTTGAGTGGACCAGAGATAAGATGTTAGTCCTCAAGGAAGTGACTCACAGTGATCAGGGACTTTATGCAATCAAATTGTCGTCAGGATTCACCTACGAGACTGTTCATTTGACTGTTTCAGGTGCGATAGTTTCTTCTTTTTGTGAAATCCATTCACGTTTTTTGTAATCACCTGCATTTTTACTGTCTTAGCATTAAATATTTAATATACAGCAAGGTAATCTAGTCCTGTGGTTCCCAAATAAGGGGTCAGACCCCTGCAAAAAACTCCAAAGATACGTTTGAGGGGTTGAGAGATGATTAAAGATTGAAGTCTTGCAACAAAAATGTGTATTTATTTTTACAACGTCCTTCTAATCTTTGCTTTTTTTGTATTTTCTTGGTGTAGTTTTTTCTTTTAATTAAAA
>JAPZDX010112941.1:0-10218 GCA_029783625.1 Naso annulatus | reverse complement strand
TTAACCTGTTGTTCTGTTTTTAACCAATGTACAGTGACCTTGAGTGTCTAGAAAGGCGCCTATAAATGAAATGTATTATTATTATTAACAACCCTCCATTCATGTGTGTCGTTGCTATCTGCACACTGTGTGTTTACAAAGTCAACTTCAGTCCATAATGCATAGTGCAGCTGGTTATGGGAACTGGTTTTGTCCAAAAATGCACAATTCTTCCTAAAGTTGGGGCTGACCGAGGTAAGATTATGTTCATACCGCATATTAACCATACAAGAGTTTGTTCTTAAACAATCACAGACCATCTCTTTAAACAGGTATCAGGCCATTTGTTTAGTCCCCATCCCTTAGATTACTGAGTTCACACCCAGCAGGATCCAGAGTTAGATTACTGTGTTCACACCCAAAAGGATCCAGAGTTAGATTGTTGTATTCACGAGACCCCAACCCAGAGTAAGATTACTGTGTGCACACCTACCCCAGTCTAGAGTTAGATACTTGTGTTTACACTGACTGTGATCCAGAGTTAGATTACTGTGTTCATACCAAACCAGATCCAGAATTAAATTAGTGTTCACACCGAGCCCATCCCAGAGTTAGATTATTGTGTTCACAGCCTCCACAATCCAGAGCTTGATTACTGTCTTTACACCGACCCCAATCCCAAGTTAGATTCAACTGAAGTAAACAAGGAAGGGGTGAAAACGTCCTTAGATTACATAGCTCTTAGTTCAAGTGATGGTAGGAGTGCCCAGAGACCCAATTACTGTCATCCCAAAATGTAGTGACCGGTTTTTTTCCAAGCTATAAATCAATTCTACAATCTCAGGTTTATTTTAAAAATTCAGAGTTTGGGTCTTTTGGGCTGGAACAGGGGAAAATAGTCTTTCATTTCTCGTCCATTTTTCTTTCATACTGACCACAAATGAACCAAGAGCTTCAAATTGGAAGTCACAGACTGAGCTCAAATGTGTTTATTCATTCTGAATGACATCATTCAATGACAGTCCAAAAGGGACTGATTTTTATTTGAGACTTCAGCTGGAGTTCATACATCATTAAAAATGACAAAGAGGTAAAGACAGGAACAAAAAGAGGTGGAATTTAGATGTGTGATTGCTAACTTTCACCCAATTTGTAATTAATGATTAAAGTAGGACACCAGCCAATGCACCTGTTCTATTTCTTTCCATTTAAGAAATATTAATAATCGTAGCCAAAGTAACATGGTACATCAAGCAGCTGTAGCTCAAGAGGGTGGAGCAGGTTATCTACCAATCAGAATGTCGGTGGTTCCATCCCCGGCTCCTTTGGTCTACATGTTGAAGTGTCCTTGTGCAAGATACTGAACACCAAATTGCCCTTGATGGCTGTGCCATTGTTGTGTGAATGTGTGTGGATGAGTTCCTGAAGAGCAGCTCTTTGTAGAGAAGTCACCTGCTGTTAGTGTATGAATGTGTCAGTGCTGACTTTTGAAAAAAAGCGCTTTGAGTAGTCAAAAGACTCGAAAAGCGCTATATAAAACAGTCCATTTACCATTTGTAATACAAATACATGTTACCATGTTTACCAAATGATACAGTGTATACTTCATGTGAATTGCTAACACAAATCAAGAAGCTGCTTTTCCTAACCCTTCCTGTGTACAAATCAATGCATGGAGTTATCAATGGAAGGGGTGATTGATGAGTTAATGGCCAAAGTTAAGCAGCAAGAAGTCCATTTTCAAAAACCAAGCACAGTTATTTTTCATCCTGCCAAGGTTATCGCTGCATTTTTTTTTTTTAAATCATCTGACATATGATCATTCAACCTCTTTTTTATTCTAAAAATGGCATTAATGCTAGTCAGACAGAATCATTTTGATTTGTGATTCTTTCCGCTCGAATCTGACAGTTAGCAGCCAGTGAAGGTCTTGCCTTGCTGTGAAGCCCTCTAATTGTACTGCAGAAGGTAACTGTGTGAAAGCTTGTGACGAGAAATACAACTGAGCATGATTTTCGTATGTAGAAAAAGAATCAGAATCACTTTATCCGCCAGTGTTCTAAAACTGGATTTGCAGCATGTTTGCAAAAAATAAATTAAATCAAAAAGAATTCATCACCTGCTCATGGCAGCATGTATGAAATATGATCAGAAACTTCAGCCTGTTTCTGTTGCAATCAAATGATGTTACTCAAAATACTCACTTACAAAATGTACTGCGTCCATCTGCTACACGCACATTACTGTTCAAGTCTCACCTTTCATCAGGAACAATCTCAGAAGTTTTTTTCAGATTTTGTAATTACAAACATTTATAAAAGTTAGTTTCACAAGAAGAGCTCGTTTAAAGGTGCCACCTCCCAGCCACCTGCTACAGAGAAATGGGGGGGCAGTTTTTCACCCTAGTTTAATGTGTATTTTCTGACCATTTGCTCCAAATGAACAGATAATAATACATACTAGTTACAGCAATGACATCGTGTCCAAAGTGTCCAAACTTCGAATCTTGTCTCAAGTCATAAGAGTAAGGCACAGTCGTAAGACTATGGTGAACTGAGCAACATTTTTTCAGTCCGTCTGCTATAACTGCAATTTACAGTCATCTGTTGCAAATAAAAGCAACTAACAACAGACAGCAGAGCAAGAAACTAAAAGAGTCAAAAAGAAAAGAGTTGGTCAAAGAAGACCGCTATCTCATTATCTTCATGTGTCATTTGTGTTTAGCTCAATGCTACATTATTAGTTCAGTTTTAACAGCATAATAACAAGAAAACATCCATATCACGCCATCTGGGTAGTTTATCTGTCACTTTTACAGTTGGGTTGTCATTATTTGCACTAAAGATATGTTTTGGTAAACAGCCAACATCCAGTATCTAAAAGAAATGATGCAGGTTCAGCAAAGCATGTGTGTTTCTGCTCCAGGAGCTGTGTGCAGCGTTGGAGGGCCATGCCAATATTCACTCTTGCCTCTTTTTACATCACTCTTCTCTTTGCTTGTAAACTTCAGTTTCTTTTTGGGAGCTTTTGCGTGCTATGATGACTTTTGCCATTGTTGTGTTTCTTAGACACTAACTAACCCCGGAGACAGTAACTTGCGGGTGGTAGCAGGATTACCATTCCCTCCGGCAGGCTCAATGTCGTCGTCCTGCCACTGCAGCAGACTAGAGGCTGCAGTGACTCACTATCGCCATCTCGTGGCAGAGGCTCTGTTATAAGATGGGACGGCCCATCCCTGGCTGCTTAGCCGTGGAAATCTCTGCAAAACAATATTGAGGCAACTTTGACTGGTACTACTTCAAGTTTTGTTAGGTTAGGGTTAATATTTTTTTGACTGGTTTACACTAAAACTATGTCTAGATCTGACAAATTGCACCTTTAAACAGGATGAGTTTGTCACAGCCACTCAGACAGCCAACTATTATTTATAGTGATGTATTGTTTGTGATTCCACCGTCTGTCCAGCTGGCCACAGGTGTGCCAGGCTACCCTGGCTGTGCTAAAACCTACAGTGTGTTTGGCATGCCTGAATTTTAGGTCCATGCCCAGAGGTGTGAAAATCATTGGCTTTGTGAATGTAAAAAATATATGGAAACATAATTAAATAAACCGCTTCTGCATTTGAGTCGAGACCAGACCGACTCATCTGCACTGCAGTGTGCTTTGTGTTGCTGAGACACTGACATCCACCTACAGGCTCTGTTCATGTTTTCATACAGCACACACATTTTCACAGTATGACAGAAAAAGATATGGGTTCATTTTTTATTATGGCAGCAACCTGGCATGGTCTTACAATCGGTTATGACAGTCAAACAGAAAGACACACACATACAGTAAACTGTAGCTTGGCAACCATTCACAGCACAAGTGAGTCCAGAAAGCAATATCATGTTATTGCACTGAAGACCTCTATTGAGATGCCACACACATTCACTATACAACAACAATCATTCAAACTCACTGAAACTCACTGGATGTAGTGCAGGAATGAATCTCTAATTACAGTATTTGTTTTCCTGATATTAACAATCTCAAATACTGTGGTAGTCTGGGTAATTTTCCTGTTGTTTACTATTGATTCCTTTGTATTGTATATATCATCGCATTATATGGTATTGTACATATCATAGTATGATTTTGTCTTGTTTAGAATACTGTGATGTAGTCTTGATTTTATAGTTCAAATAAATAAACTAAACTAAATTATTTATGTTATTTATGCTTAATGAAGAGCCGAGGAGTCGGCTGGAATGAGTATCTGGTACAGACAGCACGAGTATCGGACGAGTAAAGACGTGTCAAAATCTGTGCACCTGATAAGAGCAAATAATCAGCTGCTGACACATTATTCTGTGTGCCGAATACTCACAGAGCTCCTCCTACTCCTCCACACACACACACACACACACACACACACACACACAAAATTGCCCTCAAATCTTCTTGTAAACATAATTTGGTGTCACACTTACAAATGTGGAAACGCCAAAATTAAATATTACTACTAATAATAACTTGATCTGTAAAGGCTTCTCTTATGATCAGAATCATTATTCTGAAGCTCAGTTCTGAATCTATATGTAGTAATTTATGGCTAAATCCTATTAATTTCAGGTGTAAACGTACAACTTCCTCTTTAAGACCCAGTCCCTACTCCCCGTACATATACAGATAATTTTGCTGGTTGAACAGATACAGACACAAATAATGCAGTATTCGCTCATCCCTGCATATGCTAAAACCTGTTACACATGGTCAATGATAAAACATTATCCAGAAAAAATGAAGCTTGTTTCACTGACAGGAACCTGTTTGTTTCTGCAGGACCCTGAATCTCCTGTTCTGTTTTAACAATCAGGCACAGCTCAAATGATCCTGTAAATGCTGCCGCACACAGAGGATTACACACGGTAAAAACGGAGCCTGTGAATACTAAATACGTTTGTTAGTGACATTAGCATTTGAATACTAATAAACAGTCTTCATCTCTCTCTTCCTCTGAGTGAAATGCAAGCACAAAAGCTGCATCACAGATTTCAGTCAGTGTGTTGAGTGTACATGAATATGTATGTGAGAGGGAGAGATTGTATATGGACTGGCATGTATGCAGGCTTGCTTATGTATTGGTTTTTATGGCACATGCACAAAGTGACAGTCGGGACGAGGCTTTGTTTGCATATGAAACATGCAAAGTGATGAGTGCTCATCTGTTTGATGCCAATGTTAAAATCTTGCATCATCTTTCTGCATTCTTTACCATGGAAGGAATATTTGGAGGTCAGTTAAGTGTGTGGTAGATTGTTTTTTGATTGTTTGTTTTAGCTCAAGAACTATTCAAGCCATAGTTATTCAAAGTGATATCAGTAATTACAACAACTGGACCCAGCGCTATGGGCGGGGCTTAGTCACCCACAGTGCCTCCATGCCCCCCCGACCCCCTAAAGAGTTTGAAAAATAAATATAGGCCAATCTTTTTCTCTGTCTTTAATGCAATGTTTTAACATGGTTTTTTTAACCTAGTTTTTTTAAAAGTGGAACGTTGAAGTCATAAGGTGTTTGACTGATAACAAAAAAGGGGGTTTCACTCAGGCTCTCATCCTCTTTAAGCGTGCAGCACGTAGGCGGGGCAGCTCGCTGCTCTCCACCCACACACTGGCGTAGCTTTTAAGTTAGCTTTCATTCATTCGTTTTGGAAAGTGTAACATGGATGAACAAAGGTTTTATAAAGTGCATACAGCATCTGGAGGGAGGACATTAACACCTGTGGCTTGACACACACCTGCAACTGGTGTCAGCAATGATGGAGCCTTTGCAGCTCAGCTAGCACTGAAACGAAGCCAAAACAACAGCTGGTACAAGCAAGAGACCACATGCCGTAAACCAGAATCTACGGGACTATGGAGTGAAGGAAAGTGTCGGACAAAACACAACAGATGAAAAATCTGAGCTTGAGAGGTTGTTGCACAGTGATGTGGATGCAGCTCATGGGGAGCTGTGTGCAGGTTTCGGTGAGGCAGCCACCTCATTGCCGCGCTGGCTGCTTTGGGCTCGTAGGCAGACAGAGGGAACATGATGGATCGGGTAAAACCTCTAGTGTTGCTGGAGCTAACTGCACTGGTTGAATCAGAATATATCGTTGGCTGCCAGAGGATGGAAAATGGACTCTGAGAAACATATTGACTGCATTCAGCTGTGCCCTGCAAGCAATGCCCAGTGTGCTTGCTGCCATGAAAAATGCTGGGACACTAGGCGCATCAACAGCTATGAGTGAAAATTCTTTTTCCATACTCTGAAAGACTGACTCTGAACACCGGCACAGTATGGAAGGCCCACCTTATCCAACATGCCTTTGAGAAGGACCTTACCAGCAGATTCAGAAACGACTTTGCAGAAAAACTCACAAGGAGATTCCACTCCCAGAAACTTTGCCCCTACCTTCATGAAGGCTGTGAGCACAGGTGTGTTTCTTTACTCCACCCACGCACTGGTGTGACACTGACAGGCAGCGATATGTGTGTAGTGGTTGTTTGTGAGGCTGATTGCATGTTTGAGATTTGTGACAGCCTGCTCTACTTTGAAGTGGTTGGTTTAATATCAACAGTTTACGGAACAATATGGCTAAGATCTGTAACTAAATGGCTGTAACATACGTTAGCAACCTAAATGAGACAGGCCCGTTGTTAACACTAGAATGGCCATGATGGTCACTTTGACTGTTTTCACATTTATATGTCATGTAACTCTTTTCAGTTTAAATACACAGTGCTGCTGGCCCCTGACTTTTCCTAAAAATGTCTATATTTTCATTTCAAATGTTTTCATACAAATTGCGCTGAAGGCAAAGAGAATGTGGTCATTTTTCGGCTACAGGCGGTCAAAATGACGCACAGACTTTGCCGCAGTTGCATTGATACATTTCCACAAGGTGGCAGCTGCATCTTGGCAACTTTCATTGTCTCTGTCAGAAGTAACTCGAGAGCATCTGCAAGTTCCGTTTACAGAAACAGTTTTGGTCTCTTAAAGCAGCACGGCGCACTGAGCAGAGCTCAACTTCTTCAGCCAGGAGCAGATGATTCGCCTCCGATGGAAGTTGGCGCTTTCTCTTTCTCTCTGGCATGTCTTCAGGTTTTATTTTGTTTTCTAAAAAGATATCCTAACACAATAAATGCATTCCTCATCATTATTTAACATGAGCGATAACAGAATCTGGCGGGCAAAATGACCACTGATGGCATTTGTAGTAGGAACGTAATTCTGGCCCTTCTAGTTTTAAAGCCCAGTTAAACTGTTGTAGCTGCTAGTGGTCCTATAAAAACACGATTTGAAAAAGCAGAGTAGGTGTTTGTGATTTTTGAAAAGGAAAGTAAAAATGTTCGATGTCATGATTAGCCCCCCCACCAAATCTAAATACCCATCCATTGATTTGCTTCTGCCTTCTGGTCTGATAACAAGTGAAGTGAAGTAGATCCATGAGCATGACATTATCCAAAACACAATGTTGAGCATGTGCTGCTGTACTTATCATATAATATATATATATTATCATCAGTTTTGAGTTTTGAGTAGAATATTGATTTCATTCTATCTCTAAACAGACAAGAACGAGATTTCCATTGTCAAGGCTACCATTACAATATCTGCTTGAAGAAAATTTTACATGATATAAAAATACTGTTAGTCATTGCTGCTTTGACATTTTATTCATTACTCAAGTTTTTTTAAACAATTTCTGTAGGAGGTGAAGATGGAAATGTTTTTTACGGCCTGCAGAGATGATGTGGAGGGGGCAACAAGACAAACAGTCTGGAGAATTGGTAGTAGGTCTATGAGGCAGCGTCTTTTACCACATTCACATTCACATTAATTTTGCTGTTAGCACGCCTGTATTGGTGCAGTATTTTGTCAGAAACTTCAGAATTAAAGAAATAATAGTTTTGACCTAGTTTTGTCCTCAGATGAAAAGTTGTAAGGACACCAAAGTCATTTCCCTGAGAGGGGCAAGGGATGTCTGAACAAACTCGTGGTGATCCATCAGTGACTGTCAACATATTTCAGAAAAAAATTACAAATGTGATTTGTCATTGGTCAACCATAAAAATCTGGACACATGGCAGTCCATCCAATATTTATTTCAGTTTAAACCAAAAAGGCGGACAGACAGAATGAAGTCTCCATCCTTACCCCTCAGTTCCACCAGATGTGTGTTCAGTCTGTCTCTGATGGTTCTAGCCAGTGTGTGAGCTTCACTGACTGCGGCTGCATTGCGTTTCTTCTCCGTCACAGCTCCGGTGATCTGGGGCCTCAGCAGCAGATTCACAAGGGTTCTATTTTTACGGGATGACGGAGCACAACGCAGCAATTCAGACAGAGCAGATCAAGCAGGACAGGAAGTAAGACACAGATAAAACATTTAAACATCCGGGTTAATTTCAGAATAAAACACTCTGTGTTGACGCAGTATCATATTTCGCTTAACGTCATTAACCAAATGTAATTATGTGCAGAGCCGGGCCTGAAGTGAACAGATCAGAGGTTTGCAGAGGCCGTGGTTGCATGTGATCCTGTAATTGGTGCAAAATCCTATTGGTCTCCATCTCCAGCTGTCTGGCTGTGCTGTGCTCTGAAACGCAGCCGGTGGATGTTGACGGATGGCAGACCACGAGCAGACACACAGCGGAGCCCTTCCGTAATGCGCACACAACCAGTGGAATCCTGTGGTCAGAGCCATGCCTTTAACATGACCAAAAACTGATCTCATTAATAATTTAGCCCGGTTTCAATCCCAGCTGGTCAAATGCTGACACTTTGTTGCCCTACATTCATTCATAGTGTCTACTTGAGACTCAACAGGCCTTCAGCAAAATTCAACGTAACACTCCTCCCACCCACCCGACCAGCGTCATAGACAGAGCAACTAAGCCTCAAGAGAAGTGGAGGGCATGGTAGGGTGGTGGGCAGCTCACACACCTCTCGCATAAGTGACCAGATTTTGAGAGCTGAAGCGATCTTTTCCCAAACCTGACAAGTATTTTGCCCATAAACCAAACAAAGTACTTAGGGCCTAAACCAATCAGAGAGGCCTTGTGTCAGGAGGGCTTTGCCTGTTGAACACAAACAGCAAGTGTACTTTATGCATCTGTATGGATTAAATTCAATCGCATTACAAATCGGTACAAATAAAATAAGAATAGAATGTAAAGACAAAAAAAATACTATACTGAACTATAGTAGCAAATCTGGTAAAAATTACAATCCACCACCAATATTGCATTTAAATTAAGTGTGCCGTAGTGACCAACAAAGTAACAGTATAGCAGAGTAATATCACCTCCAATATCACCATCTAATAATGTAATGTTACATTGAAAGTAATATATATCATAGTATATGCTATACTCGTACACAGTGTATAATGTGATCATGGTATGTAATTAAGCTCAGCATTTTGAGTCAACAGAAAAAACAGGCATTTAAGAAGAAGGAGAGCAGGGGAAGGGCAGAATAAGGAGACCGGCTGAATGAGAGTTCGACAGAATATTAGAGTGAAGCAGAGGGGAAAGGACAGCAAGAGTGAGTGCAGATATTACTACCCTACATTTACTGTGACTCACAGAAAGAAGCAGCTGTCTCTTTGACTTAGTGTTAGCTCATCTGCTGCTGCGCTGCGAGGACTGTGTGTCTATATGTGCACATTCATGCTATTTCACTGCATAGATATGTTTGAGTGTCTGTGTGTTTTACTCTTTGACTCTGAACACCATTATTATTGTTTTTCACTCGAGTTTTACAGCACTTTTAACATCCAAATGGAGGCCATGTTCCACCAAGTTTGTTTGGTTGTTGCAGTTGTCATTGTGCCTTTGCTGTATGAATGAATGAACTGACGATGACCAGAAAAACAATTGTGTTTGGTTTTTTTTGAGTCACCTTTCAGGGCAGGAAATAGGAATATATGGGAGTACTATTGTAGCAATAGATCTGTGTGTGTGTGTAAAAAAATCTGTATGTCTGTATTCAGATTTGCAAGAGAAGACAAATCTGCAAATACATGCAAAGATCTGTGAATGTATGCAGAGAGAAAGTGTACATAAATCTGTAAATGTGTAAACAGATCTGTAAGTGTACATAAATCTGTAAATGTGTAAACAGATCTTTAAGCGTCTGTCATCAGTTACAACTCAGGCAGCAGCTCTCCATTGGCTCTTTTTACACGTGATTTTTGCTTCACTTCTGCCG
>JAPZDX010112785.1:0-10231 GCA_029783625.1 Naso annulatus | reverse complement strand
TTAAGTTTTGCTTTTATTTTCTGGTGGCAGCACACAGCTTAACTGTCTTTTTTTCTTTTTCTTTTTAGAAAATCATAAAACATGTACACAATGAAAACTGCCCATTGTAAACAAGATTTTTGTGTTTTTCTTTTACAAATTTATGCTGTTTGAGTTCCGGGTCAAAGATGCCGCGGGGAAAATTGATCATGCACAGAACGCTCAGGCCAGTCCAGGTCCAGTGGAGGCGTATGCATGCAGGAGTAATTCAAATCCCAATCTCACTACCCAGGTGTGTTAACTCAACTTTGAGAAATCCGATTTAGTACGATATCAGTTGAACTGACATGTTTACATGCATTTTGAAGGTCCGGTTTCAGCCAGACTGAGACAATAGACTGATTTTCTCTATCGACATGTAAAGGCACTGACTGAAGATACTGAGCCCCAAACTGCTCCTGATGGCTCTTTACCCCAGTGTGTAAATGTTTGTGTGTTCCTGATGAGTACGTTGGAACTTTGCCCTAGAACAGGTCTCTGCCATTAGCATAATGCATGTTTGTGTGAATGGCTGAATGCTGATAAGAGTGTAAAAGCCATTAATGTGGTCAAAAGAATAGAAACAACAAAACAACCACTCTTTGTTGACATCACGGAGAATAATCAATAACCATGGTTAACCGACAATGATGTGCGACCAAACCCTGTAACTTCGAAAAATGCACCTTTGTGTGTTGGATGTTTTTTAGTCCCTGTCTCAGAGTCTCTCATGTTATCTCATCAAGCGGACTTGCTGTATGTATAGAATTGGTATGTTTCAATATATTTTGTGCCTTTTGTAGCTGGACCGCTGTGTGAAACCATCAACGCACATTCTCCCTGTCACTTCAAAACGTATGAACATAAATAAGACAACGTGAGACAGGTGCACTGGGGACAAGTGAGGCTGCAAACATGTAACAAGATATCTTCCAACAATGCATTTTGTTTTTTGCAATGTTTAGGTGACAGACCTGAGGTAGAAAAGTAAGAAACACTTGTATACATTGTTTTTGTGTGTGTGTGTGTGTGTGTGTGTGTGTTAGCTAGTTAGTTAGCAAAGAAGACAGTGTGCGACAGTATGTTGGCAACTTTTCGTTGGCGTCCATGTTTGACACACAGATGAAAGTGCTGAAACCGTTTCCTCACCGATGATCCTCTCCACCATGTCATACATCTGCCTGGTCTCCTCCTCCTCTCTCCTCCAACGATACTTCATGTAGTAGACCACACTCCCCACACACCCGACCACTGCACACAGAGGCACACACAGGATTCACAGGTTCAGACACAACTCCTGAAAAACTGTTCAAATAATTATGATCATCACTACTTCCACTGTAAATGAGTAACCACAGAAAACATATGAGGCTCGGGGCGCAGAGTCACATTTTTTATATTTCAAAGTAATCAAGTCAGTGAACGGAAATCTGAGTATTGCTTTGCTTTTTGGTGTCGGAACATCAACGGACATGACTGAACATTCGCTGAGTTTCTCTTTTAAAACGAGCATTTGTGTTTTTCGACTGATTTTCGGAGTGCACACGCACCTCTGTTGTTTTCAGCTATGAGCTCCAGCTCTCAGGACTGCACCGTTCATCCTAATTTTGCCCCAACCAGGGAGACACGACCAGAACAAGTGTGTACATGGACACTCATCACAATACTGATCGGCATAAAACGCTCCTCTCATTTGGAATGAAAATTCTTTCCGAATAGGCTATATCGGATCAAAATCGTCCCGATGACGTATTTACATGAAGCATTTTTATTCTGATCAGGCTTTTATTCCGATTATTTGTGTCAATGTAAACAAGGTGGTGATTCTGTCATTCTATGGGATTCACTGCTCTCCTTGTGCTGTAAGACTTTATATAACTGTTGGATATTTGTTTTACACCATGTCTACTAAAAGCAGCAGCAGCAGCTTCAGAGCTCTGTCTTTGTTCACTGAAGATGCAGACAGTATTGAGTGCAGGTAACCTGAGTTTTAGCAGCACTTGGCCAAAAACACAGTTACTATAATTATGTGTACAGTACAGAAAACAATGGACATGAAGATGCCTGTTTGTTACAGACAAGCAGCCTTTGTGGAAGCTGGACTCATTCAAACTGAAGCTTTTGTTCAACCTAAAATACATTAACAGATACTGCATGGACTGATATAAAGTACTGCAGGTGGATGAATCCTGATGACTTAACTTCTATGGTTCGGTGCTCACTAGTACAACCACTACGCCGTCTTTTTCGAAGTTTTTTTCAGGTCTATCATTTTCCTCTGTGTTATTTTCTCTTTACGTGAAAAATGAGAATCTTCTGAAGAATTTACAAAGAGTATCATGCTGTATATTTATTGGTTGACATTACTGTGGTTTCGTTTTCTGTTGTGTTCTTTAATTTTTTTACTGGTCAGTTACAATTAGTCTCAATTACTGAGCTGGTAATACAATCATACACATGTAATCACAGCCTGCACTCTGGAAACTTAAAGACGAACTACTATGAACTCTCACCAACTACGATGAGGAAGACTCGACTGATGACAGTGAGTAAGGCTCGGCGGAAGCGGCATGTGAAGGACATCTTGGGATGAGTGGACTCCAGCCGAAAGATCTCGGACACATCAGTCACTGGATCATCAGCTTCCCGCCCAGTCAGCCTTCAAACAGGAACACACACAGAGTGAGGACACACATCACACGCAAAGCATGTGACCAGCATGAAGACGTATATCGTGTTTTACCTTATCCCAACATCCTGGCCTGTCCGGATGATCCACTCGAGAGACGTATGAATGAAGTCTTCAAACTCCTGATTCTGAGCCTGAACAAAGGACACATTGTCGTGATGAGAGGAAAGAAAAAAAGAATCAGATTCCACTTCACATCAAGTTTCCATGAGTTTCCACAGCTGCTTAGTCCTGCTTTAAGGTCATCTTTATTCTGACCTCTGTCTACAGGAGATCAAGTTCATGTTGTTTAAAGGTGGAGTCGGTGGGATTTGACTGAAAAAAAAAGTATAGATTTATACAGAAGTGTTGCTGCTCAATCATCACTTCTGGGCCTCTGTAAATGTGTGGTGGTGAATCTGCACGCAAAGCCCCGCCATCTGCCTGTATTTTGATGTTTTGGCTGACTCAGGACCTGCTAGGGACGAGACTGGGCTTGGAGAGGGTGCATTTTTCCCCAGCCAATGACAATGTGCAGGTGAGATTGAGAGAACAGCAGCAAGGATGCTAATCAGAGTGAATCTCAGTTTGGCTTTCAGCCACTTTGAAGCACCGAAGGAGAGGCTGGGGATGAAGAGTTGGCCTGCTTTCTGTTGGACAGGTAGGTGCCAAACACTGGTGGCTGCTAAATTATCGACTTCTCCAATGAAACAAATGTAATATTCCTACATAGCTTGTCGTGTAACGTTAGGTACAAGCAGTATAACAGTACAAGAAGTACACGTTAAGTTACCTGAGCCTGATTTGAATGTTGTGCTTACAAACGGCAACAAACAAATGCTACTGAATCCACCGATAAAACCTGATTTATGCTGTGTGTTAAAGCAACGCAGTATCTTAACGGACATGCTGACGCACGGGTACAAGGCAACACAACAGTTCAGGCATCTTGGTTCATAATATCTAAGATCATATCTAAAATATATCAAAGTAAAAAATAGTAATAAGTACACTTTGAGAAGTGTTTGTATGTTTGGTCATAGTAACTCTAGAGGTCAGCATCTTCTCATTCTCAGTAACCATAGCAACATAAATACATTCAGACAGTTGTGCGTGTTAATGGCACCTCAAATTCCTTTTATTAAGGAACAAAACACATTCATGATAAATAGTAAATACGCCCCCTAAAGTTCTAATTGTGCTTCTTAGAAAAAAGTAAGTGTTCAGCCCCGAGATGCAGTTTCAGGTTATGTTGAACGATGATGATGATGTGTGAACAAACCAATAAATACGCAGAGGCCTCATCCATGGACAGACTCCGATTTAGGTGCTGCTGGTCTCCACAGTCATGCTGACCTACAAACACAACATCAAATCATCACCTGTTAAGAAAGAAAAACTCCTATTTACTGCCTCTATCAACAAAAAGTGTTGTTACATCCTGCTTAACTGACGATTAGTACTCATTTACATCACAGCACACAACAACCACGAGGTCAAAGTATTGGACGGTTTTAATACTGAATAACTGCTACATCACTGCCACTCACTCGAACTCTGTAAAACTGGGCCCCTCACAAAATTACAAGCTGAAGAACATCTTTGCACTGTGCAGAGAGCAAAGTAAGAAGCAAACTGATGTGAATTATTTGCTCAGTGATCATTGCAGCTCTGATAGCAGCAGGAAGGTTTTTCTGCTTAATTAACATGCTCAGAGGTAAACTGTTGAGGCAAACACGTTTCTTTCTTCTCACAGCTGTACAGTGAGTGTGTCAGTGGCCACAGAGCAGAGATTCTTCTCATAGTTACCAGCGATGTGGGCCAGGTGGTTGTGTAGATTGAGCAGCAGCTTTAGGATCAGGTCCTTCTCCACCTTGTCCTGCAGACAAAAACAGTTATGGGACACGCTTAAATAAAAAAACATTTCACTTAGCAGTCCTTTTGTGGACTCTTATGGCGACACAAAAAAGTTTAAACCCCAAATAGAAGCAAGTTGCAAGTTGTTCCCGATTAGGGCACACAAAAGCCTTTTACATTTTGCCATTTATTACAAAGAAACCAACGATCAACTGAAATGCTTTAGTGCAACAGTGAAAGGAGGTGATGCAGCATGTTGGCGCTGCAACATTTGCCATAAAGTTTTTATGTAAGTAAGAATCTGTCTTGTTGTCTGGTGTACTTCATCCTCTAAATATATTTTGAACAAAAACTTTGCTGCACAAAGTTGCTGGGCACAGAACTAAAAAAGATGGTCAGAGGAAAATATCTACTTACATAAGAAGAGTCAAACTCGCTGCCAAAAGGGTGGCTCTTAACTGTAACAAAGGAGAAGGACACAATTAAAAAAGAGAAAACAAGAACAAGCACAAGCTGGATTAGAAGGAAAAACTTATTCTATGACAAGCTGACAGCATGTTTGCAGACTGTCTAATTCAAGTGTAATTTAGACTTCAGGTAACCTGTGAGTCGGTGAATATGAAACTTCAAAACTAAATCAGTCATTTAGTTAGAGCACTGCCTGCTCACTACACTGAGAAGAATCACAGATACAAAAATCATTTGTGACTGAATTATATGCATAAGTTAAGAAAAAACCTTTTTTAAACCTCAAATATATTTTTACATTGGTATGAAACTGTTTACGATCACATAAGAAATTTATTCCCCACTGTCCCTACAAACTCCTCTCATCAACAAACATTATATTCACACGTAACATTCAAGAAAACAGGACCACAAATGTTTAGATTTAGGAACAAAACCTAGAAAGGACATAAACTATGAACAGGCTTGTAGTGAAGAATTATGCTGCTGATCAAACCATCAGACCAAAAACACATCTCACACAGCACGAGTTCAAATCATCATGTTCACATGAGGCGGCAGAAACACTAAAAACACATTTCAACAACTCTGATTCCAATTTGTTTATTTTCTGTTAAAGGGACAGTCCACCCACAAATGAAAATGCAGTCACTATCTCCTCATCCTCATGCTGATGGAACGACGGACGAATTTTTTTATTTCACAAAACTGCTGCAGTTTCACAGCGAAGAGGCATCGCACTAATCTTCCCAACAGCTGAAGAGAGTGGTGACCAATCATCAAACAAACAACAAACACATAATAAAACCATAAAATGCCTCCACACTGCTCATCCAAAGTAATGTACTTGTCCTGAATGCTATGTCCCACGCCAAGTCTTTGAAAAACGTCACTGACGTCACTGCAGCCTGCAGCTCCTGAGATGAGCCGCTCTCACACACGCAGCAGCTGGAGGCAGAGCTGCAGATCTGTGTTTACTCGCTGCCACAGGAGTCGGGTGCCAGCAGCAGACACCAGACGTGACAGACGTGCCCTGACTTGCCCTCTAATTGATCCTGCAGATACACAAAGCTCTGGTTGTCTCACGTCCTGCCGCTGCGCGAGCTTCAGACAGTGTATGCGCGCGTGCATGTGATCATGGCTCCCATCTCGAGAGCATCAGATGAGCTTTGTGGAGGCATTTTATGGTTTTATTTTGTTTAAATACATTTGAAAATCGGTCCCCATTTCCTCCAGTTGTTTGGGAGATGATTGCAACACCTTTTGGCTGTGAAACTCCTGCAGAGTTTCGTGGACTAAAAAACTTCACCTGACCGTCCATCTGCATGAGGGTAAGTACACAATGACTGAATTTTTTTTTTGGGTGAACTCTCCCTTTAACACTTTAAGAAAAATAATCTTGGACTTACTTCTTCTTCACTGCGCAGTTACAAATTTCTAACAGAAACTAAATGAAACTATAATTATATATGCAGTAAACACCACCTTGTCTTCCTTTGATTTAAGCCAAACTAAGGACAGCAGAATATCGTTTTGTAGCTGTCACTGAAAATGTTTTTCAGATATGATTCTGCCGACATATGACAATGAAACAAGGTGACATAAAATGATTATTGTGCTGCATTCTGTTCTGCATGATGACCCTGTTTTCTCTCTTGTTATGAATCCAACACACTCAATTCATTATGGACTTTTTTTTTTTAGGTTTAATAGGGTTATTACTACTTCCTAAGATATGTGACCCCAAACGGCCAGATGGTGGTGCTGTAATTAAGGCCCACAATCGTATAAAATTCAGTTTACACACTCTGGGGTCAAGACCCGGGACTGTAGGCCTTCAGGTCTTATTCTGAAGGAAGCATTTTCTGATTAAGACGGGTGGAATATGGTTGTATTAGCAGGTTTTAGTAGCAATTTTTTTTACTTTACGCAGTTCACAGCTCACTCTCACCTGATTACAGACTTTGCGTTGCCAAGCCGATAGTTTTTTAAGGCTCAGCCAGATGAAAGGTCATGAGGGAAAACACCATTAATTTCAAGGGTATACTGTGCAAGAATTGTTTTTTTGCATTTAAACTTTCTCCAGCTCAATGAGCGGGCGGAAGACAGGAACAAACTTCTCTGAATGAAGACTGAGAGCCGAGGTTTAACGGCAGCGACAGATTAACGGCAGTGAGAAACAAAAACGTTCACACCTCTGCACAACCCTGCAGGAAGGGGCTGCACTGCCGGATTTTGTGTGAATTCAGAGCTTCATCCTGTCAACTGTTTATCTCTGTCTGTCTGTCTGTCTATCTGTCTGCATGTCTGTCTGTCTGTCTGTCTGTCCGTCCATCTGTCTGCCTGCCAGAAAGACACACTGACAGCAGAGGAGCAGCAAACAGGGGAGGAGACACACAGACAGGCAGGGGCAACACTGAAGAAAATATAGATCAAAGTGATGTGACCCTGCTGTGAGTGCTCACCTCACCTGAAAGAGTGAATGAAAGAGGGAGGCTGTGTTTGCTGATCACAGTATGCACGGTTGCATGTAAACAGGAATATTTTTTTGTTCTCAGTCATGTGAACAGCTTAATGGGAATGTTCTCTTTTTCAGATAAGGACAAAAACCTGAATATTTTGTGCATGTGAATCATTATACTGCAGTGCGCAGTATGTCTGCTGCTGTCTCTGGAAAAACCGAGCTGTCAGGAAATGGCTGCGACCCCCCCATGAATGTATATCTTTATGAAACTTAACGAAACATTAAAATAAAAAACCAACATGTTGTGATCAGAAATTTGCGTCTGTTGTGCATAAACCAAGTGCTGAACAGTAATGTGCGAGTAGCTGGTGAAGCACGACTTTGGTGAGCTTCTAGAGTTAACCACTCGATCATCATCAGCACCAGAGTTACACGCATTTTTGTGACCACTCGTACGTGCGCTTTTAAAAATCTCTGACTCCCGAGCAGAAACAGCTCCACTTTGAAGTCCTCAAAAATCTCCTGCAACAGGCCGGGCAAAAACCCAACTTCATGTTGTGGATCATCACCGGAGAAAAGACTTTGGTCTAGAGCTGGGACCCAGAGGCCAGCGTTCAGTTTCTGCAGTGACGAGACCGCAGACTGAGACCGAAGGCATCAGCAGCAAAACTCAGGCAGCACAATTCTGAAAGAAATATCTAAAAATATCTGTGATTGTTTGGACTGATACTGCAATATTTTGATATCGAGACGGAATGATCATTTTTACATAACCACTCTCATTTCCACGGAAAAACACACTAACAGATTATGGTGTGACTTTTGCAGGGACCACAGATGTTCCTTTACGTCTGTAGAATATGATGTGCGGCCAGGACGACTCTAAAGGACCAAAATATTTGAAATGAACGGTGTTTTGACACACACACACACACACACTCGTCCTTGAACAAATACGGCTCCTGCTGCGATTTGAAAACAGCATTAGTCTATCTTTTGATTTTGATTATATTTTTATTAATGGTGATGCCCTCAGCACAACCAAGCGCATGCTGTTGGTTTTCTTAGACATTTAGAGTTTTCCATCCCCAACAGTCAGACTGATAACACTGAGCACTACTGCGATGCTCCGAGGCCTCCGAGAGCAAACGTTGGCCGAAAAACCTGAACTTTGGCTTAAATATGACCACTAGCACCAACGCAGCCTTGTCAATCTGTGCATGTTTTTTTTCTTTGATTTTTTGGTTTCAAAACTGAAACAAAAAATAAAGAAAAAAACAAATGAACAGCCAGCGTGGTTATTTTGTTTTTCTGTTTAAAACCAAAGTGGAAATACGATAAAAACAAAAAACAAATCGTCTGTGTTTTATTTTAAAATCAAAATGAGAAAATGGGAGAATCCTTTTTGTTTTGCTTTGTGTGATGTAACACCAGTCTCGACGTCGTGACAGAACACCCTTTCACAATACTTTATCCGGGTCCAAGCCCCGTCTTCAACATTCTGCAGTGCTGTGCCCGTGTTGTCTCAACAGATCTGAGTTTACAAAAGGGTCAAACTTTCATTATGTTGCTTTCCTAGCATCGAGGAGGACACGACGACATGGCTGCAGTTGATAAAACACACCAAACGAATGAAGAAAAAGTTTTGCTTTTACGAAACGGGGCTAAGTTAACGATAGAATCCATTCACTGAAACCAAACCAACCCTGTGCCAATATCCTTCATAAGTTTGTTTTTTTAAAAGTTACACTGTTAGGGAAACCCCAGTAACAAGTGAATGTAGACAGTATCAGCTGTGCTGTTGCTCTGTTGAACAAAAACACAGATTTAAACAACAACCTTTATCAAGGATATTCACACAGGCTCAGCTGGGTCTTGGTGAAAAGTCAGAACATTTTCTTTCGTTTAGCGTAATCAAGTGCAGCCGCGTCCTCTTGTCCTTCTCATCACTAGGAGAGCGGCAGAATTAAAGTCTGATAATTGTTTTTTTGCTTTTTTAAACTCAGATCTGTTCAAACTCAGAGGACACAGCACTGCAGTATACTGAAAAGAAAGGGTTCGGACCCGGACACAGTATTTTGAAAGGGTGTTGCATCATGACACAAAGACCAGATACTCACCCAAAACGCCCTGGTGTTACCGTAATATCCAAATCTCACACAAACAAGACAAAAAAATTAATAACAAAAATTTCCTTTTTCTCATTTTGATTTTAAAACAGAAAAACTCAGATTAATAGTTTGGTTTTTGTTTTTATTGTATTTACACTTTGGTTTTAAAACAAACCCCCCCCCCCACAGTTTATTTGTGTTTTCTATTTGGCTTTGAAACGAAATAATCATAAAACAATCCATAAGTGGATTTTCATCCCCAAACCCCAGGATCTGACTTCTTCCTGTTCCCCACAAAGAAAGTTTGGTCTGTGGGAAGTAGCAGAAGGCCCACATTTTATCACAAATGCACATGCACCAGTGGTCAGAAGAATCATGTCGCTCAGGTGCAGTGATGAACCTGGAAGAGCTTTTCATGAAAGATACTGCTTGCACCTGCTGTGTGAACATCACTGTGTTCATGCACTGTTGGTGCACAACAGGAGCACTCCTGGGATTTTGAAGTTCTGGTTCAAGACAGCTCATATCTGTACAGGATGTCTGTATATTTTGCTATGCACAGTGCACATCCATTTCCTTTAATGATTTTGCAGAAAAACAAACACTATATGACCCCCCTTCAAGTTGTGTTTCAAACAGATAAAC
>JAPZDX010112666.1:0-10242 GCA_029783625.1 Naso annulatus | reverse complement strand
TTGCAGTACTCATTTCACATCAGGTAAACTAACATTCAGTCAGCCAGTCTGTTGTGATATGCAGAGAACAGTTTAAAACTAAAATCTAGCAGTATAACTGGGAGTAGTTCAATAGCCGATGTGCGTGCACATCCGCAATATTTACTATCACAAAAATTGGCCCATAGGACCTTTAAAGTTGAGCTGGAGCTAAAAACTTACAGTCTTTTATATTATAAACTTCTTGCTTCGGGTCATTTTTCGTCTATCTTAGCAAGCAAATGTCCTTTGAAACACAAAAGTGGAATTTTTTTCAAGGACTGTACCCAGCTCCCCCTTCCTGCCTGTATTATAATAAGATCATCAAGAATTAGTTGAAAATATGTCAACCTCGCCCTCAGAGAAGCCAGACAATCACAACAAATTCATTCGATTTTTTTAGTTTATTTTATTAAAAGTGTATGGCAAAACAAACAAACAAAAAGTTTCATTGGGTGTTAGACTGTGTACAACATGCAACAACATCTGTCCTAAAATCTCTGATTAAGGGTTAAAAAAAAAAGTACAATTTAAGACTGATAACAATGTGGCTACATTATGTTTACATCCAGCTTCAAGTGAACTTATAGCACAATAAATTTAAATTAAATACAAAGCAAGTTTTCATTCGCATTGAAGGATTTTTAACATTCAGTAACAGCAAAGTGGACAGACATCTTTTTCATTTGACTTTTTACAGGATTTCTGACAGTGTGAAAGCCTTCCACATCTGTATACACTCCAGTATTCCACCTCCATACATTTACAACCTTTGATACATTAATCTAAGAAGTTTGTGAAAATGGTTAGTAACCATGCAGGTAAGAGTTGTCAGTCAGTGATAAAATGACTAAATTCATAGGAAACTTTCTCTTGTGAAACTGTAACTAACGTTCTATGGTTTGTGTTCTACAGAATGAAAGATGGCCAGGAAGTAAAAGCACATTATGAGTTGCTTGTCAGTTATCTTAGTTGCGATTTCTTTGAAAAACAGATATTTTGCTAAGAAATTAAAAGAGCAGCTCAACCTTGTGGTACTTTCTGCTTAATTTCAGTGTAGCACTCGTGACCTTAGACATTTCTTGTAGGACTAAATTTACTTGTCAGTGCTACATCCACAATAGGTCAAACCTCAGGTTAAAACAAAAAGGCAAACAATCAAAGCAGCTTTTAGTATCTGCTCATCTCCAGAGGAAAAATAAATCCTTCCTCACGAGATTTCAGAGTAACCTCAACCACCCCTCCCTTCCTGAGCAAACACCGGCACCATACTTTCTATGAAACTACCATCTGACAAGTGCACACATGGAAAAAAAATGTACAACATCGAGGTCAACAGGTTTTGGCAGCTTAATACAGTAGCCTGCCACACGTAAACATGGAGCCCCGACAGCAGAACAACAACAACAGAAGTTTGATTTCGGCCTCAGACTTCATAAACATGGAACAAGCTGTCTGTGTAGTTAGAGTCAAAGTAAATGCTTATTTTGTTGCCTTCTAACAGTGAGACCTTGAGAGAAATGTAGACCCCTCCTTTGCTCATCTTTTGCATTGGGATTGTTCTGGAGCCATATTCAGAGGTTAGTTTTAAAAAAGCTTCTGGGATGGTTTCCTCTGAGAACATCACCCATCCAGAGATTAAGTAGGATGCAGTTTTATCCACGGTGAGGATGTCATATCTTCCCTTTTCATCAGTCTCTATGAAGTAAAAGGAAATATTCTCCATCAGCACACTGAGACATTAACATCTAGATAGGAATGTGGGAATCATGTAATAGTGTATAAGTAATGTTTACGTGTTAGCCCGTATGTGTTGTTAACTTTTCTTGTGTCACTCAGTGTCGGAGTTTCCTGTTGACATACATATTGATTATAAGCATGCATACATAGAGAAAAAACATTAGCGATCAAATTTCTTGAGACAACTTTCTATTAGTTCTAAAAAGTGCTCCTCACCTGGCTGCACGATGGCATGGACATGAAAAAATGCAGGAAAAAGGCAGTCACCAGAGCTGCAATGACCAATCCCATCACTGTTGCCAAAACAACCACACACTTGAAGCAGCCCCGACGGTCAGCAGGTGAACCTCTGGGTGGATGATCACTGTCCAAACTGATCATCTTCACAAGTGTCTCCACCTGTTCTGCTTGATGTCTCTCCATAATGCAGACTGTGATACTTGCAGTGAAGATTAACAACTTGCTGCTTAATATACACCATGTCTTCCCACGCACTAAGAGAGAGAAAGTGGGAATCCCATGTTGTCTTAACTCCACCCCTTCACAATAAAATGCTAACAGAAAGGGACGAGGGAATCCCTTCACACCCACGCAGTAAAACTGGTTTGATCTCTACGTGCTTAAGCCTGTCTGCTCTGACAGAGCTCAGATCAGGACATATATCTCTCTCGTGGAACTGCAAAATCACACGAGTAGTTTTGCTTGTAGCCTAAGTGTTTGTGTACCTAGTGTGGACTTTCCCCTGTTCAGATTTCATGAGATATTTATAAAACTTGTATTTAAGCCTCTAAGCTGTCAGAGTCTCAAACCAGCATACTGTACATGCACAGACCTGCACATTACTGCAGATTTTTTTTATTTCTGTTAAATCTGGGTGATTGTCACAGGAACACAAACGAACACCTGAAGCAGCTGCACTATAAACTCTGGTGAGTGTAATGATTTGCAGCTTTTTCATTCTTTCCACTCAAAGATATTGTTTGTGAAGTTCAGCATAGGGAGGGAAGGAGAGGCTGCACGAGATCAGCTATCACATGGAGCATGTTTTCTTCACATGTCCTCTGTAATACGCACTATTTGTTTCACTCAAGTGCACAGGTGGAAAAAAACACTGACACACAACATAGAGAAAAACATAAAGTGGCAGTTATAATGACCTCTCTCTCTCGTTCAAGCACTTTCTGTTTCAGTACAACTTTTCATCTTGACCCATTCATCAGGAAATTCCTACACGAGAGAAACTGACTACTGTTACATCATTATTATTCTCCCGCCCACAGAGTCCTTGCATCACAGTGTTGTTCTTCCTCCTTCCTGACTTTCGCCTATCTGTTGGCAGGTGTTATGTTTGCATATGCACGCACGCACACGCACACACACACACACACACAATAAGATATTTATCTGATTTAACAGTCCATCTTGTGGATTTCTTATTTCACTTTTGTGTGTGTGTGTGTCCTTAGTTTCATTTCCTTCATGGTGAAAACTTGACCCTGAACCAGTACACCAGCTTTTCAGTGTTATGTGTCGCAGGTCTCAGCCAACTGAACTGAATGACACAAAGTGTGTTGTTACAACCAATCAGCATTGAGATTCTCCCAACGTCACAGATGTCCGCACACTGAGACCCAATCAACTGTTGCTGTTTGTGAATACTTTGGAGCTGTACAACATACTTTAAAATATTAACTTACACCACGGAATTATGTTATGAATACAGACACAATGTCATCAAGTTTTTCAACGTTTCTGGGACCACCGCGCTGTGCAGCAGCAGTTTGAGCTCCAAACTAAATAGCATGTGCAGTCTGGCTGTCATTCGTCTTCGTATGTAGCCACATCAAACATCACAATATGTTAATCATGTTGTCTTGTTGCTTGTTATTAATGCAGTATGACTTAGATTTATGTGGGCCTTTGTCCAGTAACCTTCAAGGCTTTCTTGTATAGTATTACACACTACTGGTGACCTTTGACTTTGTACCATGTGCATGTTTCTGTTTAATGTGCAGCCAGTTAGATGAGAGTCTGTTAAGAGTCTCTGGTGGCATGTGTGATTCAGATTAGTTCAGGCTCATCAGTTGCTCCATCTTTTCCTGCTCTCTGAATTTTGTTCAGTTTTATCTAGTTTTAAAGGTGACTGGTCCCATACATAGACAACTTCAAACCATCACCACGAGAATCTTGATCACTGAGCACAAGCGATTTAACGGTATGAAAATTTGATGTAATGATTATGGTGTCCAAAATGATCATGATTATTAGTATTATTGCAGTATTGTTAAAATGTGCTAAGAAATGTTCAGAAAGTACAGAATCTGTATCAAGAATTCACACGGGCATTTCACTAGCTCTAAGGCGGGGAATAAAACGTGCCAGTGGGCTCCGCCACACCATGATCTGTAATGTAAGTGCTTTTACGAGTAGGTCACACTGAGTAGGTGCATGTGGTGGCCACCTTTAGCAGCGACTTTCTTCCTGCAGTTGACAGGGTATCGGTCTTCAATGAACTTCCCCTCCCACTCAAATAAAACCTAGAGCTGCACTCGGTTGACCAACAGAACTGCCTTAAAATTGTATTTAGCTCAGTCTTCTGAATGGATTGCAGGCTAAGTGAAGCAGTTAAAAGGCCAGTTTGTTTGCTAACATTGCTTTAGTTTTGTCAGCTGACGTAATATGAGCACATCTGGATGTTTGCATTGAAGCCTCAATGCTTTTTTCCTTCCCTTCATCTTCTACTGAGGACCAATTATTATTTAACTTAAATGTGTTATTTTATAATCATTTCTGGATATATTTTCATCTCAGCAATGCAAGGTTTCCCTACATTAATTACTGGTTATAAGAATACCTGTGCAATCAAAAGTCCCTGTTGTAGATAAAGTCTGTTTTAAGAAACACTTAATTAGTCAGATTTCACTTGTATATAAAGTCTAAGAATCTATTTCCATTCAAGTTTTATCACATGATCACATGAAAGCTGAGTCTCACTGCACATTCATCAACTGGGCAACACATTCTTAAACCTAAAACAAGTTGAACGGATGTTAGCACAAGTTTCGTAAATAAAGTCCTGTCAGAACTTACCCTTGTTGTTATTCTGTTTAATCCTGCAACTTGGCCAAGATACAAACATCGGGCGGGGCACTCATGTGACTGCAATTACGATAGTGTTTGAGGAAACCCGCTCCAGGCATCAAGCTGGCCTTTGAACTTGTGACAGAGAAACAAGGAAGAAAAACATTTTCCTCTTCTTGTTTGTTTCTACTGTCAGTGAAACCGCAGAGTTCGAAAGATAACATTTCTAACCACGCTTTTCGCTTAGATGCTCATTGATGGAATGACATTTCAAATTTTAAACAATGCTTGTGAAACAAAAACAGCGTGTTACTTAATTAAGCATTATGTCTTTGGAGATCTTTCTGTTGAACGAGCTTTCACTTCTTTGTAAATCTAAGGGGAGAATAAACTAGCACAGTACACTCTTCTCTTACAAAAACCCCTATGATACTCAATCATTTTGACTGAGAGCTATCTATACATACACTAGACGCATATTATTTCTGTAAACACAACCATAACTATTCTGCAGGACAAATCTGCACTATTCAACTACAGTATTTCAACCAAAAAGCAGGCATGACTTTACATGCATCTCTAAGGATTTGATTGCTAATCCAATATTTCCGTACCTGATGGAAATTGCACAATGTTTTTCAAAGAGACAGCTACTGTCACGATTCGTAGAATTTCTTGAGTAACCATAGGAAGGAAATTCCCTTATTTAAACACTGGATATTGTTTTCAAATTTCACTGTCACTGCAGTGCCTAGTCATCCTGAGATAGCACACTTTTTCTTTTGTCTTTTTTTTTTTTTAAGTAAAACAGAAATACAGCAGGTTATATTGAATGTAAAGAAAATATAGAGTGCAGGTTTCAGGAGAATGACAAAAGGCATGTACTGTAGGTTTGCACATATAAAAGGAGAACCCCACTGATATTTCTTCTTCTATTATTATTCTATTCTATTCTTCTTCTTCTATTAATCTATCTGAATTAGAGCTAACCCAAAATGTCTTGATCTTTCCAGAACTAGTAACGTCACTGGTTCCAGGAAGAACTGTTTACCCCTTGCCTTTCCCCTCATACTCCTCACACTGTTTGTTAAGAGAGGGATTTCAGGCTTTGGCAGCCCAAATCCCCCTTGTTATTAAAAACTACACCATATTAGCCTAAATAACAAATGTTCCGAAAAGACAGAGACCCAGCAAGTACCATTTTTTTTTGTGATTACTACACAAAAGGAATAATCAGAGCCTTTAGCAGGAGTGTTTCTACAGCTGTGTGCAGTGTCGACCTGGGACTCAGCAGCCTCAGGTACAACGCAACACGTTAAGAAAACGTCAGACAAACTCTCTAAAACTGACGTAAACAGCTAATATCACGACACAATGTCACAATATCAATGTGATTATGTAACAGCCTGTGGAAAAGAAACGTTAGTGACGTCATTCGTCTGTCTGTAGCCTGCTGATGATTCATCTCAGCTACCAACGGGGCTGGATCGCCTATACCCAGGCAGTGAAGGCCGTAGCCCTGCTGTTAGCATTTAGCTCCAGCTGTACTGCATCTAATGTTATTTGGTGATAATGTGATGTTATTTAAAGGGAAAAAAAAGACCAATTGTCTCTTTCCACAATGCAGGTGGGTCAAAATCTCAATCACAACCCAATATAACAACATCTTTGTAAAAATTTTACAGTGTTATTCCTGCTGTCCTGCATCTCAGTGCATCTTCTTGGTGATGACGGGATGCTATTTCAAGCGAAAAATGTCTAATTGTCTCTTTCCACGATGTATGGCAGGTTAGAATACAACATCTATGTGATTATTTTACAGCTTGTGTTGCATCAGCTGTGCCACTCTTGCATGTGCTAATACTGTTTGCACACTGCAACCTCAGGAGCTCACTTGCAATGCAACCTGGCCCTGCAAAAACGGCCGTGTGAGCAGGACAACTCAGAAAACACAGCTTTCTCTGTGAATATAACACAAACTGAGGAATTTATTGCTTCAATTGACTTCAGTTGCCCTCAGCACCGATCAGACATCCACATGAAAAGTGGCTGAGCTTTTCTTTAAGACTGTTTTTTGTTTTGTTTTTTTTGACAGTCATGCAATCTGCAACCAACAGGCTGACCCAAAACAATAAGCAGCTCAATCTCAAAACATTTTATAGGCTGGATTCTCTATATCAGGGGGTTTTAACTGAGGAAGTAAAAAAAATTCATCAAAATTACCTAAAATGGCATATAAACAGAAGTCACAACAAACAGTCCATAGCCAACCAAAATCAACAGCAAGTATCTATTATGCAGACAACAAAACAGATATTACATTCTTCACCATACATTTGTAGGTTCTGCATGAAGCTAAAGTTCACTACCTTTCATATTTAATATTTTGCAGGCTACCTGTAGTGAAAATCTGTTGTCGAAACTGCCATTTACTTGAAACCATAATTTAGTTATTACTCAAACCACCCTGGGAATTACCCTGAACCCTCACTGAAGGTCCCAATTTGACCACAACGTATGAGTTTTGTTAACTCCATGGCAGAATCAACAAGCAACCCTCAGAGACATCTCTGCACGGTTCTGCACATTACCAGACCAAATGTCATTATAAATATTTGTTTTCTGTGTTTACATAAACGTTGTCTGTCTGTTGTATTTAAAACAAAACTTAAATCTCTATCTCTATTCAATACTTAAACAGTTGTGACTGAAAAACTATGTAATGATAATAAACTTTGTATTTTCAGAGCCTCAGTCTCAGCAGAGCTGCACATTGCTTAAACAACACAGAGAATCTCCAGCCTTGCTAGCACCTCCATACGAAGGCACAATGGTGCTTTGAGCTACATGCTAATGTCAGCTGTTAATATGCTTGCTATGTTTGATATCATTGTGAGCCAAAAACATGCAGACACCAAGCTGGTATTGTGTATACAACATTTGTATGCTAATGTAACACATCAAAACAGATGCATGTCTGCTCGCTAGCAGGCCTGGCCCTTTAGTCAGTCTCAGTCTTCACATCCCTTGAGGTTTCGACTCGACCCTTGGCTCTTCGGGTGGGCTCTAACCAAGCTCAGGCATTACACTAATTAGTTCTGTACACAAAGTCCAGTTTGATGGAAATGTCATGAACTTTTGCAGGTAGTTATGTCAGTCATGGATTTAACTTGTGGAAAAAGGATCATGATTTACAATTTATCCTGCTAAAAGCATGAATGTATCAAATGTCGCAGGAATAGATCCTAAGCTGTTGAGACATTTCTTTCAGAACCAAAAAGTCAACCTGATGGTGCAATTTTGGGGATCACTGAAGTCATGTTGATACATCCTCTGGGAACCATGCACTTCACCAATCTATCCTGTAGTTGATGAGATTTTTTTATTGCACAAGTAAAAGCTTTGAATTGCTGGTGAAACACAATGAAATTAGGAGTATCTGAAGTTAGTGGGATTCATCCTGTGGGGATCATGCTTGTCTGGGCACATTTTAATCTTAAGACGGCATGCTTACAGATATTTGGACCTGGACAAAAATGGATCGAGCAACCAACGAATGCAACACTTCAGTCAGTGCAAGTCCCTGAAAACACCAGAGGCATCAGGAGCTAAATATTTTTTCTCCTCAGTTTATTGATGTTTAAGACATGCAAATTTATAAAAATTGGGTTTAAAAAATTGGGTTTTTTATAAAAGTGAGAGAGGGTAAACCATGTTGGCCAAACTATCTTGATCTGCAGTATTACAAATCATGACTTTAAATTTTATTAAAAATCCCAAAAGTTTTTGATCCCTTTAGAAAGTTACAACATTAATATGGCAAATCTCATGCAACAGCATACAATAATGTAAAGCCAACATTATTGTTAAATGTGCCCCCATGATTGTGAATGAAACTTGAAACAGTGAGACAAAGCTGTCTGTTGGAGTACCGTCTAGCCTGTATATGCCGTCCTTTGCAGTTCCTGATGGTACAGTATCACCGGAAAGGTTCAGAGTTCAGTATCTCCAAAGTCAATAAATCAAGTCTCATAACGGTGGAGTGTGTTTAGAGTTCATTATCCATTAACAGATACAAGTTTACCAAATACAAACACTGTAATAGGAAGTAAAATATTGATGCAACCCTGTCAGACATACAAATATGATGACTCCAAATTAATAGTTACCATAGAACCACATTACCACTTGCTTTCTCACATGGGGTTAATATTTTGCTGTTTCACTCAGGGAAATTCCAACATCCAACCCTTTCAGTGGAGTCTTCCTCTGTGGTTTTGCTGGATTTTGATATAAATAACTGATAAACATTGCCTGTAGTAGTGACTACCTGCAGTTGAAACTGCTCTTTACCTGAAATTGCAATGAATTTATCACTCAAACATAAAGGGAATACTCTGAACCCTCACTGAGGGCCCCACATTGGCAGTCACAGCCAACAAGTTTGCTCATTTTGATAGCAGAATTTTGCAAGAGCTTTCACATGTTCAAAAGACATCGCTGCACGGTTCTATGTGCTGTCCATGGCTTCACCGACAAGCTTTTAATGATGTTCTACCCATGAAAATGCTGTTCAATTTGTTTTCCAAATTTTACACAAACATTTACTTAAAACATGAAAAATCTGAGCAACCAAACGGGGCTCTTTGCTCTTTAACATCAGCACACAGCAAAACTAGCAGCTCTGTACTGCAGTACAAAAAAACCGCCTTATATATCCTGGTTACCTGGAGTTAGCTTCAGTGTTTTAGTAAAATCTCATGTATGTAGCCTTCAAATGCATATTTAAGATTCCTTTTTACAGGACTTGTGTTTTAAAACAATCAAATATAAACATTAAAATCCCAGTAACCCAGTGCTAACATTAGCTTTTTTGTTTTTGTTGTTGTTGTTGTTGTTTGGTTTTTGTTTGTTTGTTTGTTTTTTTACTGGTTAGGTTGGCTAACATCAGAGACAAATCTGCCATCAGTGTTTGTATTGGTAATTTATTTGTGATGTGTTTCCCTGTGTCACGCACAGTAACTTGGTGTTGAAAACAAAGATACAAGTGTTTTGTATTTTAGTAATACACAGTATAAAAACTGCTCAATTTGCCGTGTTTCTTTCTGTTACAGTTTACTTTAAGTTAAAGTTGCAGTAGATAACTTCTGCTAGGAAGCTAGCAAGCTGACATTAGCTGTAGCATAAGACTTGTTGGGAAACAACTTCCCTGCGGCCATTTGCTCCGGCTCGCATTTAATTTCGTTTGTTGTCTCTCTCTCTTTTAAGTCCAGTTTGAACCGAAACGAAACGGTTGCAGGGAAAGTTGCAGCGGAGTAAATTGTCCATCTCAGCTCAAGCTTGAGCCGACTGACAGTGTGGCTTGCAGACACTCTGTTGTTGACAGAAGCGAGTCAGAGCGTA
>JAPZDX010112639.1:0-10244 GCA_029783625.1 Naso annulatus | reverse complement strand
GTCTCACGACGGTCTAAACCCAGCTCACGTTCCCTATTAGTGGGTGAACAATCCAACGCTTGGTGAATTCTGCTTCAGTCTATTAATTTTTTTTTTTTTTTATTATTTTTAATTTGACACTTTATTTAACCAGGATAACTCCCATTTAGATTTAAAATCTGTTTTTCAAGGGAGTCTTGTGTCAAGATTACAATTGGAAATTGTACTGAAACTCAATGCTTGTGGGTTAAAGAAATGTAATGAGTCTCTGGCTGCCATAGCTAGCTCATCCCACAGCTGTCTTTACGTTACCTGTGCATGCTGAGGTAAAACTGTGATCAAATTACGCCATCAGAACATTTCCTGGGGTCCTAAATGAAATTGGTGAACCATTTTCAAAATTGTGTTGAAAACAGCACAGAGACAGCAACATCATCTGATACACATATGCGGCAAGTGTGTGTGTGTTTATACATGTCTTTTACTGGGCATTTAGTTCTACATTCTGAGGATCTCAGGCTCTATCCATTTCCTTGTTTGCTGCTAAATAAACACAAAACGCCAGTTTTGCCCTGTGGAAGTATCCAGTCATTTAGCTGAGGCATTGTTTTGCTTGTTCATTTCTCTTTTAAACATGCAATGATTCTTCCTTTTGGCAAACCTTTACACTTGTAAATATGAGTTTATAATGATTATCAGCTGAAATTTTTTGTTCCACAAAAAAAAAAAAAAAAAAAAAAAAAAAAATGGCATTGCATGTTTCATAGATGCTAGGTGCTATTATTAATGTCAGTGGCTGTATTATTATGGTGCTGCTTCTGTTCAGGAGTCCGGAATTGTAA
Organism: Naso annulatus; assembly: GCA_029783625.1. Classification (NCBI taxonomy): domain Eukaryota; kingdom Metazoa; phylum Chordata; class Actinopteri; order Acanthuriformes; family Acanthuridae; genus Naso; species Naso annulatus. Next base: position 9,423 of record JAPZDX010112639.1, on the reverse strand, counting down.
ATGCTCTCACAACAGGATTCAGGATCAAGTCATGTACACTCAAATACTTACAAAACATATTGCTTCACCTGCTTCATGCACCTTCATTTATATGTAACAGGAACAGTCTAGAAAATATCTGAATGCATCTTGTGTAACAAATAGGCCTTAATTTCTAATATCAACTCTCATATCTTTTAATATTGTAGTGAGAAATTGTTTTGTTTTATACCTAGATGTTTCCAATTTATGTTTTTTGATTGTTGTCTATCCTCTCTCAATTAAACAAATTTTCTGTACAGATGCTCCACTGTAATTAAAAGGTTTTTAGTAGCTCAGTTGTGCCGTTTTACCAGGTTAATATAAGAAAAGAAGGTTTATTTACGATAACGGAAAAATTATAACATAATAAAATAAATTGCTTCAGGTTGGACCAAGGTCAAAACAACAAACAAAAGTTAACGTAACTGGGGAGGTTCAGCTTTCCTAACAAAAACACACAAACCAAGACAGACCTACCTCTCTAACATAAACAGGAGAAAACAACATCAACAAAATCGGCAGTCCAATCCTATTATCTTGACAGAAGGTTAAAAAACTGAAATTAAACCAGAAGCTTGTTGTGGCCAGTTGGGAGAGGGGGAGGATGAGTGAGCCAGCTGTGCAGCACATTGCCATCTTGATGTCTTATGTGGCAGGCTTCCTGATGCAGCAGCCAATCGCAAGACAGCTGGAGAGCAATCCACCAATCGCCAAACAGTCCTGGCACACACCTTTCTACATATACAAATATGTTGAACAGCAACAAAGGAAGAATATTACACACAGTACAACCTCAGTCGTGACAGGACCCAGAAGCTGACACCGAGACAGGGGAAATGGAAAAAGGGAATTTACTGACACATTCAAGGGTGAAGATAATGGTGAGGTGGCTGAGGTCACTGAAACTGATGATTCAACTATAGAGGAAAGGTCAAGGGATGAGAGCCACACTTACTGACCTGGCTGGTATGAGGAGCTGTTTGCAGTCCAGGTCAGCCAGAGTGCAGGCTAGTGACAAGGCAGCTGAGCAGGTGACTGATGGCTGGAGAACCACTGGAGTCAGGGAAACAGAAGGCCACCGTCAAAACACCAAGGACTGCTGCTGCTTGGACACCGGAAACAGCTGCAGCAGCAAGGGCACTGGAGGATGCAGCCACAAGGGCACAGGAGGTTACTGCATGTAAGCAAGATGGGTAACTGTTGCACATCAGCGAAGACAGGGAACTGCTGCACATCAGCAGAAACAGGAGGTGGCCACTGCAGGTCAGCAGTGACTGGAGGGAATTGCTGCAGCACAGTCTCGGGCGAAGCGGTTTAGAGAACTGGTGCCACAGTCTCAGGGATAGCCTCTGTGGATTGCCACATTTAGCAGGGAGGGAGCTGTTAGGGAGGGAGACTAATATTACGGAGTCTAGGCTGGTAAGCAGGGGGCACAAGAGATAAATCAGGTGACACTGGAGGGTAGGTGACAGGTGAAAAGTTAGCTGGGATGGCTGAGTGAAGGCACTATGAAAAGACAGGGGTTAGGTGTCTGCCATCAAGAGTGTAAACAGTATAAGGAAAATCAAGGGTTTCAAGAGGGATGTAGCTTTGCTCAACTAAATCCAAATTAAAAAAAATTATCACCAGCACCAGAGTCAACCAGAACATTAAAGGGAGAGAATCACATGACCATAGCAAAGTTGCAAGAACTGTTACATGAAACTGAAAGCTTGAAGGGGAAGAGGTTTGGCTCACCAAGGTGCTCTTTTTCACTGAAGAGCCACTTCTTTTAGGCCTAGAGGGGCAAGAGGCAAGTAAATGTCTGGCTTGGCCGCAGTAAATGCATATTCTTGATCTCAAGTTGTGTTGGCGTTCACTGTAAGTCACAAACAAGCCCGTCCTAGCTGTATGAGCTCCTCCACGGCAACAGGGGAAGCTCCAGGGTCTTTGGAACAGCTAAGATAAAGGCTTGGTGTGGGGAGTGAGCAACACAGCTGGAAAGAGGAGGACAAAGCTAATCTGCAGGCTCTATGAGACTTCTCTCTGTGTCTCTTTCACTTTGTCGACCCGTATAGCTAATGATATCAGGCCACTGAGGGAGTCAGGCTTGTTATGAGAGGCTAGCTCTTATTTCAGTTTGTCACTTAACCCTTAGAGAAAAAACCCCTTAAGTGTTAGCTCATCTCACCCACTGTATGAAGCTAAAATATGGAAATCAACAGAGTAAGAAGCAACAGCAAAAGAACCTTGACATAAAGATAAGAGATAAGATGAATTTGGCTGCATCCTGAACAGGAAAACCTTACACATTTCATTAGTAGAAGTGGATAGAACATAAGACTTTTCCTCCCATAATGCTGTTAACCACTGTCCTGTTCCCTCTCAACAAATTTATGACATATGCTATGCGAGATCTATCAGTGGGGTCAGGCCCGGAGAGGCTAATCTAGAGAATTGGGAAGATTCCTGTGGGCTGGGCTAATATTTGGGCCGCAAGGGCTGGTCAGCAGTCACTATGTCGCACTACACTCACTGTCTTGTCTGTGTGGTTGCTATCTGCTGCATGCTCGCAGTGAGACACTGCTAGAGCTGTCATGCTCTCATCCCATTGCCTTATAAGTGAGCGACCAAAAATGCAACCTACAAAAATGCTTCTGGATCCCATAACTTCCACTTGCAGCTATATTGTCTCTTCTTATCCTTCACTCATATTGTATTTTGTCTTACTGTCTTATTTTTCACCAAAGCCCTTCCAAGGGTATTGCAAATTCGAAAAACATAAGCTATACACACTCTGCTGCATCAAAGAGATGCTCTTAGATGGTCTATGTCTACTGTATTTGTCCCTATTAACTATACTATATATAATAAAATAAATAAATAAGATGATAATTATTTTATTATATATGGTATAGTTACTAGGGACAATAAATAAGATGATAATGAATTAATATACAAGATTGTCAAAATATTAACCCTAAAAAATAAAAAAAAATAAAAAACTGGCACGCGCACACTGTGGGCTGCTGCCCGTGAAACTCCCGGGCTGAAAATGTGTCCCACTCTGGCCCTGCTTGTTGACATTAGTTAGCTACAGACTGGAGAAAAATAATTTGATTCAATGTACTGCTCAAAGGCTATCAGCAGTCACCTGCAACCTTTAAGGTGGAATGTTTCATTGCATGTTGCTCAATGTGAGACTTGTGTTAGTCAGTCAACACACCTTAAATATCAATATGAGAGCCTCAACTATTCTATTGGTATTTATTGGCTCGCTCTGACATAGCGATGTGGATCCTAGAAAGTTTATGGTCACATAGTCAAAAAATAAAATAAATAAATTAAAAAGGGAATTTATTTCTCTGTAAGTGTGGCATTAAGTTAGGCCAACATGTGCCCACATGAAGGAGCTCTGACAGATTTTCCAAGGCTTGGGAATCCATTACTGAAGGTTTTCCATGTAGATGTGACATTAAGGAACTTTTTCTGCTTTTCATTCAAACCCACTAATGGAAACACGCTTAATTCTCATTTCAGTGTTTGCAACATTTCACATGTTGGCATGAGATGGACCAGACAGTTAAAGAGAAAAACAGGCCCTGTTTGCTTTGAAGCAGCTTCTCTGTGCACTGACTCAAGTGTAGTTTGTGAAAAACAACCTTGTGGAGCCGTAAACCTGCTCTGCAGCAGAAAGGAAGCACACTGGTCCTAACATGGCTTTGCTCACTATCACACTCCCCAATATCCACACACAAACAAACCCTGCCCTTATTTACTGCCAGAGTTCTGGCAACTTCTCACATGAGAGGGTGGTCCTGCCCTGTCAGTGTTTGGATTAGCCCCCATTACACCACAGCTCAGGCTAATATACAGAGTGTGATGGAGCCACAGTTTACATGAGCTCATGCCTTTCAGCTGATCTAAACCTCCGCCTGCAGGCTCTCATGTTAGCTTTGCTTGGGAGGATGAGGAGGATGAGCGAGGGCTGCAGTGCCATGAGGTCAACTAGCTTGATCTCAGCACGCACAGACCAGCAGCAGAACACCTGGAGGACCCTGACATCATCAAAATAAAGATATGCACTGACCTTACACATTGTTATCACCTGCACGGAGTGCTCAAATTACAGAGGATAAAACTGCAGTGTCACACTTACACCTTTGCTCCACTGGTTACTTTGACCAGGCTTTTTTTTTAGATGTAAATGACTGACACATGGGTCTAAATTCACTAAAGCTGATACTCAGGTTTAAGCTATGACTAGTAGACTATCCAACAAACAGGATACAAAAACTTCTTAGGGCATCCGGAGTAGGCCATTTGTCGAAACCCAAAGAAATCCCCCTTTTTTTTTATAACCTAATGTTGGCTGGTGTGAGTTAGCTCAGTTACCTAAGGGACAATAATTTCACATAGTTTAAAAGACCTGTTTCTATCTTTTTCTCCAATCTACAAACCATTTTTTATTTTTGGAGCACTGGAGCAGTTTACTCTAGACAGAGTTAGGTTACATACAAGTGGATACACCAACTCAACCAGTTTTATTCTAAATGTCGTTTATTTGTTTCTCAAAGCGATATTTTCACCACAAAATTATGTTTTGGGTATTAATTAATCACCCTTAGGTGTCTTGAATCGAAGAATTTACTTTATTTTTCCCTACTTTACTTCCAGCGTTATTCCGTGGTAAACAGGTTTCTTCCAAAAATGTGAGCCACTTTAGCTAAAAAACTACTAGGTCCAACATATTTGGTATCTAATGCACAGACTTGACCGGGCACGTGACAATGAGCCTTGTACCAGATGTGTTGGATTTAGTTTTTTAGCCCAAATGGAAGTATGGAAGAATTGAGAGGTATTGGAAGTATCTGAAGTATTGAGCCTATAACACAATAAAGTAGACTTGGATTGTACCCCACAAAGCTTTTTTGAGATTTTTGGATGGACATTTTTTAAATGATTTTGATGTTTTGAAACTGTATCTCCACTGACTGCCAGCAAAAGCAGTTAAAGTGAGTGACTTGCATTTTTGGAAAAAATCTGCTAACCGTGGAATAACACTTGAAGGAAAATGATAAATTTTCCAATTCAAGATATCTAAGGCTGAGTAACTGATACACAAAAAAAATTGTTTTGCTGTAAAATATTGCTTTAAAATCTTCTGAATTACATCACATATTAAATTGACTGTATGTGTATATATCTTTGATGATAATGATACACATGAAAGCTTTAAAATAAAAAATAGGCCTTCTAAAAAATGCAATAAACACATATACATATGAGAGAAAGCCTTTATTCTTCTTTAATAAAAAAATTAAATAAATGTCAGATTGAAGCAATCTAGACTAAGACTGCAATGGAGTTTATGACATAAACATACAGTATGTTCTCATTAACATGTTAAACCACTTAAATTCAATTGCAACTAAATTTAATGAGATGTTAGTGTTGTAGCTTTAAAAACCAAATGTGAAACAGTCCTAGTTCTTTGTCACGTGGAACTGCCCACAGCTATTTACCCGGCAAGTGGACGTGCGTTTCTCTGCGTTACCATGCTGTACGTGCAGGCACACATTCCCACAGCACGTAACAGCCGCCTTATCTCAGTCACATCGCTGCACCTGCTGTGATTTAAAGTGATATCACAGTTTGATAGCGCAGGTGTGTGGAGTGTGTGGAGCAGCTACCAGGATGATCGTTTCCTTTCTCTTCCTGCATGTAATATCAACAACAGACAAAATCTCGTCTTGAAAAGAGTGGGGACAGAGAGGAGCATAACACTTTAGGTCTATAAATCTGTATGAAAGTCACTTAGACCACCTGGACAGAAGAGTAAATGCAGTGCAGTGTGTCAGAGATACTGATCCAGTTTAACCTTCATGGAGCCATCAGGACAAAAACTCTGGCCCCCTATTAACACCCATTTTTTTACTCTGTCAACATAAATCTGAAATGAGACTCAAGATCAGTTGAAAGAGCAGAACCCACTTTAAGTTCCCTAGATGTTAGTTTATTGTATTTGTGTTGTATATTCCTAAAGTGATTTTCAGTTAATGAAGTGAACCAGTGTTTGGCTTTTTAACAATGTGTTTGCAATGTTTGCAATAGACCCAATCAAGAGAGAGAATAAAAACAGCATGTTTTTGACAATCAGGCAATGGAACAAGTGGAAAACAAACACAAAAACAGTTTCATATTTGCACATTCAGAGGCCAAAGAGAAACAGTAAGGTTTATTTGAAGTCATGTTTTTTGCCAAGTGTGGATCTCCAATATTAATAATACATAATATAATACTCTTTCCATTTAACTTTGTTTTGCATTTAGCCAGCAAGGTAATTGTTGGCTAAAGGTTGCTATCTTTGTATGGCGCTGGACAGGCTGTTTATTAGCCAAAGAGTTAAAAGACACCCAAAAGCTCCGCAGAGCTGAAAGGATCTGCAGAGTTGCTGGATATTTTTTTGTGAGCTTGTTGTAACAAGTGACACCTTTTAAATGACATGCAGTCATTTGATCCAGTGTTATCACAATGATTTTGATAAGTGCTGCCTTAAGGAATTCAAGATCCATTAACTTTTATCACCTTCTCTGTAGATCATTTATGATTGTTTGGTTTAGTCATTGTGAGCCGGCAAGGCCAATGACCGTGTTCTAGTCCAGTCACGTAAGAAGACTTCTTGAGTATCACATCTGTGGACATGGTTAAAGTCTTTATAAACAAGAAATTATTTCATGACAGTGTGTGTGACTATATCATTGACTCTGGATCTGAAAAGTTTTTGATAATCAATCAACTAATTTTTGCATCTAGTCTTTAAATACAAACTTCTTTAATAATAAACTGATTTAGGTAATTTTTCAATTAGACATTTTTGTTTCAAGCTCCTTAAATGTATGGGTTTGCTGCTTTTTTTTTGGTCCTCTATTATGGTAAAAGAACAGACTTTGGGTTTTGGCCTGTTGGTTGGAAAAGAGAAGCCATTTGAAGATGTCACTTTGGGCTCTGGGGAATTGTGATGAGCATTTTTTACCTTTTTTTTTTTTTTTTGACATTTTAGAAACTAAATGAAACTAAATCAATCAATTTATTGTGAAAATAGCAGGCAGAAAAATTGAAAATAAAAATAATTGTTAATTGCTGTCCTAAGTGACTGACCTATAAAAGAACCAATTTCCACGGTTGCTAATCATTAATCATCAACATTAACATTAATATCAATCATTAAGTCAAGTTACACTCTAGAGGTCGAAGGAACAAATACTGTATCTATTACATTCAATCAAGTGTCTACTTAATACACACTCTCAGACAGTCCAGATTAAATAGTCCCATAGGGCTTTTTTAGAATGTCAGCTCATTAAGAAATTAAGTTTTCAACTTTCTCGTGCCGGCCAATCAGCTGATTTGCCCCATGAGCAGTCAGTTACATCTCTCCAAAACTTGACTTTGCTTCAGCTTTCAGCTGCATGGCCAGTGTTTTTCTTGATAACCTCCTGCAGTTGCACTGCTGCATCTCCAATAGACTAACCACAGAATGAAAAGGAGAAGTTGCGTTTTCACTGTAAAGCCTCATTTGGTTTGAATGGGGCCTTGAGTGGATTCTGCATTTTTCAGGCAGCCATATGTTTCCTTCAGAATCCAAATTCTTCACATATCTGAAAGGAAACTTGTCGACCTTCTCTTGACCCACCCTGATTTGCCTTGTTAACTCGACTTACAAAGTGAGAGGTGACTGTGAAAACACAGGAGCCCTCACTGTTCCCCAGGTTTGATGAATGAGACGACAAACAGATGATAAATGTCCCGCTTCCCCCTGCAGAGAGAAGCCACATGTGCACTCAATTCAAGCTGCTCACGTGAGCCACACACAGGAAGAAAAGTGAGTATGTGAGTGTATGAGTGTATGTGTTTACACAAGCACAAAAGAGCCTTTTGTCGCCCTACAGCACTACAGGTGAATGACATCATCGTTCCCACTGTGGGACTGCAGAGTTTGGATTAGTAGTGTGTGTGTGTGTTGTTTCTGTGTGTGCGTCATTCGCTATCATTTTCCCATGAGAAAAAGGCAAAGGAAAATATCACCTGGTACCAAAACTGATATGCTCCCTGCTTATAATGATCTCTCTTCAGGTGATGAACACATGCATACACAACACAAACAAATGTGACTTCATACATGTTGTGGCAGGTTGTGTTACACAGTGTCACAGTAGCACATAGAAGAAAAACTAGAGGACGAAAAATAACAACCTACTTTCATGTGTCTGTAAGCAGAAAAACTTCATGCTGATTGTTGTGAGTTTAATATATAATAATTTACCTGATTTATTTAGCAGCTCTACTATTTAACTAGAGTTCAGTAAAACAACAAAGCTCAATAATAATCACACACTATATCTTATTGTTAAAGATAGTGGTTCACACACTAACATTAGATTGATAAACAGAACAATACAGGGTGATTAATGTGCGCATGGTATTTAAGACCTGCAGCCTGCTGCGTGGTTGGGAAATCAGGAAGCGCTGCAGCAGTAACGTTGTGGATGGCAAGCAGAAACAAACATCCTTGAGCAGAAATGGATAAGAAAAGGGTCTTTTGAGTGGCAAGTTCAGTTTCAAAGCCCTGCCAGATGGTTCTAAGAGACAAATCCAAAAGTTATTTGCATTTGCTGTCAGTGTGAACTGAGTTAACACAAGATTAATCGAGTCTCAAATACCACTTGCTGGCCAAGCATATAGCTGATGCAGAGAGCCCTCCTCGCCCTCGCCAGACCATTGTTTGTGTGTAGTTTGCAATGGAGATGCATAGACAACTCCACAAGCAACAAACTTTCAACAGCAATAGCTAAATAAGTGGCTACAGCTTGCAGGCCAGTTAACATCGTGGAGGACGAGGGTTTGCTAGAAATAATTTGCATTGCATCCAACGACTGAACATATGAATGACCTTGGAGAGCCATCACTGATATACAACTTGTTTGAAGACAAGAAAGCCAAAGTGGAGAAGGTGTATGTAATGTTACATTCAGGTCAATATGCCCATCTGCTGTTTCTTGCTGGGCTTGAGTTTGCCATGTAATGCTTTCAGCATATTTTTTTAAGCATGCATGGACAACCCTTGGGATTATTATTCCGGACAGTATATGCAATTGTTTTGAATTGTTGCGATCAAAATAAACATACATTTGTACACATACAAATGCAGTATGCATATTTGTCCAATTTCATGTTGATAAGAGTATTAAAACTTGAAAAATATCCCTTTAAGGTACATTTAAAACTGAAAAAAAATGTGATTAATTTGCGATTAATTGTAAGTTAATCATGCAATTAGTCGTGATTAAATATTTGAATCGATTGACAGCCCTTGTTTTTATTATCGTTGAATGAACATTTTTTTAAAAATATACAGGGTGA
>JAPZDX010112426.1:0-10259 GCA_029783625.1 Naso annulatus | reverse complement strand
ATGTATTTGTTGTTCAACCTGTGTGTGTGTGTGTGTGTGTGTGTGTGTGTGTGTGTTTGAGTGCACATGGGTTGGGGATCAGTGCATGATATTTGATAGCTTTGGGTATAGTAGAAGGCCATGTGAGGTCAAACATTGCCTTTTATGGTCTCATCTTCCCGTTCAGTCTTCCCCCTTTCAAGTTTCGTGACAGCTCACAAGCTGACATCACTATATACCATGATATGGTGGCCTGCTATCATACACCAACCTGTAGGAAAACAATGTTTCTTACAACTTGAGTGTTTATTTTGTGGCTCTGTTCATCTGTTCAGGCAGTAGTTTTGTACCCACTAAACAAGTGCTGAGATCTGGGGATAAGGCTGTACAGCAAGAACAGGTCTAATGGGGCAACAAGCAGTAGCAGTCAGATATGAGACTTTTTTCACCAAACTCTTTGGTTGTAACACCATTTTTGATAGAGATGTGGAAATTTCTTGATTGTTAGATGCATTGTGGTGCAGACATGGAAGATTCTGCATCAATGCAGAGACACGGCATAACCGAGAGTTTGCTGCCTACACAAAACAACAGACTCACAAAATTCTTTCTAATACTCATTTAGATGAGGGAGCAAACATTAAGCACCAGAATATAAAACTAACCATAACGCTTATCCACTAACATGCACAGTCAATACTGACACCAGCTACAGAGGTCGCAGCACAATTCTAACGTTGGCTGTTGGCTGGATTAACAGTTCGTGCTGTTGGCGGAGCTACAATAACGCCATTAAGTCTTGGGATTCAACGCAATGAGGTCAACGTCTTCACTCTCATTGTCAGCACACACACACAGTTCGGTTTGGTATGTTACGGTACTCTTCAGAATGATGAGTACTAGATCTGGATGGCATTTCCACTGCTGACCGTACCCTCACTTGTTTGGCGGGGTATACACTATCAATAACATTAAACTTATGGCAAAGAATCAACATGAAAAGGCAGCAAGCATCCTTTCGTTTCATGCATTAAAATGCTACGGAAACATTGCAACCAGCATTTAATCTTAGCACAAGTCATTGGTTCATCAGTTAACTTTCTCCCCAGAGAGACAATGTGGTGGGGGGGGCTGCAGGGAGCAGACATGCTGGAATAACTTTGTGACAGATTTACTGTATAAACAAGCATTGTTTGGATAAAATGACTATGTATTTGAAATTTTAATTATTAATTTAACATTCTTGCCTAAAAACTGTATAAAATTTAAGTGATATATGAAAAATTCTTCGACAACACTTAGAAACAGCTTTATGCCTGCTTGCAGTCAACAGACTGCAATGTTTGTAGCTCCTCCCTCTTGGGACCCTTTGGGACCGGCTGGTATGCTGACGAAAGGGTGACAAAAATAGATATGGCACGATATGGTTATTTGGTACCCTTTTCACAGTGGAAATGCAAAAAAATGTGTACCGTACTGTATCGAACCGAAGCGTAACGCCGAGTGGAAACGGGGCTTAAAAAGCCTCTTTGCCCCCCAATGTGTCGGCGTATAATACATCATGATGCTTTTCACTGTTTCACTGTCTTGAACGAGTGAACGGGTTGCGAAGCTCCACAAATAGAAAATCAGTGTGTGGCGGACAATGTGCAACTTCTGAAAGCACTGTCTAAATAAAATGGGAGCTCAGACTGATTTGACTGCTTGTATTAACAATGAAAAAGTAGTCATGTGCACTGTGCAGTGATATAGAAAATTAAGGATGCAACACTTTGCAGATGCATCGAAGCATTGAGAATCATTTTGCATTTGAATTGACTGGTGAATCATAATCAAATTGAATGGAATTGTGAGGCCAGTGAAGATTCACACTTCTAATGTTTGAAGAGTACAGCGGAACAACCAGTAAAATTATTCCTCAAACTGTCCATTGTAAACCATCACAGTGTACAAACCAACATCTGGCTTCAGTTTTGTTGTCGATGTGCATTTTTACCCTTATTTTGTGAGGGAAAATAAGCAACATTATAGGTGCTTCCACTTACCATTTCACCCCTGAATAAATATCTAAACAATATGATCAAACTATGTTATGCGAATGAAACTAATGCGAGATAACAAAAAGTCAGGTGCAAAGTAAGTATTGAGGTGATACCAAGCAGAATTTTTTGCTACCCGCTGTCTTGTGGACTTTTTCTCTTACAAGCTTCCTGTTCTGATGTGTCTCCAGCTGTCATGGCTCCCAGCTTGGCCCAGGCGTTTAAGAGGAAGTGGTGGATGGCTATCACAGCCATTATAGAAAACCTGCTTTTCTCTGCCGTATTACTGGGCTGGGGTTCCCTGCTCATCATGCTGAAGAACGAAGGCTTCTATTCCCACATTTGTGTTGGTAAGATCACTCACCACTGTGGTACTGAGTCCTGATCTTAAAAATAGGGTCTCCTTGTGAAGTGGTGAAAGACATATCAGCCAGACACAAGCAGAGCATGTGACAAGGCATTAACTCTACCACTGACATGAGCCGCTTCAACCACTGGTGCTTTGCTCATGGGCATTTGTTTTCTGTGTGAGTCACTAGTGGCTGTGACTGTTTCTCGTAGATAGCCTGAGGAACAAGAGCTCTACAGTTGCATTTCATTGTCTATCAATTGAGGTTTGACTTGTCTTTGTTTGTTTGTTTGTTTGCTTGCTTTTTTGTTAGAGAGAGAAAATTACTTTCTTTATCCCATGATGATTTCAACAAGCATACAGCACTAGCCAGCTGGAATCAGAATCACCATTGTTTTAATCTTTTTTTTTTTGTCAATATATTTGTCATTTATGACAAGATCCAAAATAAACATTTATTCAGGCTATTTATTTACTATAAGCAAATTATTTAAACAGCATTTGTAGAGGAATGATTCTCTCTCAACCTTTTTTATCCATATTAGCTGTTGATCGCTGTAACCGTGATCACCATACAGGGTTTTCACTGTCGTATATTATGTTTATTTTGGTTCCTGCATTGTGATGTTGAGGGCTCTCAGTGCATTGAGGAAGTGTTCTGGCAGCCTCAGCAGTTCTCCTGACTTGTTTTTTCTATGAAACTATCCAGAAAATAAAACCGTCGACACCAACGTGACTTTAACAGAGAGCGGTGGCTGGCTGAGTTGTGTGGAGCAGGACGAGATGTTGAATCTTGGCTTCACCATTGGCTCGTTCCTCTTAAGTGCAGCCACTTTACCGCTGGGGATCTTGATGGACAGATACGGGCCGCGCCCACTGAGGCTTGTTGGCAGGTATGATAGCAGCCATTCTGTTTTGTATAAACTTGGACATTGACTGTAGTTTACCTACCACACATGTAACTCTCAACAACTCAACAACGACACATTCGTCATTGTGCATGAAGCAGGACACGACATTCTGACCACCTGCTTGCTGTAAATTCTCTGGACAATGACCAGCTCTATTCAGACATGGACTCAATGGCTTAGGTAGGGAGCTGGCAGGGTAAAGTCCCGTAATTTTCCCGTCCAGTTCATTTGAAAATGTTTCTTCTCAAACACAATTCCTTCAGGTAATATCTAGATAGGCTCTGAGTTGCAGATTTTGAACGAGAGGGACTAGACCTTTTGTTACTGGCTTTTTGTCTGAATATAATACTTTTTCCCATATTAAATAAAAGTTACATTAAAACCAATTTGAAGTGATGTTTCTGTATGTATTTCAGTTCATGTTTTGCAGCCTCCTGTGCTATGATAGCTGCCGCTGCATATAAGCCTGAAGGTAAGAGAGCACAACACGCCAAACCATAAAACATCACAAGCTTCACACTGGTGTTGAAGATCCTATCTTGATGTACGCATCATACACTGCTGTAACGGCACAATTTTCCTGCAGAAATGTGCTGCTTAAAGGAGAATTCTGTCATACTGCAGCTTCTTACGTTATTTCTTCTTATTTTTGTGACTTCACATCAAACCTACGACATTTTATGTACCAGCTTAATGGCAAAATCACTGTAAGAAGAAAATTATATTTTACATATTGTGTTCCAGGTTGAACATTGACCTAATTACATTAGTTGTATGCACACACGCAGTTCTATGCAATCAGAATTATAACTGGCATGTACTAGGTGTCATTATTGCTTATGGTGTTCTTCATGTCCATTTGATCCATCAGTGCTGTCTGTCCTCATCTTCCTCGCTGTCTCGTTTAACGGGTTTGGAGGAATCTGCCTGACCTTCACCTCACTCACAGTACGATTCCCACAATTCACACACAGTAAATTTGCAAACAAGCTAAGAAGTGTCTAAAATGTCTTTACTACTGTGTCAAAACTGAGGGAGGGCTACTTCAAAAAAGGTTCCTCTCACTGAAATATAACAACTCATCTATCTTAACTACAAAGAGAAGAGTCTGTTAGACTCTCACACTGTCTCCTCCTTCCTTCAACCTTTGATCATTCAATCAAATTCCACCAAGTATTTTGCTGAGGACCTACTTCAGTGTCAAGTAGAGGTGGGTACCCGACCAACGTCCGACGGGACATGTCGGGTGCCCACGGGCTGGGCCGGGTTGGGCTACTGTTTTAGAAGTGACGGTCAGAACCGGTCTGGGTTCGGTGACCCTCTTTCTGTGTGTTTTTTTCCTTTTTTATCCATTCAGGGCAGGGATTTCTGTTTTTACGATTAATATGACGGCACCTGAATGCACCACAGCCTTTTGTGATTGGTTGGCTGGACTGCCAGAAATTGAACTTTTGCTGTGAGCTTGTGTGGGGCTGTGTGTGTAAGGAATCAAACGTTAAGGACACTTATTTTCATATCAGAAACGACCCTGTTTTTTGAGTTTATGGCAAGCATGGCAGCATCATCTGTTGCTGTATGTTGTGCTTCTGCTTATATAAGTCGGGCTGATAGTCGGGTCGCTCAGAGTTTTGGAAATGATGGTCGGTCGTCGGTCCGGTTCGGTCAGAACTAACACATGTTCGGAAGGGTATTGGGCTGAGAATCTCGGCCCTATCCCACCTCTAGTGTCAAGTACTGTGGTTTGGATGTGGTGGACAATCAGATCATAGACTGATCAGCTGATTGTCCAGCTGATCTGAGCCAGCAAAGGTAAATAACTCTGATACGAAGGAGAACCAAGACTTATTTTGCATTTGCACAGTGGTGGACACTCCTACACTTCTTTACAAACCTACAAACCTGTGCTGATGGCACAAGCATTGAGATTAGAGAGGATAGAGACTGAGGAAGCGTTAGCTTGGTTGGCAAGCAGGTTTTTCACACAAAGTGATCCCGCACTGACCAGATCACAAGACATCATTTGAAACAGTCGCAAAAATGGAACTCGCCTTTCTTAAATGACTATGACAAGGCATTCGACAATGTGGACAAGCAGACCCTTTGGAAACTGTTGAGACACCGTGGGTGCCATGAAGATCATCGGGAACTCCTGTGAGGGGATGACCTGCAGGGTGGTACATGGCCACCATCATCAATGCCTTCCAAGTGCTGACAGGAGTGAGACAAGGATGGCTGCCGTCACCTTTTCTCTTCCTGCTGGCCATAGACTGTGTCATGAAGACATCCACATCTCAGAGAAAGAAAGACATCCAGTGGACACTCTGTACACTGTTGGAGGACCTTGATTTTGCTGATGACCCGGTGCTTCTTTCCCACAGACAACAACAGATAGACGGGAAGACCAGCGTGGTTAGAGAGAACAGGAAGGGAATCACCAGAGCACACAAACAGCAGATGCCTTTTACTTAAGGTGAAAACTAAAGCAGTCTAACATTTTGATGTTAGTAAAGAAGATGTACTAACATTGAAACTTTTGTCTTTTTTGGTTTGCATCTTAAATAAAAGGCATCTGTTGTCTGTGTGCTTCAGTTATTCCGTCCCTGTTCTAATATAACTGTGTGTCCTGCTCTTGTGAAGCACCAGCATGCCAAACTCTGCTGAGGCACGGTCCCCCTGCGAATGGTTTCAGAGAACTCAGCACGCCTTAGCATCACTATCCACACGGGCAAGAGCAAGGTCAACGCAACTAACATCAGAACTCATCAAGCTGGAAGGAGAAGCTCTTATTGTTTCTGTTGATGGTCTATGCCCAAAGTGGGGCTACAGTCAGTATAAAAGTAAGTAAAAGTTATCTTGAGGTGTAAGGTGGTGCTGCTTCATAATTATGAGAAATTTATGTAATGGTATATTATGCAGGAATTTTATTGGTTGCTGTTTGTAAACACACCATTCAAGTTGGTTCCTCCTGTCTCGTTTCACATAGACAGCCCTGTCTTCATAGTAGTGGGTATAATATACTGTACTGACCCTGTCTCCCAACGTCCGGAACACTCACCTTGGAGCTACACCTCATAAGCAGCACCACCACACGGACTAACATATACAGTACATGCATTCATACTGTACATATTTGAGGACATTACAAAAGAGTGGTTCTGATAGCCTACTTTAAAGACATTTTACTCAAATAAAAGTATTTAAAAGCATTTAACTTAAGGTGTAAATTTGTTCTTGTTTGTGATTTACTATGACTTTAACAACATAAACCGCTCTTTGTACCTTAATTTTTCCATTTTTAGTTCTTCAAAAACAACTGTACATTCAACATTTTTTTTGATCGATGATGAAACTCAAAAAAACAACATATGATACTTGATGTTCCAATGTCCCACTAAATGCCAGCATCTCCATCACTGCAGACAGCGTGTCTATGTAGATCATTACTGCAAGACAAGATAACCAGTCTGGACTCATAACATAAAATGTGGGACACAGGGCAAAAGTACAGATGTCTTGACTTGAACCAGGAACTTTCACATCAACATGGCACACTACATAGACATAATATACCCACTATTCTATCTTTATATCTTTGAAAGTGAAAACACCTGCCATGAAATAAGTATAAGCTGTGGCCATAAGTGTAAACGGTTTTAAAGCTCCAGAGGAGGAGCAGCAGCAATTTTCTGACCTCAGTGATTGTAGAATTATTTTTTAAAGTTCAGTGCACCTGTCGACAGCGATAAAGATCAATGTTAATGTTCCACACATCGCTTTATTAGCGGTTTACCTGTGATTATAAGTAAATGTTCCTCAGTGTGTGCGTGTGTGCGTGCCCATACCTTTGTTTCTAACTTAGGCTTCTTTCAGGGATGCCTTTCAATTTAAAGACCAGTTAAATGGAGCCAGCTCGTCAAATTAAGGACTAAAGGCATGTCCCCGATGTGAAAAGGCTGATATTTTGGTCAGTGGTTAAGGTTACAGTAAGGGCAAGTCTCCAGGAAATTTGTGTAATTCTCCTTCTCCCTTCACACTTGACAATAAAGCATAAGACCCTCTGACTTCAACAGGAAAGGGTCAAACCGACAGTCAGTCTCAGGTCAAGTGACTGCAGTAGCCAGGTATTGATCAGCCCCAGCTCTGATGGCCAGTGATGGTAACATGACACCCTGGTCGAAACACTTATTTTTGTCCCTTATCTGTTGTATATAGTTATATCAACAATATACAACCATCAACATTGAAGGTAATGAAGGTCTGTCTTCTTGGGTAACATGAATGATCTCTGCTACTCTTTGTCATTTTAACCATAAATTTCTTAGTCTCTGTTTAAGCTCCAAATCGTTCTGTCAGTGTTAAATGCCAAAAAACGGCATTTACATGCATGCTAGTCTTTCGCTGTACGGGTCATGTAAGCAACATATTCCGTTTAGATATTATGAATTAAGCCTGGTTCCAAATGGAACATTCTCCGGTTCAGACGTGTCAGATGTGCTGATGTTAGTCTGGTTTTTTGAGAAGTGCACAGCACTTCGGATCATGCGTCTCAGGGTGAGGCACTGCTGCTGACTCTGTGTTTCACCTATCTGTATGTCTCCTTTATTCATGTTATTGTGGTTTTAAGTGATTGGATTTACATATTTGTGCTGGAAAAATGAAGATGGATCTTGGTATGATACTGTGGCTGGCCATATGCTTTTTTTGCTGCCTGATGAAGGAGGAACGAGTGTCACAGTGTCCTCAGCCACATACGATACGTGAACACCTGCTGTCACTTAGGCTTCCAGCAAAGTCAGCAAACTTTCACTTGGATGTATTGGATGATTATCCTGAAATGAAAAACAATGGAACGCGAGGACAGATGGAAGGACGGACTAACATTAAGAAGAGAGGATCGAGAGGAGTTAGAGAAAGATTAAGGAGATGTAGCTGCAAACACCTCTTGCTGGTCATAACTCTGAGTAACAAAATGAATGAACTGATGGTGGAAGTCCAGCACGACAGCTACTACAGGCAAAGCAATCTCATCTGTCTTACAGAGAGCTGGTTAAAAGAGGGCATGTCAGATCCAAACCCGCCCAGTTATACACTAAGGGCTGATAGGGAAAATTCAAAATCGCAGAAATCCTTCAGTGGTGGTGTATGCATTTATGTTGACGGCCAACGACTGCAGTACAGCATTCAGGAGAAAGTCTGCACCCGTGATTATGAAATTTTGGTGGTCTTGTTTCAACCTTCCTACTTGCCAAGAGAATTTTGTCAGATCGCTCTGATTTGTCTGTGTACCGGGGCCAGATTTTGAGGGAGTGGCAACCAGGATTGCACAAAGCTACAGTAACACACTCTCCTGATCAGCTGATCAACTCGTTCTCACCCCGGGGGATTTTAACTCTTGTGACTTGTCTGTCTGCCCACAATAGTACAGTATGTGGACTGCCTGACCTGTCTGACACACACCCTGGACAAGTGATATGGCAATATACCAGATGCCCATAAACCCATCTGTAGGTCAGCTTTGGAACAGTCTGATCACAATGTTGTATGTCTGCTCCTATGATACAGGACAAAGCTGAAACAGAAAAAAAACAGTAGCTAAGGATATACAGCTGTGGACAGATGACTGCAAGGAGGAACTGAGAGACTGTCTGGAAGAAACTGACTGGCAGATCTTTTCTGACTCTTATGACAACCCACATGAACTGACAGACATTATCACATCCTATATAATGTTTTGTGAAAGTAATACTATTCATACAGAAACAGTTCGAATTTTTCCAAACAATAAATTATGGATAACTAGCAATTTAAAGGGTTGTATTAATGAGAAAAAACTTACTTTTACTGATGGAAATGTAGAACTAGTCAGGGAAAAGATATGTGAACTAAGATGCAAATTGTAGAAAGCAAAAATAAAGTACAAGGACAAAGTAGAGAAACATTTTTATTGAGGCCGTGCTAAGAGGGCATGGGAAGATAATGGGTGGGAAGGCAAAGCAGAAACACATCCCTCTGTCCATTTTATAGCCAATTTGATAAGATAAACTTCCATGAGGTGTGTAGAGGTGTGTAGCTCTACTTTAGAATGCATTCTAATTACAATTACAGAACATGAAATTGCCTGAAGTTTGGCTCGCATTAAGCCCAACGAATCCCCAGCACCTGATGGCCTTAGAGGTCGAGTGTTAAAAGATTGCCCTCACCAATTAAAAGGAATTTTGACTAAGCTATTTCAGCTCCTGCGTGAGACGTGTACAGCATCCAAATCATGGAAAACTTCAAAATATTGTGCCCATTCCTAAAAAACCTGGATAACATCTTCTGTATTTAGCAGCTTAGACCACCTACAGTTTGCATATATAAGTCAGAGGGGTACAGATGATGTGACTGTAACCTTGTTTAATGCAGTAGCAAAGCATTTACAAGGCCCCACCCGTTATCCTAGAGTTCTTTTTATTGATTTTACATCCGCTTTTAATTTAATGCAAATACATATTCTTCTGCAGAGACTTATGGATCCAGGGGCTAATGGAAGCATCATTCACTGGATCAGAGACTTCCTCTGTGATCACCCTCAAAGAGTCATTATTGACAAAAGTGCATCAGATGAGATTATGTTGAACACAGGTGCACCACAGGGGACAATTCTATCACCACTGCTTTTCTCTGTGTACACAAATGAGCTCACGATCGATTATGATAATTTTAGTTTATTTAAGTATGCGGACAATATGGCTCTAGTTGCTTTATTGCAGAAGGGTAGGCTGAGGGAGAGAGTCTGTATTTTAATCATGTGTTAACTCTGCAGAACTGGTATTTAAAAAGTCCCTTAGAAATAAATGTCAGCCAGACAAAAGAGCTCATCTTACAAAACAGCAAGGATTTCGTGCAGCCAGTCATGATTAATGGGTAAATGGTTGAGATGGTTGATGTCTTTAAATGTCTTGGTTCATTCATCGACAGTAACATTACCTTCAAGGAAAA
>JAPZDX010112400.1:0-10260 GCA_029783625.1 Naso annulatus | reverse complement strand
AAATAATCCTCTTTAGATTTTATTGACCCTCTGACCTTTTCTCTAGTGTTATGGCCATTAAATACATGGTTTCAAAAGAGACTGGAATGTATAAAGGTCACCACAACAAGATTTCAATATTAAACCAGTTAATTCTATTGTTTTTAAATAAAATGAAGAAAAAACTGATAAACACTATCTAATTCAAAAGTTCAAAAAAGTAAACAATAAAGGGGGTTAGTGGCCCCAGCCAAAAATTACAAAGGACTGGAAAGCTACTGTGCCAACATCCCAGTGGGCCATCGCATCCTGCTCAATCCCCCTTAACCACTTAAGAAGAAAAGGAAAGTTACCTAAACCAAACTGAGCTCAAAAGCTGAACTCTAGTCTGCTGTCCATCATATGCGTCTCTTCTCTTTCAGATACCCCCAAGTGTCTACTGTGCCAGCCAAAAAACCCAGAGATTTCTGCTTACAAAAACTCCTCATCTAACGTCCCCAAGCACATTGAAGTAAGTTGAACAGGTGAGATGGAGCGAGCTATCATGGCATGGCAACTTCAACGTTAACATTGCATAAGTAATTATTGTCAACTATGTGAGGTGAAAGATCATGTACAGTCATCTAGTTAACATCCAGTGCCAGTTTCATGTAAAACTTGCGTGGACTGTTCGATGGGTAGCAGTTGGTAACATTAGTTTTTACAATATTGTCAAAATATTAAGACATTTATTGTGCCCCCAGTCTCTTTTGTCTAATAAGTTAAAGGCTCATTTATGCTCTACGTTAGCTATGGACACGAACAGAGCCTTCTGTTGGTACTCTGTGTTCATTTTGTCCATATTTCTGTCTGTCTCCTGGATGCTTATGGATACAAACAAAACGTGGCAGTACGACTGGAAATCGTGGGGGAAGTGTTGGGCTGTGTAGCCTACAGTTCAAGCAAAACCAGCAAAACACACTTGCGAAACACAAAGACTGTTTTTTTAAAAATGATGGAACTTTTTGAGGAAAGACTGTGCAAGTTGGTATGGAATTACAGACGTATTTATGATGTTACCTCACCTGGCACAGGAATAGACAACTCCAACAGAACAGCTGGGAGGGAAGAGATCAGATGGGAAATGAATATCAGCTGGATGGCAGCAAAGAGGAAGTGGAGGTCCGTGCAATACCAGTTTGCTCCCTGAGAGGCGCCCTCTACTGGATGTATTGCACAACATTCATCCCAATGTAAGGTACATATGGAAGTGTAGGGGCAGTGACTGTCATATTGTTTAAAACATTCGGATCTGTTTTCGTATGTAAATTATCCTTAACATGCACATCAACAGTAGCTATGAGAGACAATACATCTCAAGGCACAATCCATAATCCAAATGTAGCCTGCACAGGCTGATAAATATAGAAATGAGAAGTAACTTGCACTTTGAATGCTTTATTTATCAGGTACTTTTTTACTTGAGCAGGTTTCTCAAATGGTAATTTCCACTTTTACTTGACAAATTTTTTATGGGAGTAATTGTACTTTTACTTGTGTGTGAAAAAACATTGTATGCACATACTGTGTATGAAGAAGTCTTGATGATACATGCAAGCTACAGCAGCTTACCCTGAGATGCCACAAGCCAAAGCTTTCAAGAGAATTGCCACACTAATGTGTTCCCTGTCATCACCAGGGCCTTCGTCAGTCTCAGAGGCTGTCTTCAGTCCAAGTCTGACTTAATTCATCAAGTTTCTATCTCAAGCAGTCTCAGCTAATAGGACTGCTAGCTGCCTTGTTAACTGAGCTAACTAGCTAGACAGAAACAATTGGCAGGAGCTAATGCTTACAGATTTACAATCGAAGAAGATCAGAGGGGGAAAAAAAAAACCAAACACATATTTTTCCATTTATATGATTAAGTTTAATCAAAGTGTTACTGTTGACTATACCTATATATTGACCAGTGCCATCATTACAACAGCAGTTTCTAAAAGGTCGCCGTGAATAATGGGTTAGAGGGAATGGCTAAGGGGTGCAATTTGCCAATGGTTCATATCTTCTATGAAGATAGAGACAAACTGACTGAAAGGTGACAGAGGCGTAGCTAAGTTCAAATGTGATACCAGTGGCTACATCGTTACACTTAGTTCCCACAGTTGGCTAGTAAAAAGTTCTACATATTTTACCGATTGGTAGAGAGCTAGGAGGGCTGAAGATTTAGGGTTTGGGGGCTGTACTGTCCACTGCAAAAAAGCCCGCCAGCTGTTCGTTGACGATCAAAATCGTAACACGTATTGTCTGCACCTTCCCATTTCCATGGTTCCCACTGAGTGTCTGCAAACAGTTCTCTCTTGAGTCTGGTGTGTGGGTCGTTGAGCGGAGGTGTGGAGGGTTTGTGCAGGCTCGGCATGGCAGTCACTGGCGTGTCAGTTGAGTTGTTGCTCTGATTTTTCAACTGCTGAAGTTCTATGATTATGAAGGGGAGCATTCCAATCACAGTTAGCACCAGCACCAGACACTTGCCACCCCTCCAACCCCAGCCATACACTTTGAAAGGGTGCCGTGGTCTCTGTTGTGGTGGCATCCTGCTGGATTAGTTCCTGGATCCTTCACCAGAGTGTGATACTGTCCCTGTTTGTTGAGGTTTACCTCTCTCAAAGGGTTGGTGTTTTGGGTTGAAGGGAAGGCCCAGCTATGCCCTTGTCCGAAAGGCTTCACCTGGTTCAAGAGTCACACACTAGTTACAGAGCAGGACAGTAACCAGAGGTGCCTGCTGATGACACTAGCCTTCAGCCAGTTGTCTCTTAGGTGGAGCTTGGCACACTTTGTTGGAGGAGGGCACTATTCCACTCCTCATTCATGGCGTTTGTCAGCTCTGGAACCTGCTTACAGTGGCTGGCATGCACCAAGGTGGCTCTTTCTGGGACCTTAACTGCCATATGTGTAGTGAAGAGGACTTGGAATGATCTGTTCCACCTGTTGGCTCTCCAGTATTGTCTCTTGAAGTTCTTGATCACCACCCAGACTCCAGATTGTAAATTGTGCAAGGGATGCTATGCTGGTTTTGAAAGAGCGTCTCTTGCACTGTCAAAACGACAAGACTCAGTCTTTTGTTAAGCAACTTTATTCACCCCAATACTGTTTTTTTTTTTTTTTTTTAAATTTGGTTTGTCGCAGCAGTCGGTTCTCTACAAAAGAGAATTTCGGTGATGGATAAGAAAAAAGTGGAGGAAGAATTTTTTTCATTACACAATTCGAGAAAAAGTTGAAATTTCGAGAATAAAGTCGAAATTTTGAAAATTTTTCAAACATGCATTTTAAGAAAAAAAAGTTGAAAAAAGTCTGTTTTCCATGCCTCTGTCAGCGTGTAGTCACATCATTCATCCTCCAAAGCATGCAATGGATGTAATGATGTAGTCTGCTTGTCAACTGGCTCGAGTTGCTGAGGTGACCAATGAGGAAACCATGAGGCAGGGATGACATACAGCCATGTTTTTTACTTCAAGCGCACCATGTGTACAAGCACCGTCAACCCTCATCCAAAGACTGACTGCTTTTATGCCTGAGCTTCCCTTTATCACCAACTGTACCACAGAAAAGTTAACCATTAAACACACCCACATGAATATACAATATATATTTACATAATACCAGTACCAAAATATAAATAAACCCTCAATAAATATATACACGCCAAACACCAAAGAATAAACATCCATAAATAATATACTCACATATTTACATTTTCACAAGACACTAAAACTCCCCTCTACCCACTTCTCACTTGATACCTCCTACCTGGAACTAATAAACGGTGTCCGAACCCCCTGGGAATTCTTTTGCCAGAACAATCTGTGAGGAAGAGGACAGGCAGAGGTAAGTTCACGCGACACAAACACACAAAGAACGACAATTAACACAAACTATCAGTTTGCTTACACAGAATCTTAGTTTAAGCCTCGATTAAGTGCTGCAATGAATTACAAATCAATGTGCATCTCTACTGTTCACAGATTAACACCAAAGTGGAACAGCCTGGCATTCCTGCTGTGAACCATGTGCTCAGCAACTTCTACACAAGAGAAACTGTAACAAAGTCACACAAGCAATTAATCAATGAACATTTTTAAAATACTGTCATTTAACTTAATACAAGTCAAATGTGGGTTTTGCCTTTTATTATTGTCATTTATCAATACAATTTGTCATTTTCATAGTATAACAATGAACACAGTCAGGTAACGTCAGTCTGTCGTTACCCCCCCAGGTTGGCCTTCCCTGCTTGGTGGAGGACAGTGAAATCGTAGGGCTGCGGAGAGAGTTAGCATCCAGTGAGACAGGTGTTGGGGTCCTTAATCCGATTCAGACACCGCAGAGCACAATGATCTGTCTCAAGGAAGAAGTGTTATGATTGAACAACACGTACATTTTCCAATCACAGCCCTTGCTCGCTCAATGCTTTTCATTCATTGGCTGGACTGGATTGGGGGCAGGGAGTTTGTGTGTGGCTGCAATCATTAGGAGAGTTAAAAAGGATCATCTGTGAAGCGGAAGGCGTAAGGAAAACTGGCTTGAGTGTTGTTTGATGGACTGGCGTTGTATGACTCTCCCCTCTGTTTTGGTTACTGCGTGATTTTTTGTTTCACCGACCCTGAAGAAGAGATTTTAAATAAAACTTTGATTTTTTTTAAATCTTTGCAGCAGCTTGGGCTCTCGGAGTCGTCGTTGGAACCAGAGCATTGGAGCAGCAGCGGTCGGGGCTCCAACACGTCTTGGTCTACCAACGTTTTTTGGTTAGCCCTTCATCCCCACTCCTACTTTTGGTCCAGCCTAACACCCACGCACCATCTACATACAGGCACAGTCGGGTATGTAACAGAAGTGACAGCCAAGCAGGTAGTGCCCCAGTAACTCAATGACCCACTTCATGGTCAAACGCTCCTTATCCGCTGTCGAACACCTCGTCACCAAATCCAGGAGCTTGTGGCTCAGAAGAAGGACTGGACTCCTCTCTCCCCTGACATCCTGCAGAAGCACTGCTCCTAGGCCAATACCAGAAGCATCTGTCTGCAGTGTAAATGGTTGAGAGAAGTCAGGGCTGTGGAGAACAGACTCACTCATGATGGTGTTCTTGAGCTCATTGAAAGCTCTGTCACAGTCATTGTTACATTTCACTTTGTTGGGGGCAGAGGCCTTGGTAAGGTCAGTGAGGATGGCTGTCCTGTTAGCAAAGTGGGGAATAAACTTGCTATACCATCCAACCAGTCCAATGAAAGACCACACCTTCTTCTTTGTCCTGGGCACAGGATCTGAGTAGATGGTATCCACCTTCCCCCCTCGAGGCTTGACAACCCCCTGTCCAACAACATAGTCCAGGTACTCCACCTGTTGGCGAGCAAAGGCACACTTTCCTGGATTGATGGTCAGTCCAGCTTCTTTGATTAGGCAGAGGACTAGTTTGAGGTGGGCCACATGTTCTTTCCAAGTCTGACTGAATATGACAATGTTGTCCGAGTAGGCAGCTGTAAGTTGTGGAACCTCTCTCAGCACCTGCTCCATGAGCTGTTGGAAAGTTGCTGGCGACCCCTGGAGACCAAATGGCATCCCCTTAAACTGGAACTTGGCATAGGGTGTTGGGTGAACTTGCCAAAGCCAGCTGCTAGAACCCTTTGTTCGGGTCAAGCGTGGTGATAAAATTTGCCTTTCCAACTCTCTCCATATTCAGGTGTCTGAAGTCAATGCACAACCTCAGCAAACCATCTTTCTTCCAGACGAGCAGCTACAGCCATGGTCTTGGGCTAATGGGGATCCTAACAGACAATAAACAAACATTTCAGGACCTGCACAATAGGACTGCACCACTCACTGTTTGATGTTTCAATGATACCCAGCTGCACCATCAGGTCAATCAATTTCCTGAGCTTCGGCACCTTCAGGCATCCTGTTGCACTTGTGATGGGGCGTAGCATCTACTTTCAGTTGGACTTTGTGATTGACCAGGGTTGTGAAGCCAGGTTTTTCTTTAAATATCTCCGGATCCAGTGATGCTTTTATCTCCTCTTGCTGTACAGGCTGAAGATGGGACACGTCCACTGCAGCAGGCTCAGAGATGTTGGTGGGGAATGACTGCCCAGGCTGCTGGATTGGAAGTGTAGGTTCCTGGAACTCTTTTAACAGATAAACATTAAAACGCTGATGTTTCTTCAATTTGTCAGGCATGCAAAGTTCGTAGGTGACCTTACCAAGGCATTTCGTGATCTCATAAGGCCCTCTGCCATCTGGCCAACAGCTTACTGTCACTGGTGGGAAACAGTAGCAACACCTTTTGGCCTGGATGCAAAGTTCTTTCTCTGGCCTTTTTTTCATACCAGATCTTCTGGTTTGCTTGCGCAGACCTCATGTGCTTCTGTGCTAGAGACATCATCTGTTGTAATCTGTCTCTCATTTTTATCACACAGGACACCACATTCTCCCGCTCAGTCTTTGGATCCTCCCAGTGCTCCTTCAGCAGATCAAGTGGCTCCCTCACCCGATGACCGTAGATCAGCTCAAAGGGAGATTATCCTGTTGACGCCTGTGGCACTTCCAGGTGCAGCTATGGCAGCCATTGGTCCTAATCTGAGCCTGTGTAGGACACAAACTTTCACAACGTGTTCTTCAGAGTCTGACTGAACCGCTCCACCAGACCATCCATCTGGGGGTGGTATGGGGTAGTCTTTATACCCTTCATTCCTAGCAACTAATACACCTGCCTCTGTAATTTGGAAAGGAAGTGTGTGGCACAATCTGTGAGGACCTCTCTTGGTATGGCTACCCTTGAAAACAGCTGTAGAAGACAGTTAACAACTTGCCTAGCTTTAACAGATTTGAGGGGAAAGGCTTCAGAGTACCGACTGGCATAGTCACAGATTACCAAGATGTACCAATTGCTACATGCACTCCTGTCAAGGGGCCTCACTACATCCATGCCTATTCTATCAAAAGGTGTGTCTATGACAGGTATTGGCTGAAGCTGAGCATGTTAAGTTCAATGAATGGCTGGACCCCTGAATCCAGACAGACACACTGAGAAGAGCAGAAATAAATCAGCAAGGAGTCATTTATTGAGAATACCAAGGCAGGGTCAGAAAGTGAATTCAGTCAGGTTGAATATGTCAAAATATTAAAAGAAGCCAAGAGCCACTGGGAGGGCAAACCGGGTGCTCGGGAGGGCGAGTGTTGTTCATGAGAGAAGAGTCTACTGGAGTTCCCAGGAGGGCAGTGGGTTTTCTGGGAGAAGGAGCTGGAACGGAGATGAGGAAGACAGACAGAACACGTGAGGCAGATGGCTGGTCCCAGGAGAAAAAACAGTTTAAATACTGGAGCAGGCAACAAGAAACACCAATAATACTGTGAGCCAGGCAAGATACCATGGAAGGGTAACAGACGATCAGGCAACGAGTGGAAGACTGAACCGGTCTTTTTTACTGCAGAGATGAAAATGGCCTGATTGTGTGATCAGGAACAGGTGTGTGATGAACAGCAGGTGTGCTGACTGATCCATGGAGGAAAAACCTCTGGCTCCACCCAGCTCCAGACACACAAACGCAGAACACAGAGAGGGGCAGACAGACACAGCCACATGAGGAAGGGGAGAACAAGGGAAAACAAAGGGAGAACACACAGAGCCCTAACAGAGTGTGGGCTACTCTTTTGGGTGATGTTAGCTGACATGTCTTATGTGACACACAAAAGTCTTTACATTGGTGTACATGCCTGGCCAGACAAACCTACTGCCAATCAGTTTTTAGTCAAATCCAAAATAAGTGCTGAGTTGATCAAGAGCAGTGTCAACAAATGGTGTGCCATCGTCACTGCTGATTTTATTTGAAATGCCCCATCTCAGAATGATTTCAGTAATTAAAACTTGGACTACAGCTTGGACATCCGGGTTGCTTGTTGGAAAAATCTCAACCCACTTTGAAAACATGTCTACCAGAACTAAGAAAAACCTTTTCCCCTCACTAAGTGAAAACTTAATGAAGTGCATCTGCAAATGTTACCATTCCCCAATTTGACACACAGAGCCCTATCTTATGCTTGTCTGTGGCAGAGGGCGCAAAGGTTTTAAGCAGTGTAAAACTCCACCTTTGCCATCTCATGTCAGGAGAAAAAACTGTTTGCCGCCTGCGCTCCTAGCGCGCAGCTAATATGCCAGCTGTTCATAATCATTCATCCATTCATGGGTGTGTGTTTGGCAACAACCACAGCACAGTGGCTCAGGGGTTAGCACTGTTGCCTCGTAGCAAGACAGTTTCACCCACCATCAAAACACATATAGGTCTTCCTCCAGTCAACACCTTTGATGGGAATACTGGCTTAGAATCTGGAGTTGGTCCACAGACGCCACGCTGTTGCTGCCCACTGCTCCTCAGTGATGGGTAAAATGCAGAGTCAAAATTTCACTCACTGTTTTTGTGACCAATAAAGTATCTTTACCTTCAACAGTCAGCTCTCATTACCTTTAAGATTAGGTGTACCCACAGCGCAAACACCAGCAGGATTACTTGGTGCAAACAAAGAGAAAAATTTTGAAGTCACAAGACCGATCGGCTGGCTTGATTAGTCAAAGTGCGAGAATGCTAAATGAGATTGTGGAACGCCTTCAAAGCGCTGAAATTTAAAAAAAAAAGGTCTGAATTAGCAGTGATCGTTAACCTCATTTTCTGGCATCACCGGAACAGCTGCACAATGCATTCCCAGCAACATTTGGTGGAGGAAATACAATGAAAAAAGTCTTTCTAGAGTTGGATAAGCCATCCTTTAAAAATCTGGCTCTGACAGAAGTAGAAATTGTTTTTCTTCCTATGTCTGAACGGTCTCTTTCAGATGTAATCATAGCTATTTCATCCTTATTTTTCTGGATCCAATTAAGACACAAGTTGCTACATCTGTCAGCCGCTGATCTGTAAAGATGATTCGACAGCTGTGATCATGTGTGGTTTATGGAGACCAATTGGGTTTTATGATTATAATAATTTCTAATTCGTTATAGTGTGAATAATTTGACAGATACAAAATACACTAACAAATATGCACAGTGTTACCTTGAACATTTACACTTTCTTTCTGAAGACCAGATTATACTTACACATGTACGGAGGAAGAGAGAAGGAAAAAGAGGTGGAAAACCCAGCCTGCCCTCTCCTGTTGTGTGTGTGTGTTTTCCTCCTGTCTGTAAAATATTCTACAGGTACAAGGGAAAAGTTATTAATTATTAATAAAACTATTTTTATTTCTGGCTACCTGAGTGTTTCTAATTGAAAATATGTTAAAAGGACATTAAAATGATCTACACTTCTGTGTGGGGAACACACAGAAACGAACGGTGTGTGTGCGTGTGTGTGTGTGTGTGTGTGTGCGTGTGAGAGAGACAGAGACAGAGAGAGAGAGAGACACTGAAGATGTGTGTGCGCACCTCAGCCAAATTGGCTCTGTCTTTCACAGGCATGCCAGACAAAGTCTTTGTGACTCCATTGAGACCAGAAAAAAAAATGGTTCTAAACTTGGCCGTATTTTGGCCTCTATGCACCGGGCACAAGATAGCGACTGCACCAAGACACGCCTTTATTCTCCCTTCGCTTTGAGGCCTCCCACCCACTGGAACACAGACACAGCACAAGTGCATTTGCTATCTTTCGCACGTGACAAAAATGATATCTGCAGCAGGGATGACAATTGCGCCAGCAGTGCACCAGCTTTGCGCAGGGGCATAAGATAGGGCCCTTGGTCTTTCCCATGCGTCAATTTTGCAAGAAAGGGAAACAGATATTGTGGTAAGCATGGTTTGTTAATCGGGCTGTACCATACCCCACTGTTGAATGGGGAACCACAGGATTAACAAGAAAATTAGATTTAGTGTGCACTTCACATTTACAAACAGTTATATGTTGTGGTAGAAGGATAGCAGCTGACAAATTCACAACAAGCTTGTGGTGAGTGATAGGTTTGCTTGTAGATATCAGGAACTTTCTTTGTTGCCAGTGGAAGCCAAAATTATGAGTGACTCTGAATGCATATCTACTGTCTGTGTAGATGTTCACAGTCTTTAGCCAATTTGCACGCCTCAGTGACAGCTACAGGCTCGGCTGTTTGTGTTGACAAAAAAGCAGAAGTGGTTTTGAGAGCAATGTGTTATGTGCAGTTGCCAAAGTGTTTCCAAGTTGCGAGAAACTGTTCAATCCGCAAAGAGGACCAAATCTGGTCTAGTCAGAGGAGCCTCCAAGAAATCAAGTCTGGGAGAACAAATTTCAGACA
>JAPZDX010112334.1:0-10267 GCA_029783625.1 Naso annulatus | reverse complement strand
CCAGTGTTTGAGCTAAGCTAATTAGCGGTGGGCGAGCTCTGCCCGTCTCTTCCTTGTTACTGCACGCACAGTCCAAACAACGGGATCTATCTTCTTGTCTGGAACTCAGGAGGGAGGCAAATAACAAAAAGAAAAAAATGTGGGGTATCCTTTAAGCTTTTCTGTAAGCAAGAAGTCAAGTGGCAGCAATTAAACATCAAAACCGTGTTAAGGTTTGATCTGTTACACACCTAGGGATGAAGTTTAGTCCAGATGGGACCTTCATTCATCCAAACTCATAAATTATGTTTTATTACCAACGGGCTCCTCATTATTATTCTTTTGGCTTCTTAATATCTGTTTGTTATATGTCAGTCAGTTAAATCACAACAACAAAAAATAAATATCTAATTCTGCACAAACAGCAGCAATGACTGTATTTGTTTAAATGACGAACGTCAGCCACATTTAAATTTAGATTTCTGAAGTGCTGCTCTACACTGACTTTCATTCACTGGTGCAACAAAAACAAATCATGACAACACTGTGATGTTTCTCAGTTTTCAAAGAGCAGCAGGATTTTCAAAAAGTGAAGTCAAAGGATTTTTCCACCCTGACATGAAAAAAACACTCAGCACCTGCTGATTTTTGTGTTCAACATGTTGTTTACAAGGTGTGTGAGTAGATTCTTTTCTTCCTGAAACACAGTGTGACGAGTAAATATCAGCAGGTTGCAGCACGACTGAGAGAGAAACAAAGTAAACAACTTGCTCGACATGTTTTCGCATTCACAGCCACAGCAGAGAGCTCAACAAGCTGTTTGTTTGTGTTGTTGTTGTTTGAACCTCCGGGAATCACACAGTTGAGGCAGGGCAGTCTTAGGACATCAGAGGGAAAACCAGAGGACATGTCCTCCATAAAGTTTGACCCAATTTTACTAAAATTGCTGTTCTGTGCAACGTATTAACGTGCATCGTTTGGTTTTGTTTTTCAAAGCCGCAGGTCACGGTCAAAGTTACAAAATGTTGCTTGATATTCAGCTTCACTGGCATCAGCCTTCACTCCTCAGTGACAGTATCCCACCTTCATGTTTGGCCTGCAGTGGTTTGCTCTGCTGTCCTCCATGGACTGCAACAATCCTAAAGTTATATTCCTTAGAGGGGTCGAAGTCACTGATGAGCAGCCTTGCATCCTGTTTGGAAACCTGAACCTCCGTCTGCTCTCCACCTGTTCCAGAAAAAGAAGAACAAACACTCAGTTCAAGTCTGATGATTAGACAAAAGGCATTGTGGGATTCGCTGAGCGAGGAGCCCGACTGAAACCTGAACCTGAAAGTATGTTAAGACAAAAATGTCTGCTGGTGCTGCCTCCTCACAGTGGCTCCTCTTCATCAGGCCAAGTCTGATCATTCTAAATCAAAGGCAAGGACGACACAACTCAGTACATCCCCTCATCACACTGCACCTCATGGTAACACACAGGAAATCTGCTCTCCTGTGTAACATAACACCCCCTGAAAATCCCGTATTTTGTCTCTTCCTGTCATTTCACTGCACTGATGTCCAAAACCTGTGACATCAGCGTTGGGTGTGGTCACAGATCAAACTCCACCCAGGCCAGTAACTTTCAAACAGAGAGCAGCAGAGCACACCTTTTCAGCCTGATGTGAAGTTACTGTTTCGAGGAAAAAAACATCTGAAGAGAGAAAAAACCCCGACAGCATTCAGGGTGTAAACTGACTGTGATGAAGAACAACATGCAGGACAACGATGCAGCTCTGGGACAATAAGCTCAGAATATCAGGACACATTCATAGAGAGCTGAAGGGATGATGCGTTTTTGTAGTCCAACCCAGAAGTTATCATCGCACTGGTTCCCTTGGCAACAAGCCTATGGGATGTCTGAATGGGATTTTGGATTCTCTCTGAAAATCAGCTCTGTGATGAACACGAGTTTATGATACTCATGCTGAGGTCAGACCACACAACCTTTTTGTCTGTTTAAATGTTTACTGTGTCAGATTAGGAGACTGCTGAGTCGTGAATTCTTGCTGTGTCGTGGCTGAGAAACGTGACAGACTACACATCGCTCTCCGACCAATCATCGTTTGCAGTTCACGATGTCAGTGACGTCACCAGCAAGGAAGAGCTCACCACTGACTACCACCACTGACAAGCCGTCATGGGAGGTGAACAAAAAATCAAACATGCCGGTCTTCCTGTCATGAGGTCGTGAGGCGTCCTAGATGCGGCATCAGTTGTCGTCCATTATGCGAGATGAAATGATCGACTGTTTCGCCCGATGCGCGTTGATTGTCTCTGAGTCCACCCGCCGCCCTACGTCCTCCAGGTAGGGCTGTCACTGGGCTGATCTGATGTAGTCTGACCTTGGCATTACATGTTTTGCTTATGATAAAAGCAAAAAGTTATTGTACCATAAACAAACTAAATCGTGGTCACATGACTTAAACACGGCCACCTCGAAGCGTTCAACTTCTCATTTGATTTACTTCTTGATTTCTAAACTCTCTCCTCTTAGCATGACCTGATCTAGCTGGTGATCATGGCTGTGTCCATCGCTTGTCTCACATCCTTTTTCAAAGATATTACAGATATTATTCATGTGATGACGTCTGTCGTCTCATTGAGTCACTTGGTAGCAACCGCCCTTTTTAAGATGCCTTTTTTTAATCGTTGTCTTTCTCCGTGGAACTGTTGCAGGCTGAGTGAAATGATATTTCACTTCTTTATGTATGCAAGTGTACAAGAAAACAACAAATAAATGAATCTAGAACCTCGAAAGTTCAAAACTGGGTTTATACTGATGTATTTTATGTCTCACAAGGAAATGTCTTACTGTCTTCGGCCTGTGTGAACCACAGACCTTATTTCAGACAATTTACTGAAAACCCATTCAAAACACAGACTTTGAGGCAAGGGAACAGGAAGTGCTAACATGCTAACTGACTTCCTGGTTTAATACTCATTACTTCATCGCTCTGTGCTGCTTTTCATCTCATCAGAAGACTTAACCTTCTGCTTCCAGTATCTTTGGAAACACACGAACACAAAGCTTTTATGTTAATAATTATTTATTGTACAAATACCTTGTTGTCTTCTGGTTTTTTGTGCCTCGTTCCCTTGCAAACAAAACAGCTGCTTAGGATTTAGGATTATTTACTTTGCATGGATCCTAAAATCATGTTCAGTTAAATTCAACGAGGGCATCTTCCAAAAACTGTTTCAGCAGCATAAAGATCTACAGACTGCAAGCAAAGACATTTAAATTCCATCAACAAAACTTTTTCTTCCTGCAAGAGCAATTAATCCTACTGACTCAACTTCTCAGTCTGTGTCCAAGAGCAGTGAACCTTCGCCCACTGCGTGTCGAATGTTACACACTTGTTCTACACAGAAATGTCAATCTGAGAGACACCCACACAACCAACTGCAGACGTGTGCTGTAGGATTTTTACACTCGACCTGCAACAAACACACAAGGATCAAAATGATGGAAAATCTGCGACAAAGGGAAGAGAAGGAAGGACAGACGGGAAAATAAAACTAAAGAAAGACTAATTCATTTTTTAATTCAAATTAGAATTAAACAAATTTTTTGTGCAAAGATAACAAAACGTCATCACAATTCCTAAAGTCAAATTGATTTTTTAAATTTTTTTTCTCTAGTGACAATTTTTCAAAACACACCAGAAACTAATTTTTGGGATGAAGAATATCGCTCAGTGTCTCCAAAGTGTGCTTGTGTCAAATCATATTTGTCTGCATTTGGAGCAGCATGCAGGTTGTTTCTGACCACAGAGACGGGTTGACTTTCGACTCACACACAGTTCACACATTCAGCTGCAGTTTCATGAACCATCACCTTTTGTTCTCTAACTGATCTGGAACGAACCACTAAAAGGTTTCTGGAAAAGCTTTTACATCTCAGGTCTGTGACCTGCCCTCTGCATGGGGAAAGGTTGGTTTTAGTAAAAAACTAAACTGTTAGATCAATTATTGTGATTAGTAAAACTAAAGAAACCGCATAGAGAGCACTTTTATGTAAAACACTTTACAATTTGCCATTTACACTTCTCGGGTGTCTTTCTAAAGGAACTAATGGACAGTAGGAGCCGGAGATCAAACCGCAAAAACTTTACTACTCACTGAGCCAAAGCTGCCATGATAAAATACAAAGCACCAAAGTGGACTTTGAAGTAGGTCTCAGAGACACTTGAGCAGAGTAAATGGCAGCTGATGACCTTCAGTAACTGAGCGTCTCTCATTTAAACAGCACACAGTAACACACAACCCGCCGCCGCCTCTGACAGCCTCCAACTATCACACAAGAAAAAGTCTTCAGCTGTATTTGTGAGTGACGACCACCTGAATGTGTTTAAGCCCTGTGGCATCATGAGGAGGAGGAGAAGAGGAAGATTAAAGGCCCACTGACAAGTTTTCTGTGGGATTTGTCAGCTGCGCTTTGTAAACACAACATCCACCCCCCACCCCCCACCCCCCACCCCCCCACCTGTGGTTGCCAAGC
Source organism: Naso annulatus (assembly GCA_029783625.1). Taxonomy (NCBI): domain Eukaryota; kingdom Metazoa; phylum Chordata; class Actinopteri; order Acanthuriformes; family Acanthuridae; genus Naso; species Naso annulatus. The sequence goes on along the minus strand of JAPZDX010112334.1, from coordinate 5,743 downwards.
TAACGAGGCACGTCTCCTTCCTCTCCTCTGCGAAATAAAATTAAATGATACATCCAATCAACCCCGAGGCGTCCCAGTTCCTGCAGCAGCATTATGGGATGCAGCGATTTCATGAGTCTCACAGACTTTCGCCGGAGGCAAAACACTTTTCCTCAGGCGAGGGCAACACGGTGGTAAACACTTCACATCAGTGGACAGCTCAGCAGTGATTAACTGAAAGGGAGGCAATTTATAACTACACTGCTGGCACGGGACCGGCTAGCTAACTTAGACTGGGAAGATGCGCTTCTATAGGCTAGATAAAGATCAGTGTTAGCCAGCTAGCTAAAAAAGGCTAACTAACCCCTCACCATGCTTCTTTTTCTATGGTGCAGGCACCGCCATTGTTTTTTTTGTTGTTGTTTTTTCTTTTGTCTTCTCTAAAACGACGGGCCTCGTTGCCGAACTTGGCAAACCTTGTCTGGCTGACTGTCTGTCAGCATGTTCACAGCATTCACAGTGTATGTTGCCTGCTAGGGCTGGGCGATACTACCTTAAAATAAAACCGCTGATGTCATACCACATTCAATTTTTGATTTTTCTTGCTTTTTTTAAACTACAAAAGACAAAGGAATTATTTCAAGTACAATGTTTTTATTTCAAACAAACGTGAATTTCCCTATTGAGAATAAAGTGCACACCTAGCTTTAATTAAACTAAACCTTTTTTTTTAAATAAAGGTTTGATCAAACAAAGATGAATCCCCCAGTTTGGGATTAATGAAGTGCCAGTTTGACTTTCAGTGAACTTCACTTATAAAAAATAAGAGCCCAGAGCTGAGAGAGAGCCCTAGGCTACCATACTTACCCTAGTTAAAGGGAAAATCGATTTTCATTTTTTATCATTGTCAAAACAAATTAATTTGAATTACCATGAAAAATTCATTTATTGCCCAGCCCTACTGCCTGCATGTTACAGGTTGAGGGGTTCACAGCTACCACACTCCCAGAGGTTGATGCCCAGAAACAGACCGCCGCCACTAAAACAATGCAAAATACAGCCAGAGGGGGGCGCTCTGTGTGTACAGGCAGACACATTTTTCTATTTGCCCCTAAGTGTTGACAGGTGAGAATTATTTTAGTATTAATGTAAGAGTTTAAGGTAAAAACCAGGAGTATGAAAGGAATGAAACATTGAAATAAAACCAAATAAATCAATCAAATTATGGATATCTTGGAGACGCTTCAGCATCAAATCCTGCCAAATGTGCTTTGCAGACGAGCAGCAGAAGGTTTGGCAGAAGTCAACAGTTTACAGATTGAGAAGCGTAGGTTTATCAAGTCCACATTTCCTGACTGGGAAGTCCAAGATGGTCACATGAAATATTATTTCTTTACTTTTTTGTGAAATTTTCTGGGGTAAATTCAATTAATCATTTTCCCTCCTGCTCAGTTCTTCAGCTTCCTGCTGCTTGTTCCCGTACGGATCATTAAATCTTTCTTAATGTCAGTTTATTAAAGTCAATTTCTTTTTGACTGATTAAAAAACCTACTTCTCACCGTCTGCTCCTGTCAGCACAAAAACAACATGCTGTTGCCCTTTTATAAAACAGTAGTTCCTCTTTATCTCCTATGGTCAGGCCTTATTTCTGCAGGAAAGTAAATGAAATAACACTGTCTTTGCATTCTGGAAGAGCACACCTGAATGCTGAAGCTCCACGTCAGGCACAATGAGATCATTCAGCAGAGCTTTACAACTCCCTGCTGTTAAAGAAAATTAACAGTCACTGCTTCTCCACCTTCGTTACAATCATGCTGATCGCAGCAGCATGCAGCCAGAGGATGATCGTCCTCGTCTCTCACCTCGCTCATTCGCTCGCTCACTCGGCCAGGTGGCATGCAGCCATGCCTGCACGTCTGTGTACTTTCTAAATCTGATATTTTTAAGAACTCCCCAAAGGCAATGTGTTGTAAAGCGAGCTGTGTGGACATGTCCCAGAAATGAGGCCATCGTGCTTTTGGTGAAAATGTCAAACCAATTTGACGATCTGTGAGAAGCTGAAAAATGCAGGAGAGATTTCAAGCACATGTGAGGACACTGAGCTCGTTACTGTTCGACTAAAACATCGCAGGAATTAAATAGAAACTCCCTGCGGTCTTGTCATCGTGCAGCAGCAGACAAAAGTCTGACCTGCTCTCAAAAAAACCTTTAACTTTGCCACAGAGAAGGAAACCAGAGCAACCGAAGCTGCAGATGATCAGATCTGTGTGGACCTGTCACCACCCACTGCTTTACCTTTTATTTTTATCTCCATCCAACATCCCTCTGTCCGTTTACCCTTCCTCTCCACGCCTCTCCAGCTCCATCTTTCATTGTGCCCCCTAGTATCTCCTCCTTTTTTATCCTCCCGTGTCATTCCTCCATCCATTTGTGGTGTCAGGGGACGGCTGCCTGTGCTTACTGAATCTTATCTGACATTTTCTCCATTACTGTGATCAAACACACAGCCGAGCCCGACCAAAAGCTGCAGGTTTACTCTGCCGCTGGCCAAAAGCAACAACTGGCAGCCGAGGTTCACCTCACCTTTAGACTCAAGGCCATGATGGATCAGAGCATCCACAGTAACAGGTCAATGAAGAAAACAAGCCTGCATCTCTGCTAACATGTTCCCAGCCAACAGCAGGCTCAAGAGGAGGAAAAAGAAAGATTTATTCAGCAAACTAATAAAAAGAGCCAGATGAGACTCGCAGGTGTCTTCAATTACTTACGTCAAAATGTTCAAAACCAAAATATATTCAGGGAAAACAGAACAATGACAACTCTTCTTTCTTTTTTATTTGGGAATGATGTTTTCCAGAACAAAAACTGGGAGGGTCTGCTTGAGAAAGTTCGTGCCTGATTGTCCCGGCAGCCATGGATCCAGCCCCAGCTGTCTCACAGGGGGAGGGCTTTGGTTCTTAACAACCTGACTGCCTCGATGTTCTGGCACCGGTTTACGGTTGTAGAACCTCCAGACACACTCGTCAAAGAATTTCAGCAGAGACTGGTGAACTTCTTCTGGGGAGGATATCATTGGACCGGATCTGCTGTGCTAACTCACCTGTGTCAGAGGGAGGCCAAGGATTGTTTGATCTGCGCAGTCGAACTGCAGCTTTTCACCTCCACACTGCCCAACGCTTCCTCTAGCATAAGCAGCAGCTTTGGACTCAGACGGCCTCTGTGCTGCTTTGCAAAGTGGAGAACTTGGCACCTGTTTTTCCTAGACCAGCGAAATGAAGAATTCTTATACTTAGCCCACATTCTATTAGCAAAGCCTATTTGTAAAAAAACAAGTTAGAGTATAAAATGAGAATTCACTCGCGTCAAAAACATAGCTGTTGTGTATACAGTGTAGCCATGTTGGAGAATGATGTTCTTCCACACATTAACTTGTTGCTTATTCACAGAATATTTTGTGCGTACGCCCTCTAGCGTTTTTGGAGAGTCGTGCAGTGTGCGACGGCATCATTACTGGCGTGCCCAGAGAACACTGCAGCGACCATAAACAACGCTTTGATTTGTTTCCTTCTCTCTCAGGGGTCTGTTTTTGGCTGTGATCATCTTGTCTGGTAAATCTTGCACATAACTAGTTGTGTTCATATTAATGTACTTGATAGGAAAGTGTCAACAAGAGGAAGGAAGCAGGATGGCCCCCTGCTTAGTTATTTTCATCATTAGCTCTGGAAAAAATTATGCATTTAATTATTTCTAATTACTTTTTGCTCTTACATGTGAGCTGCAAACTTTTTTTTTGCCTGAAGAGGTTTTTACTTGCCTCGGGTATTTCTTATTGTTGAGCCCTGATGATTTTGTCTGGAATTTATCGATAGACAGTCTTGAAAAAGTGACTTTCTTTCCCTTTTTATGAGTCGCAGTGAGGAATTTCCGAATGAGCAAAACTTTTATTACGGTAATAGCACAAACCCGCTGCCTGACCCCCGCTGAGCCTTACCACTTACTCTGGGAATCTCTTTGACTGGGCTGTAATTATAAGTCCTTAACAGAGTGAATTCTTGAAGCCTTTCGTCATAACAATAACAGGAGTAAGGGACAGTTTTACAGCAGAACCTGCAGCTGCACCTTTACCAGCACAAAAGGAAATCTCTTTGCACTGAGAAGTCTTTCTCAGAGGGAGAAAATAACCAGAACAGAAAAGAAATAATCAAAGGAAGAAAAGAAATGATAAAAAAAACTGTCTGCACCGTGTATCCACCCAATCTGAATCTTCTGTTGGACAAACTGATTATGTACACAGAGGTTAAAGCTGGTAAAAACTGAAAATATGAAATATTTGATCATAACAATAAATAGGGAAGAAAATTGATAAATGTTTTTCAATCTCTGGGGCAATTCTCCGTATGTCTGTTTTCTCAGACTGTAAAAATACTGCCTGTGCTTTTAATCTCCTCTGTGTCCATTTTTAACTTCTATGTGCAAATGACTAACAGCTGAAAAAGGCATAAATAATTAAGAGGTCCAACAGTTGCTGGCACAAGAATCTGTAATGACACTAAAAAAGTTCACAGCATTCACAGTTTTTTTAAAATTTTTCATTGAGCAACTCAGTCATTTGTTTCCAAGAGGCCATGTTGGAAGTCGGCTTGGGCTGATTTTAGATTTTATCGAACGTTGTGATTTTTGCCGTCGTCTGATATTTTTCACAGTATTGATACTGAACAGCTGTAACGGCATCTCCTGGCCTTTACTTTGAAGAGAAAAAGAATGCAGAGCTAAAGTGGCGACGGAGGAAACGCGCGTTGCTGTTTGACGAGCTGGAGAGGTTATTACAGGTCAACTGGTAGGATGTAGGCATGCATGCAGCACTTTCATATACACACATGGAGGTCCTTAGTCTCAAAGAAGAACGCCAGCTCACCAAGTTGGCAGTATTTCAAGTTCAAAGCAGAAGAAAATGGTTGCAATATTTGGGTGGGACAATACTGTGACATGAAATTTTGGATACTGCTGAAGCCAGCCGTAAGAGTGAAGATTCTGCTCTCAAAGTATTTAAACTGATGGAAGATAAAAGCATTACTTCACTGTAACAACAGTGAAAATGTCATAAAGGAAAAATATAATCAAGATGTATGTTTACTCTCAACCTGGTAGCCTGAACCGCACAGTGACACTGAGTCTCTGATGTCACAGGATACATTTCATGGATTTATAACACTGTTACAAACAACTCGACATAAAGGCTTGTAGCTCTGCATCCATAAAAAAATCTGCAGTGCGTCTGTTTTTACTCACCGGAAAAGAAAAACACAAAACAAAAAACTTAATGAGTTTTCAACCTACGATGTAAGCGATCATTATGATTCTGATCACAGAGCTACTTCTAGACGTTCACCTCAGAACTTTTGTTTTATCCACTCAATTAATTACTTTACTGAGATCAGCAAAATGTCTTTCCTGTTTAGTGGAATTGCAACTAACAATTATTTTCATTAGCAATTAATCAATTCCTCATTTATTTCAAGAAATGTGAAAACAATGTGAAAAATATTCATCTTAATGTGACGTCTTCAACTCAGTTCTTCTGTCCAAACAATACAAAGACGCCTCATTTATTCTCATTAATGAGAGAAAAGCACACAATCCTCACATTTAAGAGGCTAAAACAGAAATTCTTTTTACTTTTTTAACTTGAAAAGTGACAAATGATTAATTGATTATAAAAATAGTTGGCAATTAATTTTCTATCGGTTGATTATTCGATTACTTG
>JAPZDX010112289.1:0-10271 GCA_029783625.1 Naso annulatus | reverse complement strand
GAAATCCTGTCCTTCTCTCCTGTCGTCTGTGTGTTTTCTTCATGTCTGCAAAATACTCTACAGATAAAGACATCAAAACATGTGTAACACTCAAATGGTGCTGATGTGACAGTCTATAGATGTATTTTTGCCAGGAACTGCGAGCATGTCCCGGTTAACCAAAAAAAGGTCCAAATCTATTAATTAATAGTGAAATGATTTTTATTTGGCTGTTTCTGATTGAAAATATGTCCAGAGGACATTTAAATAATCCACACTCCTGTGTGGGGAACAAACAGTGTGTGTGACTGTGGAAACGTGTGTGTGCACCTCGACTGTGTTGTGTCTTATGCGTAGGGAATCTTTTTAAACCAGGTTTTTCTATTCTAAACTTTGGCGTATTTTGATGTCTTTGCACCAAGCACAAGAATTCGAATGTGTCGAGATACGCCTTCACTTCACTTTCAGACCTCTCTTACCTTGGCACAAACATGCAGCACAAGCGCATTTGCCATCTTATGGATATGGCAAAAATGATATCTGTGCCAGGAGTAAGACAGTAATGGCACTTGCGCCAGCAGCACACCTGGCTTAAGTTAGGGCCCCTTGGTATGTGAAGATGTTTGCCTAATTCAGTAAAGTCAGTCAAATACCTGGTATTAGTACCTGGTGTAAACAACTTAAGATGATTTTTTTTATTTACTAACTGGATGTCATTTATTGAATGAATAAAAGCCACCAGTCTAAGTATGACCTACAATGTTCTCTGGATATTTGATAGGTTAAGTTTAACTTCACTATAACATTATAGCAACACTTGGAAGCGTATAGGGGACTTCATTCAAAAAGTAAATCCATAATAGCATTATAATTTTCCACTTAAGTGTGTATACTTTTGGTTCAAAGTGAAAAATAAAATGCAATTATTCCATCTCAGTTATGTATTAATATATGTGCAATATTAGAACAAAAAGCCTGTTTGACATTTCATTTTGAAAAGGTTTAAAACACTGAAGTGGACAAAATTCCAATGTGGATTCAAATTTGAAAACCCATCAAGGCGGATCTTTACATAGGATTTTACTAAATAAAAGCATGTAGACATGCCAAATAGTTCTTTTATTCTGAAAAATCCTGGCTACCAGTACCAGTCTTAATTCCAAAACCAAGCTTGGGTGGGTTTGCGCCCACCTTTTCCACATCAGCTCTGCCGGTGCTTCTGTAGCATGGATTTTAGCAGGGGTTGGTCTTCTTCACAGCTGCACGTTAACAAGCACTAACTCGCAATAGCTGTGACCAGCAGCCAAAAATGTTACAGTCGTCTTGGGCATCAAACGGTCGATAAGTTATGGAAGGGGGTGGGGCAAGTCATGACAAATAGAAGTGTGTGTGTGTGTTTTTCTACAAAATTTAGCCATTTTACATGAATGTGTTTAGAAGATATGTGCCTTTTTGTTACAGGCCACTCCCACTGCCACGCCACCTTTTTTGCCATTTGGCCCAAGAGTTCATCAGCTGTCCTTTGGCTCATGACCAACCTTTCCACTAAATCTGTGCAAGTCAGTGAATCCTTTTGGAAGCTATGTGTCTTTTTTGCAGTAGGCCACTCCCATTGCACACACACACACTTCTGAAATTTCAGCCTTCTAGGGTGAAAACTGTGGTCACCAAAGGGTGAGCTATGGAGCTGCCGGTCACAGTTAACGAAGACAAAACTTTATATAAAAATAAAGCTTTTGATTTATAGCTATTAAATAAATAGCAAAGTCATAACTTTTATGTAAAAAGTAGTGCTGTCAAAGTTAATGTGTTAATGACACACTAACGTAAATTCATTTTAACACCAATACTTTTTTTAAAGCACGATTAACGCATGCACATTCTGTCCAGGGCTGGGCAAGAAAATCAATTCATTAATGCTTTGCAATTAATTTTTTTCTAATAAAACCCCGACCCTAATCCTGCTAGCTCACAAATGAGCAGCCGAAGTTTGCAGTTAAGTTACAGTGAGCTAAAAATAGAGTCAGCGGCTCAAATCATGTTACAAACTAAGACTCCACTTCATCACTTTGAGCTGCTTAACGTCTCTCCTTCTCCATCGTCTGTCCATCGCAGTTTGTCCTGCAGGTTCAGCTTCACCAACACAACAGTTAGCAAGCTAAATCATTTTAATAGTTTGTTTGTTCACCAACATCATTAATATTCCCGTCCAGTGATGATGATCTCTGACCGACATTTCTGTCCGGTCATCATGCAGCGCATGGCTAATTTGCATATAAGCTCATTCAAATATATATCACAGTATTTTTCAATGATTTGGATTGCTGCAATAATGATGGACATACTTTTGCGTAAAGCAAGCATATTTTTCTGCTCTCATGTTGATAAGAGTATTGAAAACTTGAAAAATATCCCTTAAAGGTACATTTAGAACTGACTATTGAAAAAGGTGCAATTAATTCACAATTAATCGTGAGTTAACTATGGAAATTATGATTAATCACGATTAAGTATTTTAATCGACTGACAGCACTAGCAAAAAGTCTAAATAATTTCTTCTACTGGGTCCAGAGGGTTTCTGACAAAGTGAACTAGTATCAGCTGATTATGGAGCTTTCAGGTCACAGTGATCGTCCTGTAGTATCCTCCTGTGCGTTTCCAGACTTTGTGATGCTGCTGTGCGTTCTTCACGCCTCTGCTTGACTAAAGCACAACACCTGCTCAGCAACATCTTCCTCTTCTGATGGTTTCTCAGACTGTGAGGAGTCTGGTGGCTCCAGGTGCACTTTAGAAAACATAAGCTTCATCAGATCACTTAGATGATCTGAAAAACACGTCAAAATCACAACAAAGTCATCACAGGACACAGGAGCCTACTTAGCTGTGCCAAACTTGAGTTTTTTTTAATTAACTTCACTCAGTATTAAAGACAAATACACAAAACAGTTTCATTCAGGGCACAAAAACAAGCACCAGCCAAATGCTGGTAAAATGTGCAAGGTGCTTGTAGACTTGCTTCACTCACCAGCCTCATACAACAGCATCTATAGACTGACCACTACAATTTAGTCACCAGCTGTTTGAAAAGTAGAAAAAGTTGAAAAGTAATTTTTGCACCTTGGTTATATTATAGTACGGTAGCTGAAGGATACAACAGACAACTGTTCACATGTTTTAGTCGTAACATATCTGGCTCCCTATGCTGAAGAGGAGTCCTCTGCTGTCCTCGTGTGTGTCTGTGTCGTGTGTCCTCGCTGGCAGACATGATCACTTCCTGCAATAACTCTGCTGATGTGCCGGCCTGTAAGCAGAAACATTATCTCAAACGTGTGGTCACTGAAACAACATAGAAATGATCACAAATAATTTACGTAACACAGAACATTTAACAACATAGACCACTTTTCATTTTGTATTTTTCTCTGGTGTCTCAGTGGCCAGCTGGTCAGTGAACACCTTACACTGCTCATTCACATTATGTAAACTGCGTTGTGCTAGCTAACATTTCCTGCTGATCACTTTTATGTTAATAAACAGTTTACCACAGAAAGCAATCTAGAAAACAAGGGCTTTATCACCAGAGCTGTATCACGTGCGCCACATCCTTACCTTTAGTATCGTGGGCGGAGCCTTCAGTCGAGTTGCTGCAGCATTTGGTTTGCACATTTTTTTGGAATGTGGTGCCTCTCATCTGGCCACAGTTCTACTGCAGCTGCAGTAATTGGAGGAACAAGCTGGAGGTTTTCTGTCCAGCTGTCTCTGGCGTGTACGACGTTTTTACATTTTTCCTTCACTACTTCTTAAAACATCCATGCACCCACTCACCGGAGCCTGGTTTCATAATTAAGATAAGGACCCATGTGATTTAGGCGAGTTACACTCATCTTCACATTTAGCATCGACAGTTAACTCTGTGTTTGCATAACACACTACAGAAAACTGTAACCTTCATAAAACAAGACTCCTAGTTAGGATATTTCATAGTAAAACAATTAGCCATATCTGCCTTTTTTTTTTTTCTTTTTTTTAATATGGGAGGTGAGATCGTACCTGAAAACCCACCTTGATGGGTTGGCTAACAGATAGCATTATCATTTGAATTTTCATTTGAATTATGATTTAAATAATGCTTGTACAAAAAATTAAAGGCTGCATTGTTTATACATGAATATGAAAATGATAATCCAAATGTAATTATTGCATTTTTATTTTAATTTTGAACAAAAGAACACATCCATAAATGGAAAATTATAAAGGCACTATGGATTTACATTTTAATTTTTTAATTTAACATTTTCATTGTAATAAAGTCCCCTAAACACTTCCATAAAATGTAATAAATGTCATTCCATGATTGTGGTCTTCACTGTGTCATGGCTCCCATGGTGTCATAGCGTAACAGCACACAGTATAAAGTAAAACAGAGAGGAACAGGAGGCTGCAAAGGTGGATGATTATGTTGATGATGGTGGTGTGATAATTCAGCAGGGGTGCTGATCCCTTGCCTGTCTCCTTTGAAACTCTCCAGTCCTGCATTTCCTCCCTCAATCGCTCCATTTCTTTCTCCAGCTCACAATATCTCCTCTCTGCTTCTTGTAACCGCCTGGTGGATAGAGAAGGAGAGATTGTGGAGAGACCTCTTACTGTTGTGGTATTTCTCAAACAGAGTTCAGTGAAGCTGTGATGAAGTAGTGCCACCCCCTCGATTCTTTGCCAGTTTTAGTTGTCCTCCATTGTCTAATTCTAGAAAAGATTCTAACATTTTATTGTGAACTCGTAGCTACTGGAGGTCACTGAGCCCCGGCAGTCCAGAGCTCAGAGGCTTTGTAAAGCTTGGCTGAGGCTTTTAATTGAGTAAAATGAGACCAGTTTCACAAACATTATTGGACACCCTTGCTGCGGAGAAGGTGCTAAAATTACACATTGATTCATTGTTCAGCTACTTCTGTTGTCTCTCACACATTATTTTGTTTAATATGATCCAAGCTATGTCAAAATGCTCAGTGCAGTCACTGGTCAATATCTGAGTGCTGTTTCAGCACTTTACAGGTCAGAACTTGGAAGAGCTAGGCTAAAGCAAAGTGGAGAGAGAGACAGTATCGAACAGCTGCAGAAAGACAGAATGAGAGTGGAGACAGAACCTGCAGCTTGTTCCTGCCGCTGGTCTCTGGGTTCTTTATCGTTTGCATACATCACTCTCAGCAAACGATCCAGTTTGAAAGTGAGGTGTGGTTGCGCCTGGTAAACTAATTCAGACAATTCGAAGACAGAGGCTGGAGTAATCCTTTTGAACTGTGACTTCCTCGTCAGACACAGATAACGTTACCACTGTTCTTGTGTGTTGTTGAAAGTTGTGCACTTATACAGTCGTCCAACCAAACGTCTACGAGGCAATGAATCTCCTCACGAGTCAAGGTCTCTCAGTGATTGCTTCTCTCTTTAGGCAGGTCTGTTGTAAAAAGTGCATGCTTGTTATTAGCTCGTAATGCACAGCATAGCTGGCTACGGGAGCTGGTTTAGTCCAAAAATGCGTAATTCTCCTGCAGTTGGGGCGGATCAGGATCATATCACAGGTTGGCCCAGAGTAGCAGCATGCTTGGTCACAGCAGCTCAGGACCAGCCCTTCACTCTTAACCTCATAATTTGGTTGTACAATTCAATAATGACAGTAAAGCTGCCTTTACCTTATCCATACCACAGAAGAACTGTTTGGGGCAGGGTTCAAATTACACAGTGGCTTTCGGGGGGGCCCTATTTTCTGGTACACAACACGACTGTCCAAGTCCCATGCATTCGCACAGGCCCACATACAGTGTAAGTGAACGCCAGTGCAGTCAATATCATTGCTAATGACCAGCCAGTCCAGCCTTAATACCTGCACACCTGTGACTGGTCCAGATGTTTGGTGTGCTTGATAGCTCATCCTGTGACACTCAGTCTAGAGCTCCTGACTGCGTCCATGAGCAGTTCACACATTCTGACTGGTTTTAATGGGAGTGCACTTGGACTGGCCTATGATCTGGGATTTTTTACTCACGATCACCAAAAACTGTTGCAGAAAACAAGATCAGGGCTGAAACCCTGTAGTTTGAATAACTTGTTTTTAACCACAGCGAAATAAAACAGCTGTCTGTGGCTCGCAGCTCCCTCTCTCTACCTCTGGCCCTGAGGAGTTCAGGTGGCTACGGAGATCTGGAAATTCAAGTGCTGCGCTGCCACGCACAGCAGAAATAGACACAGAATTGTGTTGATTAGTGGAGACAGATGTTCATAGAATGGAATGTGAGTTAATGAGTAAATAAACACACAACACTGTCATACAAAGAATTAATTTTTTAACTTTAGGAACCTTAATGCACATAAAATATAGGCCCGACTTAGGTCTATAACCTATGGACAATTTTTAGAGCTGCCCTTAAACATGTCAGGCTTCTGAGGGAGCTGGGGTCCTTCTCGGGGGAGTCAGGCTCCCTGGAGCTCCCCTGGAATTCCAACTATGGTTTGGGGTTGGCCAATTTCTGCCAATTATAGAAATAACAAAAGTGCAGCATAAATAAACTGTAGCTTGCTAATGTCAAAATCAGACTATATTAGAAGTCATAATTATAAATAATAATAGTAAAAGGTTGAAACTGTGAGTTTTTACCTCAAATGTAACTTTTTATCTCATAACTTTGGGTTTCTACTTCATAATTTTTTTTTTTAATCAGAAATTTGACTCACTTTTATCTAATTATTACTTTTGTCATAATTATGATTTTTTATTATAATTTTGACATTTTATATCATATTAACGACTTTCATTTCAAATGTTTATATTTCATATTTTTTCTTTCTGTGTCCTGAATCTACTTTTTTCACACAATCATACCTTGTCATAGGAATGCTTTTTTTCATGAAGCTTAGTTTTCATCATATTATTTTTCTTTGTCTGGCAGAAATCAGCTTCCATGTGGATTAAAACCTAAGTAGCACATTCTATTTTTATTTATAATGGCCGATTAAATTTTTTTAATCAGCCAGTAGATAAAAAAGCAAAACTTGATCATGATAATCGGAAAAATGCTATATATCAAATCAGATAATCAGCTGATATTTAGTCGACTTACAGTACAGTAGTGTATTAATACATGTAAATAAATGTATAATTTACTTATACTTGTACTTTTAATACTTAGGTAGGCCTACATTAACTGCCAGAAAATTACTTTTGGTACTTAACACTTTATGCGGGTACTGTCAGTATAGAAGACGTATAGTAGAGTCATTTCTGACTCTTTAATTGCCTAATCTGACACAGTTAATTTTTTAACTGACAGAAATATCTTGTAGTCTGACCTCAGAGTAAGTCTTTCCAAATTCTGAAAAAAAGTGATTCGTGTCATGATTCATGTCATTTTTGCCCCGTCTCTCCGCCCGCCTACTCTTCTCCCCTCCTCCCCTGCTGGGCCACTCCCCGAGGCCAAAAATAACACCTGTCGTGTTGTGTGTTGAGGATTCACTCCGACTGGGGAGCGTAACATCAAACTGACTTTACTGTCGGATCACAGCAGTTGTCCATCAAGCTAATGCTTAACCGTCAACACAAGATATGGAGCTTCCACCCACACTACTTCCTGTTTTCGACCTTTCAACGTAAGAGTATGCAGGATTTTTTTTCTCCAGTTTTCTTAGGACAGGCAGGTAATTTCTCCAAGTGGGCAATATGTGTGTGTGTGTGTGTGTGTGTGTGTGTGTGTATGTGTATGTGTATGTGTGTGTGTTCCCGAACTGCTTCTCCCTGTCTGTCGTGTCTGTGTGTGTGCTGTGAGCGTGGCATCTCTTCACCATCACCTGGCTAACCACTCACACCTGACAGCCCGCTGGATTCGTATCCCTTTTCACTCCCCTGCTTTGTTTCAATAAATCACCTTTGTTACACAGAGATCTGTGTGCTTCGCTTAAGTCAGTACTAGTGTTTATAACACAGTGTGTGTATTCTGTGCATATACTGATTTTGTTCCTTGTATGTATTTTGTGTATACCTTTTTAAATGAAAATAAAATAGTTAAAAGCAAAGTAAAAAGAATTTATTCTTGTGTTGGATATTTGTACTTGATGGTTCAAAGCCTTTACCTTCCTGAGCAAAATAAATGTGTGTGAAGATTCTTCAGACTCGATGACAGAGTGTGTACACTTTTGCCTGATTAGGTTCTACATGGACAGCCTCACAGAAACGATATTTCCACACACAACGCAGCATCTTAAGGCGTTTCATTTAAAGAAATACAATTAGAAAGGCCTACTGTATACATAACACATAGTATAGGCTGTGTGCGAAATGTTGGGGGGATTTCCCGCTCCCTGTTATTTGCTGCTGTATGGGACCGGCCTATAATTCAAACTGTAGTGCAAACAAACTGATAAATCCAGCCTTTAAAAGGACAGATCAAAATGGCAGACTCAGGAAAACCTTTCTTTTGAATCACCCCCAAAAAAATCTTTATGTCAATGTCTCCTCACTTTAACTCAAAGACTCTAAATTGTTAATATTAATAACTCCTGCAATGGTTTAAAGATGGGTGATAACTCTGTTAGATTCTTCTCGTGGAATACAAAATGGGTAAACGGACTGATAAAACGCTTAATGGTGTTCGCTCACTTAAAAAACTTAGGAGCTGATGTGATTTTTCTCCAGGAGTCACATTAGAATATATCTGATCATGCTAGACTGCATAAAGCTTGGATTAGTAATGTGTTCCAGTCCAATTTTAATACCACAACACGGGGAGCTGCAATACTGATCAGCAAAAAAATACAATTTGTTGTAGCAAATGTTGAATCGGAGCCTTGTAGCCGATACTTGATAGTGACAGGCTTCCTACTCCACGAGCCCGTTTTGTTGGTGAATGTGTACGCTCCCACGTGGGATGACGTTGACATTGCTAACAGACTACTAGCCTCCCTTCCAAACTTAAATACGCACCAACTGATCTTGGGAGGGGATCTGAATTGTGTAACGGACCCTAGCCTGGATCGTTCAAGCCCTAAAATTATTTCTCCCTCTAAAATGTCTGAATGCTTTTTCACGTTTATGAAAGAAAATGAATGTACAGACCCTTGGAGGCTTTCAAACCTACACTCAAAAGTGTTTTCTTTTTTTCTCACGTGTCCACCGCTCCTCCTGACATGATTATTTCTTTGTCAATAGAGCCTTTATACCATTCATTAAGTCAGTAGAATATTTAGCTATTATCACTTTGGACCATGCCCCCCGACAATTAGACATCTCTTTTACCTTAAATCAGAAGGATCGTCCATCATGGAGGCTCAACCCTTGTTGCTTTCTGAAAAAGACTTTAGAACAAAATTTCACAATCCATAGATAGTTTTATAGAGACTAATGCATTTAACTCAGTCTCTTATTCCCTCCTGTGGGAAGCTCTAAAAGTGAAATGAAGAAGCAGCGACTACGTCATTCAACTGGATCAGTTTACAACATCGATAGGCAATGTGCCTCCCTCACCTGAACTATTAAAAAAAAGAGAATACCTGCAAGTGGAGTTTAACTTACTATCCACAAAAAAAGCAGAGCAGCTGGTGTCATATTCCCGTGGTCTGGCATGTGAGTAGGGACAAGAACAGTAGGCCACAAGCACATCGGTTACAGCGACAAGCGGCCTCAAGACTGATTTTTGAAATTAACCGTGGCAACCTGATCAGAGATCCGCAGAGAATTGATAAGGTCTTTGAGTCCTGCTACCCTAAACTGTATACCTCTGAATTTACTTTGAGCAAAGGGCCAATAGCAACATTTTTAGATGGCCTAAATTTCCCCCGTCTTGAATCAGATAAAACTGCTTAGCTAAATTGGTAAAATTAGAGGAGATCCAGGCAGCAATTTCAGCCATGCAGAGTGGCAAGACTCCAGGGCCTGATGGCTTCACAACAGAGTTTTTTGTTTGTTTGTTTGTTATGTTTTGTTTTTATTTAAGGACAAGCTTTCCCCAATTCTTTTAGGAATGTCACTGGCAAAGGGAACACCCCACCCCCCCGTAAGCAAAGATCAAGATCCTTCTGATTGTGTATCCTACCGGCTGATCTCGGTAAATGCTAGCCCACCCATTTGAGGGTATCATGCATGTGTTAGCACCAGCTCACGACACTTCCCATATTTTTCACTATCAAGAGGCACACGGCAAGGATGCCCATAGTACAGCGGATAACCATGAAAACTGTGCACTTTTTGAAAGAAACATGAAACTTCTACCATTGTTAGTTCATACCATGAGGTTTATTTTCAGATGTGGAGG
>JAPZDX010112282.1:0-10271 GCA_029783625.1 Naso annulatus | reverse complement strand
ATCCACATCACTCCACTTCACCTCCATCCACATCGATCCACTTCAACTCCATCCACATCGATCCACTTCAACTCCATCCACATTGCTCCACTTCACCTCCGTCCAAATCGATCCACTTCAGCTCCGTCCACGTCGCTCCACTTCAATTCCATCCACATCACTCCACTTCACCTCCATCCACATCGATCCACTTCAACTCCATCCACATCGATCCACTTCAACTCCATTCACATTGCTTCACTTCACCTCCATCCACATCGTTCCACTTCAACTCCATCCACATCACTCCACTTCACCTCCATCCACATCGTTCCACTTCACCTCCATCCACATCGATCCACTTCAGCTCCATCCACATCGATCTACTTCAACTACAGCCATGTTGATCCACTTCAACTCCATTCACACTGCTCTGCTTCACCTCCATCCACGTCAATCCACTTCACCTCCATCCATGTCGATCCACTTCACATCCATCCACATCGTTTCATATGTGTGTGTGTTTGTGTGTGTGTATGAGTAGAGGAGGGAGATGGGGACAGGATGAAACCTTAGTCTTTTGGGCTCTCATTGGCTAGGGGCTACACCCAGAAATGTAGCAGAATAAGAAAACACATGCAGAGGGCAGAGCCCCTGCAGAAACAGACACCTCCACACACGTTTCTCACAAATTGTTCTGCATTCATTGACAGAAGTGAACCCTTTAGTGGGTGGTTCAGAGGGACATGGACACAGTTACAGCCACACCTCTGGTTATGATAACACCTGGCACTGTGTGATGTGTTTGGTCCAGGTCATGAAGCACCACAACAGACAGAACAACACTGTGGACATCTACCAGGGGTATTTTGAGGATGAAGCAGATCTGGAGGAAAATCAGGAACCTCCATCTGCCAAGACTATCAATGTCTTCAGGTACAGCTGAAAAGGAAACATACACAAAGATGGAGCAGCATCCAGAACTTTGACCAAAATAAAAGTAAAGATGGTGCCGAAATAATAAACCTCAAGTCCACACATTAAGCTCATAAGAGTCAAGAATCATTTATTGACTATGGCATGAATAACATTAACAAGGTTGAAAATCCAATCTTTCACTACTCATGAGGTTCTTGTGGGTTCCGGTCCACTTCAGGACATTTGATTGTTGGCTGTGTGTCATCCTCTGTGTGTCTGCAGAGATCCTAATGAGGTGAAGCGTACCGTCACCTGTCTATCATGGCATCCCGATGGCGGCAGGAAACTGGCAGCCACCTACTCCTGCCTTGAGTTCCAGAAAACTTTCAAAGACATGAGCCTGGACTCCTACATCTGGGACATCGGTGCGTCAGACAGCCTTATAGGCAGGGACGGGATTTAAGAACTTAGAGTCCAGTGTGTTGACAGATGGATTTGCGTTTTGTTTTAGAGAACCCAAACAGACCGGAGATGACTCTGAAACCGACATCTCCGCTCATCTGTCTGGAATACAACCCCAAAGACCCCCACACTCTGGTGGGAGGCTGCTATAACGGACAGATTGGTGGGTTCACAACCTGACTAATAGACAGGTGATTTTCTGTCTTTGACTTTGTTTATTAACCTGTGGGTGTGTTTTTTTTAGCCTACTGGGACACAAGGAAGGGCAGCCAGCCAGTAGAGTTTTCCTCTGTGGAGAAGAGTCACAGAGACCCCGTCTACAAGATCATCTGGTTGCAGTCTAAGACTGGGACAGACGCCTTTTCCGCTTCCACTGACGGACAGGTAGATAAACAGACAGATGGACAGATGACAGACAGGGAGACAATGCATTAAGTTTTGAAAACGGAAGTTTGTCCTCTCTCTGTCAGGTTCTGTGGTGGGATATCCGTAGGTTGAGCGAGCCCACAGATCGTCTGGTTCTGGACCCAAGCAGAGAGGGAAACCTCGACCGAGCTTTTGGAGCCGTCTCTCTGGAGTTTGAGTCCACCATGGTATGGGTTATGTGTTGTTATGGTTTCCAGTACCAGTTCTAAAGCTACTGTCTATGACATGATTCTGCTGTGTCTCACGTGAGCTCTTTAGTCTGGTGGTAGTTCTCACTGAGACTCATCTTACAAAACATTTACCACCTTGATTTAACTCAAGTTTCCATCATTCAAAACTAAATAATTATTAAATGATCACAATCATTTTTTGAGGGCAGGCCAGTCGGGTTGACCATGTGGAGTTTAACTTCAAAGCTGTTGTTTCGTTGCGGTCGTTCTCCATCTCTCAGCCTCCAGGTGTCTCTGTTCTTGATGTCTCTCCAGCCGACTAAGTTCATGGTGGGGACAGAGCAGGGTGTGGTGGTTTCTTGTAACAGGAAGGCTAAGACTCCAGCAGAGAAGATCGTTTGTACATACAGTAGTCACCACGGACCCATCTACGCCCTGCAGAGGAACCCCTTCTTTCCCAAAAACTTCCTTACTGTGGGGAATTGGACTGCTCGCATCTGGTCAGAGGACATCAAGGAGTCGTCCATCATGTGGACCAAGTAGGAATCGACACATCATATTATCAGAGGACGCAGATTTTACATTCTTGCCTCTGATTGTGTTGAAATTTAAAAATGAATATCAGAAAATAGCTCTAAACTATAGAAAAAGATTTCCTTCAAATTCTGTGCTTTCTTGTCCGTCTCTTCTCATTTGATTCAACTTGTATCATTTCCTTTTTAATCATTTTTTCTCAATCCGTCTTCTTTCATATTTTTGTTTTTTCAACCTTGTTTCATCTTGATTTGTTGAATTCTTGTTTGTTGTTTCATTTTTTTAATCTTATTTTGTTTCATTTGTTTCAATCTCATCTTGTTTCTACTTTTTTTTGTTTGATTTTGTGTCTCCACCGGTTTCATTTTGTTTCATCTCATTCAGTCGCATCCCATCCTGTCTTGTTTTCTGTACCACCCTGTCTCATTTAGTTTGTGTGTCCCCTTTTGTCTTCAATTTCATCAAATCTTTTCTCATCCTGTGCCTTTTGTCCCATTTCATAGTATGTAATTTGACCTCAGTGTGTCTCATCTGATGATGTCTCTTCTTGCCTTGAGTTACCTTATCTTATCATCATCATCTTCTTGACATCCTGCTGTGATCGACTGAATCACAGTTTCAAACCAGATTTTAAAATATTTGACTGATTCAATCTCCTGTCATATTTTGATGTGAGATACCAGATGTCGTACCTGACAGACGCCTGCTGGAGTCCAGTCAGACCTTCTGTCTTCTTCACTGTAAAGATGGACGGCATGCTGGACGTCTGGGAAATCTTATTCAAACAGAACGACCCGACGCTGAGTCTCAAGGTGCCTCCATCTCACCTTTACACTCAAACTAACATCTTTTGATCAGTTTTTAGTGGAACAGTCAGCAGGATTTTTTGTCATGACACATGGCTACAAGCTACAATTTTAAAAAATGACATATGACATGTTCCCAGCATGTCAGTGTTGCTGGTGATGATGTTGTTGTTGTAGAATGCTGTTGTGGTCCACAGGTGTGTGACGAGGCCCTGTACAGCCTTCGGGTTCAGGAAAACGGGCATTTGTTGGCGTGCGGCTCTGCGAAGGGTGTGGCCACGCTGCTGGAGATATGCTCTGGACTGTCCACCCTCCAGAAGAATGAGAAGAGTCTCCTGGCTGCTGTGAGAAAAACTCAAACACTTAAACACCTGCTGAACTGAAATCTGCACATTTGAGTGGACACACAAATACGGACAATTCAAACTGTTTTTTGTTCTTTTGTGGCATTTTTTAAGTTTTATCAAAAAGTTGTCTATGTGTAATCAGTGAAACGGCCCCAAACTGAGTGTCCTGTTTAGGGAAGATAAATTATGCTCCTCCTCTTCATCTGCTCCAAAATCCCAATATTTATATTCATGTTAAACAAACCAGCACTGCAAAGAAACAGCAGCCAGAGTCCAGTGATGTCATCATTGAAATGTGATCACTTCATCGTCTTAGCTTCAGGTTTTTGATGACCGATCTGTTGATAACAGATGATGAAAATATAAAATCAAACGGTTCAGAAAGTGAGAGACCAACAGTTGAAACATTGTTCAGCTTATTTTTCACATTCAAGATACAAAACAAGACAAAATGGTCACTTTGATTTTAATAATTGACTTTTTTTGTACGAGGTTTCTGCACAGGAAACTGAATCTCACAAGGTTTTAAATGTCAGACGTTTCATTTTAAAAAAAAGTAAACAAGTCATTGATTAACTGAACAAAGTCATCACTAGATGAACTGGCAATGAAAACAATGGTTAGCTGCAGCTTTGATTGATATCATCCTTAAAAGTAAGTGACTCTACTGATCGCTTCAGTGCAAAAATCTCTCATCTCAAATATGAGCTCAGGGTACTTTGGTAAGGATGAAAGAGACGGATTCAACCAAGGAGCACACTTCATTGCTATTCATCGTTGAGTTTAAATTTAATATTCACCTGCAGATCTGCACAGAATACATCAAATACATCCATGTTGTCATTATTTCATATCATGTGATATGTTGCTGGGCAAAGTGTCTGTCAGCGGAAATCCACAAAGTAAAAGAGTTCATCTGTCTGCAGATGTTTGAACGTGAGACCAAGCGAGAAAAGATTCTGGAGGCTCGACAGAGAGAAATTCGTCTGAAGGAGAGAAGCCGATCTGAGCAGAGCAGAGAGGAGGATGGAGGACGAGAGAACGGAGAGGACAGTCCTGAGCAGCTGATCGCTAGAGCTGAGAGGGACTTCTACAGCGTGGTGGAGACAGAGCTGAAGAAGAGGAGGGACAGAGAAGAGCAAACAAATCCGGTCAGGACCAGACACGCACCTATTTCTTCTTCTGTTTCCGTCTGTCCTCGCTTTGTTTCCTGCTTTTCTTCTCCTTTTCTCTTTGACTGATCTGAGAGATGCAGAGGAGAATTAGAGTTTGTGTTTTTCACGTCAGTCACATGATAATAGACAGAGTCCACAGGATTGGTTGAATCTGATTCTAGATTTACGAGCAAACACCTGAAAATATTCATGAAGGTTTGAAATTGTATTTTCTGTAGACTTTCCCACTTTCAGGCCTTTAATTCTGGTTTTTCTTTTCACACAGGAGAAAACACAAAGTTAACCGCAGATTTAATTTTCTGTTTTATCAGGAGAAAGACGTCTGTGAAGAAAAGGAAGTCAGAGACGAAGGAGAAACTTCAGAGACAGGAAGGTCTTAATGAATGAAAACATGCTCATGGTTCTGTCAGTAGGAATATGAATTCTTGATCGTTTAAGTGTTTGAGCAGTTTGATTACAGCTGTATGGGAAATGTTCTGTTGCACAGTAAGGAAACTTTATTTCAGTGACAGAGAATTTAAAATGTTCTTCAGTGGAGTATAAGAAGAGAAAAAGGGAGGAAGGAAGCAGCTAGGAGCTTTGTTCAGAATCAACCAAAGCTTCATCACATTTAGTTTAAAGACCGGAGGTCAGAGGTCAACGACTCCTTGGAACCCAGACGGCAACCATGAGGTGCCTTTAATGTCAGAGTCAAATATAAAGACCTTGGTGACAGAGTGTGTTTGTAAATTCACTGTGGAAGTGACATCTCACTGCAGTCGAGTTGTGATTTTTTCCAAACATGAGAAAGGGTCTGATTTTTACCTGGACATTGAAACAGAGTTCTCACTCAGAGCTCCACATGTCGCTTCAGGCACTGCTGACACGGATGTCATAACCACGTTTCATCACAATCCATCCAACAGTTGTTGAGCTGTTTCAGTCCGAACAAAATGAAGGACAGAGAGACATTTAACATAATCCCTCGATTTATGATTCTGGATTTAAGGAAACTGAGATTTTCTGTTGTAACCTAAAGAAAAAAACAGGACAAGAGGAGTGAAAGTAGCCAAAAGTAGTTTTACATTAACTCAAAATGACCTGACAGCTGCTTTCACGAGAGAGGAAATGACTATTATGCAGCACATTTTGGTTCAAAAATAAGTTAACAGACAGATGTAAAAATTTGTCTGAGTGACATGTTGGTGTCAGTCAACAGTTTATCTGATGTTACATGAATGGTTTTCTATGTAAAACGTTGGTGTGATAACCCGCAGCTTCAAACTGCAGCCTCACACTCTGTAGAATTCTGGAACAGCAAAAGTCACAACATATGTACTATTGTTATTAATTTAGAATACAATAAAATTCTGTGAGATGAATTTCAAGATGAATTCCTTTTTTTTTTCCCTGGTTCTATTGTTTTGCTTAGGGACTGTTGGATATTTATTCGAAGGGCATTTAGATTGAGCATTTTATTTTTTGATTGGTGGGGGGGGTCATGTATTTGCGGGTCGGTGTCGGCAGATGTACTGCAGGTTACTTGAGCACATGAGGACAGCTGCAATAGCCACATGGATTTTTATTTCCATTGGCTCCGTTATCAGACTCAATGTGAGCCTCCACACGGATTCAGCTCACTCTGCATAGCTGAGTTTTCAGATCCACTTGATGCACTACTGGACTCCTACTAAAGCTTCTATTCTTCCCTACACGTGATACTCAGTAAAAAAACAAACAAACAGCATTTGCCGGGTCGCCACGGCTGTTTTCTGTGTTGTTGCAACTTGCTCTTGTCTTAATATTGCATAGTTTTCAATAATGTGGGGTTTTGGTCCGCCAGAGCCTGAAATTCCTCTCAAAATAAAGATGGTGCTGGCCTTTCATGATTCGCCATAGAGTGGAAGTTTAAACCCCAGCATTGTGTTTAGGTTTTGGGACTATAAGGCGATGGGAAACTGTGTTCTGATAAGTGTATGTGTTGTGACTCACCCAAATATTGCCTGTCGTGCACTATTGAAGTTAATGTTCTGTACACGTTTATGGGGGATTACAGTTGTTGTTGTGGTGAACACTTTGCACCATGTGTTGTTAGTCTTCTGCCTGTGTAGAAGATGTCAGAGTGAATGTACGCGTTGAGCTGCAATGTTGAGCCATAGTAGCTCACAAACTTGCTGTCATAGTTTAAACAATAATTTGCATTGAAACCTTAGATTTTTTTATTTTTTTTATTGTTTTTTGACTGGTGGGAGGGCAGAGACAAAATACTATAAATGTCAGGGAGGGTAGCTGATTAAGAAAATAGTCTAGTCTAAACTAGACTATTAGTCTCAAATTGTTTGCGTTATCATTTACAGACCGAATTCATACATTTTATTTATATACAAATGTGGTGCTTGTATTGTGAAGGACGCCGGAAGTTGTTCTGCTGTTTTGATGCCATAGCAGGAAGTCCGTTAGCACAGTTAGCTGCTAGCAGTATTACTGGCAGTCCGCTCTAGCCGCTGCTCCCCTGTCCCGTGTCGGTGTCCCGGCTCTCGGTGTGAACATGTCCCGGGTCCAGAAGCTGCGGGTCTTCGTCAGTCAGCGGATGAACGCGGTGGTCGAAGACATTCTTACCGCTTTTGAAAACACAATCGCTAAATATGAAGAAGAAGCGGCTCTGTGTCGGGAGGTAATCTCCCGCCAGCACGCGCTGCTCTGCGCGCTCAACCAGCCTCACATCAAGCTGCCGTCCACCGGTGAGTTCACGTTCCCCAGGTGACCTGTGACCACTGCTACGGTTTGCTCTGTGACCTGCTGCAAAATCTCAACGTTCATGTCGGAGACCGAGGTTTCGGTTCAGAGTTTACACACAGAGAGGAGCCATTCAGATTGTTATGCAGTAAAAGTACTAAACATACTTCGTCACAAGTAAAAGTCCTGTTTGTAGCATTTTGCTGCTGGAGATGCTAAAGCTTGAGCTTTTTATTTATATCCTGTTGGCTAGTTTCATCTGCAGCAATGCATCATGGTCTGCAAGATCATCCCATAAAAAGGTAAAGGTACTTTATTGGTCACACGTACACAATGTACCGTGAAATTTGTTCTCTGCATTTAACCCGTCCCCGAGGAGCAGTGGGCAGCCTCAGCACAGCGCCGAGGACCAACTCCAGATCTTAGCCAGTACCTTGGTCTGGAGTACTGACTGGAGATAGACTTATGTACATAGGTCTAGGGTAGGTAGGAGGTCTATGTCATAGGTCAAAACTATGTACATAGGTCTATCAGACACGGGGAGGACATGTAAACTCCACATAGAAAGGTCCTGCCCCAGGTGGGAATCAAACCCAGCACATTCTTGCTATGAGGCGACAGGGCTAACCACTATGTCACTGTGCCGTCCAACATGATGGGAGCGTGGCTGTCCTGTGAGAACCTGTTTGCAGCTTTGTGACGCTCAATTTTGCAGCTTGTCAAGATTCTTTTTGCAGCCGTTATTCAGCTGTAAAGAGATTTTTCACCTCATCCTTCACTTGCAAACATTCAGCAACAGCACAGCTGCATACATGGTTTCACCTGGACACGAGCAGAGGGAAACTAGTAACTAAGGCTTTCAGACCAATGTAATGGAGTACAGTATTTGACTTTCCCATGTAGTGCAGCAGAAGTGTAATGTATCATAAAATGGAAACACTCTGATAAAGCGCAGCACTTGAGTAAATGTTCCTTGTTGCTTTCCACCGCGGTCACACAGGTTGGAGCGTGAGTTCATGTCCTATGGGATGCAGCTCAAACCGTCTTCATGAAGATTCAACTTTATCCGAATGCACTGAGAGGAAACTGATCCACAAGCTGTTTCAAAAAAATTTCACATCTTCTTCCACCGTATAAAATGTGAGAATTTTAATCACACTAAACTGAATCTGTTGGTTGTACAAACGAGGCATGATGAAAAACTAAACACTGATGCAGTGCAGCCTCTCTCTGTCTGCCAGCTGCTCATTCTGCAGAAACACCAACAACACTTTGTTAAACCAGGATCCTGAACCTCTCTGTCACGTTTTCAGTTTGTGTTTGACATGTTTGTGTTTCCCTGCAGACACCTTCACACAGCAGCTGTTGGTGACTGACAAACACATTCCCCCTGAGCACCTGGACCAGCTCGACCCACCTGTTAAAGCAGAACAGGAGGGAGAGCAGCTGCCAGACCTGGACGAGGCTGAGATCATCCAATTCACATACAATTCCAGGTGCACAGTGAGGCCAGGTGAGCGTGTGGACCAGCTGTCACCTGCTGGGACTGAACCAGAATCAGCAGGTGCAGATCAGGATGTCCAACTGGTGTCGTCTGAGACTGAGGACAGCGACGACTACAGCAAAGCCTCGACTGACACCAGATCTGCTCCAAACCGGCCAAAACAGAAGAGAAGAGGCAGAGGAGTGTTCAGCTGCAGAATCTGCAACCGCAGCTTCACAGCCAGCAGATTTTTATTTAGGCATGTTAAAGCCCACCTGCAGGAGGCGGAGCCAGTCTGTGGTTTGTGTGGTGATAGATTTGAAGCTGCAGAGAGTCTGAAGCTTCACATTCAGACTCACCAGACGACTCGGGAGAACCAGTCCAGGACTCGGAGCAGAGAGGGACAGTTTCACCAAAACCTACAACCCGACACAAATGCCAGAGTTCACAGGAGCAAGAAACCACACACCTGTGACGACTGTGGAGAGACTTTCCTACAGGTGTGGAAGAAGAAGAAGCACAGGTGTTGTCGCTTGAGGGAGAGTCAAGGAAGTGTGGAAAAAAACACACCAAGGACGAAAACTTAAAATCTCCTTTGTTCCATCTTCACTCCTGTTTTGTGGTTTTGTTTGTTGTTCTATCAACTTCAGACAATGTTTCAGGTCATTGAGTCAAACTGTTGCTTTGTTTCTCACCTGTGAATCGACAGCAGGACCATTTTCAAAAATACTTTAATTTGGCAGCAGCTGTTTGCAAATAGTTTGTTACCTGATCGAATCAAACTGAGACTGAAAACTGAAGTAACAACTGATTAAGTCTAAAAATAAAGTCACTTGGTGAAAAACAAACAAACAAAAATGTTTGCACCCATGTGCAAAAACACACATTTTATTTATTTATTTTTTTTAAATAAAGGTAAAGAGAACCTTTTTAGAATAAAGTTATTTTTTAAGAAAAAAGTTGTAATCTGTAATATAAACTTCATTTAGATTAACAATACATTATACTTATGGAGCGCTTTTCAGGACACTCAAAGATGCTTTACAGAGTGAACAAAAATAAATAAAAGAACAAATAAGGCTTGAGGAGAAGAGACTGTCAGTGATTGAAAGCAGTGTTGAACAAGTGAGTCTTGAGTGATTTCTTTGAATATGGAGAGAGAGGAGTCGTCTCTGATGGCCTTAGGGAGCGAGTTCCAGAGGGTGGGTGCAGCGATGAAGACCCTTAAGATTTACTTTTTATTCTAAAAAAACATC
>JAPZDX010112271.1:0-10272 GCA_029783625.1 Naso annulatus | reverse complement strand
AAAACAAACGCACGTGTTGCCGTTGTTATGCCGACTTCTGCCTGCCTGACACGCACTACCAAAGATCTTTACGATAGCAGCTGCTTGTGTCACTACTGCTTTTGTCCAAAGGGGGCGCTACAATCAACAAAAGCTGAAAGTTCCTCATATTCACGTTAATATAACAAACACACATTAAAGCAAAAATGTATTAGGCTGTTAATCATTATTAACCATCATTATGGAGTGTAACTTATCACTGCATCAAATCAAGGAATCTGTAGATGAGCTACTGAGCTATTTGCTCTTAACTGACGTCAAAAATCATCCGTATATACATATATATATATATATATATATATATATACAAAAGAGAAATTTAGGAGAAAATATTGTTCTTTTAAATACAACCAGACGACAACTGCAAATGCAAAATGAAAAACTGTCTGACATAAATATATCTTTTTGTGCATTATGTTATTTTGGGGTTTTTCAGTGTTGTGCTGATGTAACATCAGACAGTGTGGAGGTCTAACGCCTTCATTAGTATGTTTATCCCTGTAGACAACAAGCCTTCCACCCTCATAAATACAAATGTCCATTCGTCAGTGAAGTGTCCATTGAAATGACGTCTCCTTGCATTCTGGTCGCCGCTGTCTGCTTCTGAGTGTCCTACACAGACACTTGAATTCACTGCAGTGTGGAAGGACAGGGACATTACACTGAAACAAGCTCTGTAGTGCGCTCTGAACACTGACAGAAAGGGATTTGTGTTCCACGTCCTTTATTCTGTCCCCTTGTTTTCATCCCTGGTTCATTACAGCTGGAGGGCTGGAAGAACACACGCAGGGCTCAAGTCTGAATAAACATTTCATTACTTCACCAGCAAATGGCTTGAATAATTTATTCTTGTCAATTTAATTGTGAATATTTTGTAAATTCAACAGTTGTTTTTTAACTCTCTAGGTTTCCCTGCAAAGCAAAGACAGAAAAAGAAAACATTACACTTGAAACATCATAAATGGTCACTGTTTAAATAAAAAATATTGCTGTGCTCTTACATTGTTAAGGAAAATTAACTTTTTGTACGAACTGACTCAGGTTTTCATATTCAATAAGGTTAAATTTAATTTGCATATAATATTTTCACATTTAAATGTCCAAAACAGCTACGACTTTGTTCTATATTTTGTTGACTTGTGCACAGTCGGTCTCTGAGGGTGTTGATAGAGTCCAGGTTAAAATGAAACAGGCATTGAGGGATAACTGAATGGGTTTGGAGTGGGAATGGTGATGAGAGCGACAGATTATTGCTTGATGTCTGTGAGCGGACGTGTGTTAAGGACAGCGTTTACCTGCACGGATGTCTCAGTGAGCCACCATTTTACTCAGCACACTCAGAACTGAACGGTTCAGACGTCACAGGAGCAAAAGAGGTAATGAAAATGATCAAAGCTGCTCTTGATGTTCTCCAGCTCTGTTGCATAAAGGTCAGAAGCTGCTCAGCTCTCAAATCCTCCACTCCACCACAATAACAACCATGACACTGGATTACTTTTAGGGATATCTAAAATCTTCAATAAAAGGAGAAACTCACCTCAAAAAGTGTGCAATGATAAATTAAAAAATTTTTTAAAAATCAGTTGCTTTCAGAAAATGCTTTGTTTGGCTCAAACACTTTAGCCTGGTGACATCAGCCACATCTCGCTTCACATTTGTTTCTCTCCAGCAGATCAGTCTGGACTTTTACGCATGTCGGTGGCGAGGGGCGTGGTCAAAAAATGACCAGACCAATGAGGCCCTGCGTCCTGACTGCAGTTCATCCCTTTACCCCATTTCCACCAAAATTAGTGGGTCTTGCCAGGTATTTTAAACATGGGTCCACCCGCTAAAATTTGTCTAGTGACCCATTTCCACTTCCTGCAGGCAGGGCAGCTCCTCTGTTGATTTTATGTGAAACGACATATTTGGATGAAAGAGTGTGCTGCGTCGTGTGGACACATGGCTGTGGTATGTGAGACAAATACCTGTCAACTTTAATATGAACTATAATTAATGACAAATGCAGGTGTATCAGAAATTAATCGAGAAGTCATGCTTTGTAAAAGTTGGATCTGGTTGGAAACGCTCCACAGTACGTTAGTTTTTCTCACAGCTTGTATGAAAGTGGAGGTTCTCAAATTGTCTTTTTGACAGAGTAGAAGCGATGTAACAATATATTGTGAACGACTGCAGGGTGGAATGAGTCATGAGCGCTATAAACTGTTGTGTCGCAAAATAAACTGTGTGCTGCACTCTTCTGCCCACAGCTACAGAGCGATCTCTGTGTGTTGGATGATCTCACTGGATTAATATTTGTTCAAACTGACTGCAGGGAGCGAGAGAGAGAGAGCGCTGTGCTGGGTGAGCGAGGTTGACTTTTAACAGGAGAGCGAGCAGCTCACTGCGTTGTCTATCTCTAAGCTCGTCTCAACAGAAACGCTCTGTGCTTATGATGACAGGATGAAGATGACAGGAAGAAAAGGCACGCTCACCCGGGTCATATGTCAACATTACCGGCCGAGCTGAGGTGAGAAAAACCCACATCGACTGCAGAGTCAACTGACCCGGGTGCGAACGGTGAGTGGTTTTTGACCAATGGAAAAGGGGTGTTAGTGAAAGGCAGCGCATGTAGACCATGTAGTTGTTGACATTGTGGTCAGGGTTAAAACTTTGCTTTACAGCGACACTATCAGTAAGGAACCTAGCCAGCACCATGTTTGTTTTTCTGGCTCCAGCACCAAAAAAATCCTTGTTACTGAAACCACGCAATCTTAAATAAAAGGAATGTTCAGACAAGACCAATTCCAACCTTGTGTGGATACAGAAAATGAATGAATGAATGGCCAGGTTTCAACCTGTGGAGGGCAGCTGCCATGCATATTATAGCAAAATGTGTAGAATTCATATACTTGGCACCTACGGGTTGAGTTCTGAGTCAATTCAAAACGCCACTTAAAACCTGCTGAGTCTGCAGAAAGACACACTGGGCTCTGACGGCGAGTCCGCCAACAAACAGCATCAAGCAGCACACAAACTGTGTCACAACACACTCAGGCTGTACATCATATTAAACAGGACAAACTGGGCAACAAGCTCATGTTAACCATTTTTACCTCAACACAACGCCAACAACAACAACAACTTGGTGACCTTCGTTATCGTAATCGTTATAGTGCCACCGTAAAGAAAAAGGTAAAGGTGAAGCAGCTTTATTGTCATTACACAACGAATTGTACAACGAAGCTGCGAGGTTAGCGTGGAGGGTTACTCCTGCTGCAGTGACTCAACGCGCCGCCACATTGGGCCAAATGTGCCTAACATGCATGTTTTGATGGTGGGAGGAAACCCACACAGACACAGGGAGAACATGCAAACCCCACACAGAAAGGTCCCGCTCCAGCTGGGAATCAAACCCAGGACCTGATGTCCGAACATTTTCACTGCTAACCGTTTCATGCCGTACAAACAAGGTGTCAGGAGAAAGCTGAGCTTCCACCATTTACAGCAATACACATGATCAAATCTGGCTTCCTTTGAAAATGTTTGGACAGTTGTAGGTGACTACTCTACAACTCTAATAACTCCACATCCAGCCAACACAGTTTCATTTTTTCCTAATGAAGAGCTGGACACATTTCAATCTGAGACTACATGTGTTCTAAAACATGTTCATTGGTATGACAACCACTGGAGTCCACCACTTATAAACTGAGACATTAACGTAATGGCATTATCACCACTTTTTAACGGTGGTGACATTACAATTAATATTATTGTTATTGCTGTTGTTGTAGCTGTTACAAAATGAGCAGAGATGTTTAAAGAATGCACAGCATTCAAAACAAACCATCAGTCAAGCGAGAAGTCTTGCAGACAACAAAGTGCTCGCAGATTTTTTTTTTCTTGCTGCAGGAAAGTTTCACATATCAAACTTCACACTTAGACTGAAATTACTTTTGTTGTTGATTTCTTCACAGCATTCTGATATGAACAAAAGTGCTTTCAAAGTGCATATTATTCAAAGACTGACTTGAAAAGATGTGAACTACCCTTCAAACCTCCAGGTTCTGACCCAGAGAGCAAAAGAAAATGTTTTGGTTGAACTGGTCACTGTCAAACTGTGGGAAACTATTTTTACTATTTTATTTTAAGTTTACACTCCTGTTTAAAGGCGTGTTTAAGAACTTCAGGCCTTTTCAAAAGACTGAACCAAAGATCTAACAAGACAAATCAAGTGTCATGTTGGAAAGGAATAAATGCCCAAGCAAGCTGAAAGTCTTTATTCTGCTTATAACAGACATATAAAACTTTGTTAAATGACTGTAAACCGTTAATAAAGTCATTTATTGCAAGTTCTGAATCTTTTTACAGAGCAGGACTACAGGCAGTACCAGGAAACAGCATCCATGAGCACTTCACTCAGAGGAGTTTTTCTTAGAAGATAGACTTTATCAGTCTTGTGTTCAACATAATCTGTGATTCATTATGAATCTTCCCCTCTGTTGCTTTTATCTCCGCATCAGTGTGGTCTCTTATCATCTGCTTCCTCTCCCCCAGCCCAGGGCGTCACATCATGAGATCTTCTGATAGTCATTCCAGGGCAAAAATAAACAACAAAAGAAGAAGAAGGAGGATATTGTCACAATGCAACTGAAAAACACAGCACATCAAACCTCGTACATGCAGCACCTTCTGCATACAAAGCAGACAATGATAGCGAGGCCACATTCAAAGTGTGAATGGAAAAGGTGGAGCAGCTGCTTTTTAATTTCCCCAGTTTGTGATGTTTTCTCCACCTCTATAATGTCTGTTTGTGTCACAAAGAAATCTCCTTGGTGGTAGCTGCAATCGAAACAACATTTACTTCACATGTGCTCATAACAACCATCTGATAGAGCTTTGTATAGTGCAGCTAATGTGTGACTGTGAGGAGGATCACAGGGGCTCGTGCTGCAGATGAGGGTTCACAGTCAGCGTTGCCTCGGCACGGACTTCTATGCCTCCGTCGTTCTCGCCTCCTCAGGTTCTTCTCAGATGCACATCAGCCGCACAATTCAATTCAACTTGCTGAAAAATGATTCCTTATCTTTCCTGAGTTTGTAGTCTTGCCTCAAGAGATGGTCTGAACTGTTAGCATATGATAAGAATATGTTGCTGGAAAAACAATTTCACCTCAAGGTCACCGTGGTAACTGCTGTGAAGCTTTCAGTCATTACAGTTACGATTCCAGATCTTCATCAGCTGCTGGCCGGTTGTCATGTAATTAAAGATGTTTAAATTATTTTCTTCTAATTTAAAGTCATGATGATTTTTAAAAGGATTGTTTTTTTCCGTGGGGTTGTATGAGGCATGTCTTACCCGCCGTAGATAACTGTCAGCTCAACCGCCGCATCCAGTCTTAAGGTCGTGACGTAACACCCTTTCAAAATATCACATCCGGGTCCGAGCCCTGTATTTTCAGTATGCTGCAGTGTTGTATCCTGCGTTGGTTAAACAGATCTGAGTAAAAAGAGGAAAATTTAACGGGATGAGAAAGACAAGAGGACATGGCTGAGGTTGATGATGTACGTCAGGTGAGTGAAGAAAAAGTTTTGGCTTTAGTGAGTGGGTGCTAATCATAGCTAGCTAACGTTAGCATCCGTTCACGTAAATGAAACTGATTTGTATGTCTCTGATAAAGGTTATGGTAACGTACCATGCAAACACACTGACGGTGTCGATGCTTACATGCTGGTGTTCAGCAGGTATTATTTCTTTGTGTCACCTGTTAATCAGGATCCAAGGTTCTCCTGTCTGTGTGTTACCCCGAGAATGTCTCGACATAAATCTGGTTCATTAAGACATTCTACTGCCACAAACACACACTAAAGAGATCTGTAGAATGTGACCACGCATATCAACAACTCTTAATCCAAATACATTAAATGCTGCTGTTGTGAAAGTAATTTTGTCTATGCTTTGTCTGTGAACAGGAACTGATTTTTCAACATTTAGGAAAATACAAAAAAGTCCAATTTGTTCATTCTCTTTGTGGATTATGAAAGTGGAATCAGTGTCATGTGAATTTCCACTTCAAACAGGATGTAAAGTGTAGTGAACAAAAGCAAAGGAAGCCACTGAAACAACCCACATACAACATGGTCCTGAATTAGTTACCCCACACGAAAACACGTCAGTGGATTATTTTAAAGGTCCTCCAAGTTGTAAAGAGTCGTGAGCGGGTCCTGCTGGTGAAACGCGAGACACTAGCTCCTCACTTCATTAACGACGAGGCATCCACATTCATCCTCTGCTCTTATCAGTTAAGACTTCCCTTGTGTTCAAAAGGTCTCCTCTGTCATCCATCACTGTGATTATGCAAGCAGAGGGAGTCGTGCTCATGAGAGTAGATTTACCATTATGGCAAACAAAAAGCCAGCGATGGGTACTGGTCCTGCTCTAAGGCTTTGTTTACACGTACGTAAAAAATGCACATGTTGGCTACATGTTAATTTAGCTTTGTAGAATTTGTTTGGACCTTGAAGGTTGTTGTCTTGGTGTGGATGAATTAAGGCCAGTTTGTTTGAGCTGAATCAAAAACGTCTTTTTGCTCAAAGCATAAAGGAACATTTCTAAGGGCAGACAGATAATTCAGCAAATTTTAATGTGGTGCATTAAAATTTGCTGAATTAAGTCTGATCAGCTCTTCTGCATTAAATCTACACGGTACCCTCCCCGTAACACCCATGTCGTGGCGCGTCCCCTTCCCAGTCGGCTACGCCATAGCTTGACGTTCACCTCCCCAGAAATGTAAGTGCACGTGGAAGCGGAGCAGACCGCCAGGCATTTCCTCCTACACTTTTCTGGCTATTTCTTCTTCTCTACACATTTCCTTCTGTGAAACACCGACTATGCTGAAGTGAGATTTATCAGAGAAGTCTGCGAATGTAAAGATCACCAGATGAAACAATAACCGTAACAACTTAATAACATAATGATTTTCAAAGTGGAGGGCTGCCCGAACAAATTGGGATGAAGATGTGGGAAAATGCAGGAAAATAGAGTAAAAAAAGGAATCATTATTATTACTACTATCATGTGGATTAATGTAAATATATTAATCATTGAAATCTGATTTTTCTACTTGCTGCCTGTTTGGTGGAGCAGACATACATACACAGAGGTATGAATGCTCTCAACGGCGCAGACTCCTCGAGCAGCAGATGCAAAAGCATGAATCAGGCTTTAAGTGTGAACACCAGAAATTTCCTTCATGCTGTGATCGCCTGTCTTTGTTCTAACGACGCATCATCAGCTGGAGCATGGATTTTCCTTCTTTTCCTGCTTACAGTTCAAGTGGATTTAAGCTGATTTATACCTGTGATATGTCTGTCCACTGAAGGTCATAATTATCACATTTTATTAGAAGCAGAATATATTTTCCTCTTTCTCCAGAGGAGAGCTTTAGCTGGCTTGCAGACAGCAGAGATCTGCTTATTTCATGTGTCACAACTTACCAGTTCAAAGGCTTAAAGAGAGAAACTGGCCTCCAACTAAACAGACTTGGACTGAACCCAAACCAAGAAGCAAGAAATCCAGGAGTTATATTTGACTCTGATTTAAATTTTAAGCCTTTAGTATGCTGTGTTACAAAAATAGCCTTTCATCATTTGAAAACTGTCCCCGGAGTCAGAGCGTTTCTCTCTCTGACGCAGCGCAGTGAGACTAATGTTTGCTTTTATAACCAGCAGGCTGTGACGCTCTCCTCTCTGGTCAGAGAACACAAAAAAATCTGCAGCACAAGCTTTGACAGAGACCAGGAAGAGAGCAATGACGCCTATTTTAATCTCTGTAATGGCCTCCTGTTAGTTTTTGTGTTGATATTAAAATTCTAGTAGCTTATAAAGCTCAATGTTCTCACACCAGACAAATGATTTTAGTTTAAGATGAAATTTTTAATGCTTTTAAATGAAAACTAAAGAAATAACGTTTATGTATTGTCTTATAATTTTATAATTTTGGGGCTTTAAATATTTTTTCTTATTTACTTACTAGTTTTTGTCTCCACTATTTTTTTATCTATATTTATTGTTTGTATATGTTATTGTTTACTTAAAAATTATCTTTATACATTATGCTTTATTCTGTTGATAATTTTGAAATAGATTTTAATTGTAGTATTTCATTATAGTTTTATTTCTCAAGGGTTATTTTATCACTTGTTCTTATCTTTTATTCTATTTATTCTATATGTTTTATTCTATTCTTTTATTTTACTTTATTTTATTGCCATGCAGGTGCAGGAGAGGATGGGAGCGGTCTCTGAGTGGTAACGTAACATAACGTTAGTTAAAGGGCTTATATTATTAACATTCACATACGGTAGAATATGTAGTTTCAACGAGACACTAAAGATATCCATGTGAGCCATTTTCAAGCCATAAAATGACGATTTTTGCCAGTTTGGTGTGAATGTCAGTATTAACACGGGCAGTGATGTGTTTCATCAAAGTACAGTCATATAATTTAGTCCACACCTAAAAAAAGAACTCAAGCATAAGGATTGTGTACATTAATAATGATGTATTTTAATGTTATTATTACATAAACTGCTTTATACTTTTATTTTAAACAATAAACATGAACACTGGGAACACCCACCACCTCCACCACAACCCCTCTGCCCCCACCAAAAACAGACTTCCCACATCTGTCTTATTAAATGTGATTAACCAGCATAGTTCATGTCAGCACTCACCGCACACTGACATTGTTAGCTCAGTATTGTCATGTGCATGTTGGGCCTCAGATGTGCATGTTTGAAGACAAAGGTTGACCTGCACGCAGTTGTAAAACCTGCCTGGAAGAGAAAGGCGCCCATTTTAAACAAAGGGAGTCCATCACAGAACTTCATCTCCCTGCAGTTTGCTCTGTCCAGGCTCATGTTCGGCTCTTTCTCACAGTCAGGAATGAGCCATCAAAACTGAACACGTCAAACCCGTCTGAGCATCACTTGTGCTCCTCTGACCACATGCATGGCATCACTGTCTTGATCACAGGCCTTTTTAAAGTATCCCCAATATCATCCTCAGATGTCAGCAGTGTATCTCCTCTCTGTGAATACGACCTCATGTTGGGAAACACAGAAAGGCTCCCAACTCTGGGAAGGCAATGTCATGCATCTGAGCATCTTCCTCATTCTCGTCGTTTGATACAACCCGTCTTGCTTTGTTGTAGAGCATCTGGAGGCAGTGTCTCTGATATTTTGCCTCAAGTCCCCATGTGCAAGTTTGGCAAGCAACTCAGTATTTTGTATTTCAAAAGTAGCACTTCTAACATTGACATTTAACTTTTTGGTTCATGTCTTATGGAGTCTTCAGAGCCACCTGGCTTATTACAGAAAAAACACACAGGCTCTTTAGACTCAACATGGCTGTGAGCAGAAGGTGTGTCAGCCTCGGATGCATCAGATTGCTGCAACTTTTCGGATAACTTCCGCCGTTGCTGCAGCATGATATTTGATAATATTTTAATTGACAGGTCTTGTGCCACTGTGGCCTGTTGGCCATCTGCTGCCTCTGTGCTATTCCCATCATTTAGCGTGTCCAGGTCCAACTCAGCTGGTATTTGTTGTCCAAGTTCCTGAAATTTAAGGAGATCCCTGGCCAGCGATTTATAACCGTTGCCTACTGGGTGCTTGACCAGGCAGGGCATTGCAAATCTTCCTGTTTGTACTTCACAGAGGGCACAGATTTCCAAGTTTGTGGCACAAAGCAGGTACTTTGATTTAAAAGGCTGGGTCAGATCAATCAGTACATGGCTTTTTAACATGATGACAAAGAACGAAGCACCAGGAGCAGAAAGGCATTAAAGTCGATCTTTTACATTGTTTCTTCACCACCACTTAAGTTCAGTGTGCAGCACGCAAGCTAACATGGTGCTGTAATCCAAAAGAAAATAGTACATTGTATAATATATAATACAGTATAATATATAATAATGTAATAAATACACCCTGTATTTATTTATTTTTACAGAACAAAACATTATTCACACTTCCAGTGAAGAAACATCAGGGTTTTCAGTGTAAAACAAGCCAGAATGCTACCTTACATTTAGCTTGTTTGCAAAGTACTAGCATGTAACATAATAATAATAATAATAATAATAATAATAACAATAATAATAATAATAATATTTCCTCTATTGATCCCCTTAGGGACACTCATCCTCTGCCTTTAACCAATCCTATTTGTAGTAAGCCTTCACTAC
>JAPZDX010112236.1:0-10279 GCA_029783625.1 Naso annulatus | reverse complement strand
TAAACCCAAAGATAGTCAATTATTAACACAAGTAGTATAAGTAAGTATTAACAATGTACGCTGTGCCAATGGTGTAAAATGATATATGCACTTCCTGTCTCCTAAGTGGGCGGAGTCATGTCTCTAATGGAGACAGGAACCAACATCTCTCCACCTCGTCTGGAAGTTTTATAACGTCGTGTGAATGGATTAAAGCAGATGGATTTTGCATCGCATGATATTTGTTTGATGTAAGTTTTAACTTTTAATTCATGATTTCACCTAAAAGACCATTTAAACATCCTTTTATGTCCGTCGTGAAGCAAGGCGGGAAGCACCAGTTCCCAAATCTCAGGAGAGTGTGTTGCTGAGACAGAGACAGGTCTTGAACAAAAATAATTTTCTCCTGAATTGTGTGTCTGAAAAATGCCATTTTTGTGTCAGAATGTTCAGAAGATATGTGTCTTGTGAAAGATGGGTCCAGTTTGTATCTTGGTGATAATGAGGTGAAAGAATTGGTTATAATCTGTGATCACGTTCATTTCTCCAGTAAGAATGAGTGAACTTAAGTCTGCTTCTAGTCTCCTAAAGGGGCGGGGCCGTGGCGAATCCCATGTGACACTGATATAGGAAGTGAACGGTCAGTGAGAGGTCACGCTTTCTGTTAACCGTCTCTGGTAAATCCTGGTGGCTACCTCTTCTTCTCCTTCGGAAACACATGACTGCATCGCATTATACGACAGTGAAATGTAGGGTACATCGTATGTACACTAAAACTTGCTGTGCATTGTGGGTATTTTACAATGCACTATATAGTGAATGAAATTAACTGCTGAGAATTCAAATACAACTACAAAATGATGAACACAGTATGTAGTGCACTATTCCCGTGACAGAGAACAGTTTCCAACACGGCTAGAGACTCATTTATTCCCACTTCCCTCATCTGCTCCAGACGATAACCTTGTGTAATATTCTGCTTAATCATATTTTAAACATATACATGTCTGTATACACATATAACAGTCTTATCACAACTGCTGTGTCCTGTCCCTGCTGTCGGTATTTAAAGTGGATGCATTTCGAGTCTCCAGTTTATGGTTCTTTTTTTGGAAAGTTGAGACAAACCATCCATTTATTCCAAAACTACATGCTGTGACTAAAATGCATGGGAATGATTAGTTATGAACAGTTGCTCTACAGCTGAGAGCATCTTGACTCTGTAAGTATGTCAGAGGCAGGATGTTCCTGAGTGAGGTGTTAAATGTACCGCACTGTGTGATGAATTTACTCTTCACACGATAAATCTGTCTGCTCCTCCTCCTCGTCATGCAGTACAGTTACCCTCTAATATGGCAGTGATTCACATTCATACATGAAACCAGGATATTTTTATTCAAATTGGTTCACAGCTAAAAACAATTATAACTAATTAGAATAATAAACTGAATTTCACACCCAGTTATGTGACTCATCGGAAATTAGAACCAAGCAGAAAAATTACATAATTCATTGTAGACATTAAAGTATAACAGACATGTAACTGAGTTTGCTCTGAATTTGCAGTATATTTGAATATATTTACTCAAACTTTCATGACCTCAGGGTGGTGAATGTGAGACGTGATGAGCTGTGTGGCTAAAAACCTCAACAAATGTGATCTGTAATTCCTTGACACACTGCCAGTGACAGAAGTTTCTTTGTTCTTTATTTGGATCCTTGTTTGGCTTCACAAGTGTTTGCTGATCTTCCTGAGTTCCTCCTGTTGACTGATGGCTCCCACAGAAAACAAGAGGCCAAATGAAATATAGTTTCTTATTAAAATAGACTCTTTGCTTTTCTGACAGGCACTTGTTTCAAAAGTATCAACCTGACTTTGTGTTGCACATGCTGGATGACCGCTTGCACAGATGTAGTTCAGTTCATTTGGTCCGAATCAGTGGATGAGTTGTGACTTTGCATTTTCCCTTTGGTTCAGTTTGCTTTCACACAGGCTAAATTTCACACGACCAAAATCTATCAGAAAAAGCCATGTGGGGACAGTTTTCGCTGAGAATCAGTCTGGTAACAAGGTCCGTTTTTAGAATTGCAGAGACCAATTTTTGGCCAGACTGATCAACGACTGGTGGAAATGGTTCAGTTCGATGACGCAGAAGTCAAACGCTTGTTCACAGTAGTTCAATCACGGAGGAGACCTATGACTTTGGTTTACCAGACTGCCAAAAATCCCTCGTTATGGAAAACTATGAAATAATAAATACCGGGAATGTTCTGACCAGTGTAATAGCAACCTTTTGGACATGAGATGTACTGTTTTTTTGTGTTTTCTACACATAGGGAAGAATAGCAGCCTTTAGTGGGAGTCTTCCTACCGATCGGACATGAAACTCGCACAGCCCCGGGTACAACACAACACATTAAAAAACATTAAAAAGGACTTAAACTGACGCAAATAGCCAATATCACAACACAATATGACAACGTCTATGTGATCGTTTTTACAACTTGTGGAAAACCAACATTAGCCACCACTTGTCTGTCTGTAGCCTGCAGGCTGCAGATGTTTGAACCGCTGTCTCTGGGGAGCAAGAGGGCGGGGCTTCTGCTGTTAGCGGTTAGCCGCAGCCTGTAGCTGCATTTACTCAGTGATAATGTGATTTTATTTCAAACAAAAAAAGTCTAATTGTCTGTTTCCGTGATGCATGGAGGGCCAGACTCTCAATCATGACACAATATAACACCATTTATGTGATTATTGAACAGATCGGATGGTAACCTTCCCACTCGTCTGTCCATTTCACTGAATAATCGGGCCCGCAGTCAATGTCAATGCTGATTGGTTCAAGGCTGCTCCAATAGTTTTAAACTTAACCAGATACAATGCCTACTAGGATTCAAATTCTGCAAAGAGTCCCCAGTGGAGCGTCGCCAGACCCTTTTAGCGATGTGAATTTATTCGCAAAGTGATTTATGGGTCTGGTTTACCAGGCTAGCCTTGGTCTGCACCCGAGTTCGATTACTGTGTTCACACTGACCTAAATGAACCTTAACAAGGGGGGACACAATCGAGAGTTCAGTTCAACCAAAATAAATAAGGCTCCTTAACACCTTCTGACTTGACATGTGTGAACATCACTCACTTACAGAAAAGAGAAAAGTTTGTTTCATTGACTCTGGGAAAGCATGGTGGTTAGCCAACTCTACCGAACACCTAACGAAACAGTAATGCCCGTACAGTCGACCGCACTGTGAGAATCCTCAAACATTCAAGAAAAGACAGCAAAGAGCAAATGAATTACAAATAAATGAAAAGGCACCGATTAAAACAGCCAGTCCTTTACAAACAGATCATATTTTTTCAGTGCATATCTGACTTTTTCTTCCTCCTTCAAACTCTACGATCCGCTGTGGCTTGTGAACAAATCAAGGATATTTTGTCTCCCCTCTCCCTCTCTTCTCATTGTGCACTTTGCAGGCACACTTGGCACACAGACACTGTCTTCAGTGTTTTTGGGACACCAGACTTCAGAGAGACTCTGCAGCAGCGCCAGAGCTGATTGGGTTTCTCTAGAGCAGCTAGCCGAACAAACAAGCACAACTGTAATTCAGTTAGCGCCCTGCCTCAGTGTGTGTACTGCTTGTCAGTCAGTGATGGTAGGAAGCAGATGGCCTTACCAAATTTCACTTTACTCTAAAGCTATTTGCTTCCTTTCAGATGAATCATGAGCTGCTGTCTCTGATGTTTAAACAGACAATAAAAAGTCTAACAGACTGAAGTTCAATACTTATTTGGGTTAGATTTATTTGAAGCCTCAGTGTTTAAATAAATGCTCGACCACAAGAGCATTAAAGTGAAGTTATCTGCTGTTTCTAAACTTAATCTTTTTAAAACTGACTCAGTCTTGTTAAGGGCTCAACTGACACAAACCTGGAAAAGCAGTGGAGCAACATCAAATCAGATGTTGGCCAAAAAAAGGCAGTTACAGCTGTTGTATTAGAGATTAGTATGATAAAGGCTTCGTGTTCAATAATGCAGCGTGGCCTTGAAGGATGATGTAAAAATTTAAATGTTCCTGCTTGAGGGTTTTGACCACTGTGATTTCACACTGAGCGTCGTAATGCTCAGCACACTGTTGCCGCTGGTGGTCGGGCTTGAATTTCGTAAATTGGTTTGTTTGTGGTCATAGATGTGGGAGCTGAAAAGCTCTGGTGGCCTGAGCTCATAATGGAGGTGCAGCTAGTTTTTATAATGGATGTGTAACCACTAGAAACCAGACAGAATCCTTTTTTTTCCTCCTGAAATGGCTAAATCGAGCTCCTGTTATCCTCTGTGATGGTAAGCTGGTAATTGACTGCTCTGGTCTAATGTGTTGAAACACTGGCAGCTCTGAACTGGCAGTTAAGGCACAAGAACGTGCTCGTTTCAAAGCCGGAACTGTCTCTGTGAGCGATTTGAAAGAAATGACCTACTTCTCCTTTTCTTTGTCTTTCTGATTGTGGGCCGCAGCTCTGAACAGGCACCTTCAGCAATACACCGGAAAAGAGAAATGTTTTCTGATTAGTGGACTGACCTCTGATGCAGTGGGCGGATATCCAGCAGGAGCAGAATCCTCAATTATCCAGCCATTGTACGGCCCTCTGAATAAATCTGTCTCTTCCACTCGTCTGTCCCTCTCCACCTCTCTGGTTAAATGAGCTGTGCTGTATGCACGGCAGCTCCCTGCTGGTTCAGTATTGTAGTGGAGCTAAAAGGTGTAGTCTGTTGAGGTTTGAGGTCTGGCCTCGCACTGATAAGAGGTTCTTCATAAAGGGATTGCAGCAGCTCTGGTAATCGATCAGACGTGGGTTCAGGCCTGCGGTTTGTTCACCACACAACCGAGTAACGAGGCTGAAATGAGACTCATCTTGGACACAAATAAATTTATTACTGTGTTACACTGCTGGCAGTCACCTAAGCAACCCAAAGTAAAGTGGCTGATGATTGTAAAGGTTATGTTCATATGCATGTTCAAGAGCCAGCATTAACCTTTAAGAAAGTACAAATCATAAACAGAACACTTAAAGTTGGGGTAGGTAGTTTATCTTTGGTGTCATCTGGCAAGAATCCCATAATAATCTTGCAGCATTTTGTAATTCAGTAGGTCTGAAAGAACACTAGACTTCTCCTTGGCTCTGCATTCAGACCATGACAGGGAATTTTCAGTCTCCCCATGCTGCGCTGCTTAGCGACAGGTAATGTCCCTAAGAGCTGATTGACTGTTGAAAAAAGTGATGTGCCATATGTTCTAAAACTGGCCTCTGGCGACACCATCAGCTGGCTCGAGCCAAGCTGAGATGGTCCAGTTTACGCCGCTGCAACTTTCCCTGCAACCGTTTGGTCTTTTTGTGAATCTCTGGGTTGGGAGTTTGCTTCTTAGCTTGCTCAGGAGTCTCATGCTTCAGCTAACTTGATTTCCCAACATTGCCTACGCCAGCTTTAATCAACATTTCACGACAGAAGTTCATCATCAGACAGAAAAAGAGAAGAAATGAGGCCATTTGGTGTGAGTATTTTAGGTGAATGACTGCTGTCAGTAACGTTTCTTGTCTTTTACTGTTTGACCAAAACAGAGTCGGGAAGTGTCACATGTATGTGATGCTAATAAATAAATGTGCACAGTATGCAGACACCACATCTTCAAACTCTGAGTAGTCTTTAAACAACTTTTGAGGATTGTTTATGTTATATATAGAGGTAGGCTGCAGCTTTAAGCATCATATTAATGCCATAATATGTTTACACAAAGAGAGAGAGCTTTGTGAGTCTTTATACACGACATGTTTACAGAGCAGCAGCAGGCTCCAATACATCTTACTTACTATTAACATGAAAAACATTCTGTTGTCTCCCCACAAGGTGCTCAGTGTTTTTTACATCTGCTGCTTAAGATGCACTTTTCATCAGCCCGTACTGTGTTCTTTGATGATAAGATCATATTTATATTCTTTATGCAGCGTGCAGCTCACATGCTGATCTTTACTAGCAGCCAATTATGTGTAGACTGGGTGACAAGATGAGGACATTGGGGGGCTACCTTTGTGATCAGAGCCTTGTCTTGCTTCTTGTACAGTCAGTTAGTAGGGTACTTTTTGTGAATTATCTTTCAAATTTTGGAAAACTCTGTCCATCACATGGTCGTGTGTTCATACGTGTTTCCTGGCACCTGCTGTGGCCTGTGAGCTGCTCTCCAGACTGATCATCACATGCTGTCAAAGGGGTTTTCTCTTTGAATTTAGGTCCTTTCTTTTAGTCCTCAGGGCCCCTTTGCATCAGAAACATACTTTGCATTTGCATTTATTGATCCTTTTCTGTCAAATTGCTTTCCTTGTAGCAACCTAATAATCCTTTTTTTATGGAAACTGGTGCACAAAAGCAGGCAGCCTCTCCTCCATGTGTCTGATGGAGAGAACATCAAAATCTCCTTTTATTAGACCAGACTGTTGTTCCCTCTCTCATCATCTCCCTGCCGGTTCCCATCTATCTGACCACCTCTCTCCCCTTATGTCTGTTTCCTCATTACCATTTCTTTAACAGCAGTGTGAGTCTGGACCCAGAGGCTCAGAGCTAATAGTTTCCTAGATGACAGGTTGCAAATGTCTTAATGAGCCTGATTTCAAGCATGAGAGTACAAGCCTGGGTGTCCAAGCTGTGCTGATTGTAAAGATCTTCATGTGCTGACTGGCTGAGCCTGTGTGGTGCATCCAGGTTTGCAAATTTGCAGCTTCTTTGCAGCAACATCCATATGTGAAGCATTGTGGTTAAAGGAGAGGCCCAAAAGCATCTTTTTCAGCTGCTTCACAAAACAAACAGCTGTTTCCGGGTTATATATCCGTATTCAGCTTTGTGTTTTATTGTGGGTACATGAGAGGACACCACTAAACATTCGACGAGTTTCATGTTTTTTAAAATGAGCATTTCTCGTATTTTTTAACAGATTCTCTGAGTACACATGCGCCCATGTTTTCAGCTAACAGTGATGTCAGCAAGGAGCTCCAGCTCTCAGGACTGTGCCGGTTTTTCCATAATAATGCTGTAGAACATCGTGTATGATCGTAAATATCCTTATTATATGGCTTAATGTGCAAAAAAACAAACTCCCCCTTTATCACAAGCTCATCAATTTTGCTGATATTTACCTTTTCAGGTGATTATTGAAGCTTTCTATACTGTCTATCCTCTGTGCTTCTCTGTAGAAACAGTCTTTAGGTGAAGAGAGGATGGTTCTAACTGGAAATCGTTTATTGGAATGACCCATGTCAATACGCAGAAAACTTCCACTTCATCAAAAATTCACTGAATACCCTTTATTAAATTCCTGCCAAGTCTTAAATATTCTGTATTTTTTTTAGCCTCAACAGGTATTGACGTACATTGCAACTTGACTTGTCATTTTTGGATCTGAGTAGAAATGACTGTGACC
Organism: Naso annulatus; assembly: GCA_029783625.1. Classification (NCBI taxonomy): domain Eukaryota; kingdom Metazoa; phylum Chordata; class Actinopteri; order Acanthuriformes; family Acanthuridae; genus Naso; species Naso annulatus. The sequence continues at coordinate 2,840 of JAPZDX010112236.1, read as the reverse complement.
AGATTAGAATAATTGTGCAGCACTGATCAGTGGTTGAAACTTTTCTTCTCTCCTTGAGTTCCCCTGAGGGTGAATCTAGCAGCAGGTTGTTGGTTAGGCAGGAACGTTGTTTGGAGAGCAGCAGAGGTGGAGGAGAGAAAAATTGACGTGAGTGTAATGTGCAGCTCATAACAGTGCATGTGTCATCCATGTCTCACTGTGTTTCTCTTTCTGTATTCATTCATGCTGTTACGTGTATTAACACTGCAAAATCATTTCCTGGGAAGCAGTATTGATTCTTATTTACTGTAGCGATGTAGTACTGATGTACTATAAGCTCAGACTTTTTTTTTTACTGTTTGCTGTTGAACTCTGTCAATGTTGTTTGTTCCATAAAAGTGTGTGTGTGTGTGTGTGTGTGTGTGTGCGCGTGTGTTTCATCATACAAAATTGTGTAATTTTAAGTTTAAACCACAAAAATACTTTTACAGTTTTTATGAAATGTGTGAAGGATGTTTAATGATTAGATTAATATTAAGAATAAAATGTCTTACATTAATTCAAACTTACGGGCCACACTAACTGAAAATAAAACATTCTTGGCTCTGATAGGCCAAGTAAAATCTGTCTCTATAATTATTACTTAATATAATTCAGGGCACAATTCAAACAGGGTCAAAAAAATAATTTTCCTTTCCCCCCTGACTGCTGTCCATAGTTTTTGCGTTCTAAGGTCCCCTGGGGTTCACCGGAAGGGGCGTGACTTAGGCACTCTGTTGACAGTTGTCAAAAGCCAGGATGGTCCGTGGGGGCCGACAAGCTGTTTTCACACGTACAGTGTGAGCACAAAAGCTGTGAGCTTTGGCTTTACATCACAGCTGATATACTCGTACAGTGTGAGTTAGAATTAAATAACATTTATAAAATCGCACAGTGCATGCCCAGCTTAACCATGAGTTTAACAATGGACTGAACTTAATACAAAGTACATATTCTCCTGTCAGGCTTAGAGCAGGAGATGGTCCCCACGCTCCTCAGGGAGCGGTTAGAGGGCCAGTTTCACTACAGCTGTACATGACTTCTTTCCTCTTAAAATATTTACAAGCACTGTACATACTCCATATAATTACAAGTACAAATAAAACCTTGCCCATTTTTTGCATTAATAATATATGAAATTTGTTACATCCAGTTGATGATTTGTTCACTAATTAGGTCTCTGACATCATCACCAACATGTCGGTGAAATGAGAAAAATCTGTGTAAGTTGTGTTAAATAGGCTTCAGCTGTTACATCAGTGTACCAGACTCACATTGCAACAATATGTAAGTAACAGATTGTACTCAGTATGAGCAGAACCTGATATTAAAGCTCTTGGATTCTGATTGAAGATGTTCCGCCATCATCAAGCCTCTCGCATCACAAAAAGCTGAAAGCTGCAGCCGATGATTACACCCAAACGCCTCTTTAGGAGTTCGAAATATGTCGGCACACAAACCTCTCCTCCTCTGACAGCTGGCTGCTTCAGCTCAGGCTGTTTTCTGAACTCTGTGACTCCATTCTCCTCCTCTGTGATCTTTCTTTTCTTATGTCTCTCTGTGACAGACATACATTTACTTTCTTTGCTCTTTCTGCACACCGATCAATGATCCAATCTATATAGCCTAGCTCTGTGAAGAAAGGAGCCCTCATCACTACCTCAGGCACGTGTCTTAGAGAAAAAAGCCAGACAGTCAGACAAACAGACAGGTCATTAATCAGACAGAAAAACAGACTGTCAGACAGACAGCCAGGATGGTGAATCAGCCCCCTGAAGTTTTGGCAAGCCGTCACCTCGTAAGCCCCCACAACCCGCCAACACATCCACATTCCCACGCTTACGGCAGAGTGAGGAACACAGGATGTGTGGCTGCAAGAATAAATAAAATACTGAAGTTTTTAAAGGTTTTAAAGGATTAAAGCAGCCACTAAAAACCTGTTAGACCAAAAGCATGCCACTGAATTTTCACTTTAGCAATTGGCACTAAAACACACACAAACATACACCCACAACACAACACAACGCAACACAACACAACACTGAAGACAAATAAGTAAAAACCCTCATGGGGTCCTGTGTGTTTGTAATTAAAAAAACGATTCTCTAAATGATTTTACACAGTAGCAGCAGAAATAAATCTGGCAAACAATAAAAGAGATTCTTTATTGATCTGAGACGGTTTTGTTCAGGTGTCTCAGGACTTTGTTTTATAAGTAGGAAGGATGCAGCACAGCAGCGCTCTGATCTCTGAGGAGATGCATGTGTGTGTGTGTGTGCAGACTTATGTTGTGCACGTGTTCATCTGTAGCACCTGTACACTGGAGATGTAACACAGTTCTTCATCTGAGAAGTGACCATGCATTTCGTCTCTTCCTCTGACAAATATTAACACACATCATCAAAGTCTTCCTGTGCTGCGCTGTAACTCACTGTGTTCAGCGTTTCCACTGATGAGATTTTTTTTCTGTTTCAGGGCAGCTGAATCCCAACATCCCATGAGTTTGATTTGGGTAAGCGAACTTCCATTGTGCATTTGTGTGGGAAAAATACACACACACACACACACACACACACACACACACACACACACAAAGGAAAGCACAAACTACTCTATGCAAGATGTAACAAGCACTTGGTTTATGCATGAACAAATGTTTTATGGTAAGAGATCCAGCTACACACACACACCCACACACACACACACACACATACACACACTCTGTAAGAGCCTCGGTGAGTCACGAAGAGGCTGCTTTGTTACTGAAGCCAGCTCTGTCTCTCCTCTGGTTTCCTTCATTCCCTCTGAATACTGAACATCTC
>JAPZDX010112219.1:0-10280 GCA_029783625.1 Naso annulatus | reverse complement strand
TCTTTGCCATCCTGGCCTCCAGTTTTAGCCTTTTGATTGCACTGTTTGGACCCAAATGTTACATAATCCTGCTGAGACCAGAGAGGAACACAAAGAAAGCGATTATGGGCCGAGAAATCACCCAGTCATAACAGCAACAATTTGTACAATACAACAATTTTGTACTATACATTCATTTAGTAGAGATCTGCCCTTGAAATGGACCAAAAAGAACATATAAGTTACCCGCTGCTTAACTTCAGCCATGTTTTTCACTGTCAAGAACACATTTCAAGCAAACTGGAAGCAATAAAGAAATATTTGTTTGGACCAGAGAATTTAGTATTGTAAATTCCTTGCTTTATTACATTCCCTTGGAATTTGGAGATTATGACAGGCTTTGCCTGAATGTCTACTTGGGTAAAACTCAAAGATGAACTCTTAACCCTTTTTATGTAATTGTTGTTCAGACATGTTACCTATGTGGAGCTCTTTTAATTTTTGAGAAAGCTACCACACCTTTCCCCAAAGTAAACAGAAAAACAGCTGGAAGAATTAGTCAGATTATGCTACTGGAAGAATATAGATTAAATCTGTAATGATGCCCAGTGGCAAGAGTTTGAAACTATATTCTCTAAAACCCAAAATTGATGGTCACTGCCAGTTTAAGTATTTTAAAACAGTAGGCCTAAATATCCAATATGTTTTGTCATTAAATTGAACAAGATATTTGATGGGGAAAGCTAGGCGTGCTTTTATTAATAGGACGGTTTTTCATAAGTAGACTACCTTTGCTTCATAAAGCCTAATTGCCTGACAAAACAAGCAGTTAAGAGGAATTTTTAAACATAATATAACCTTTTCAAATAGATTGAGCAATCCAGACAACATGCAATGTTTCCAAGTGTTCCAATTAATTAAGGTGTTTCTCTTGTAAACAACTTTGGTAAACTGCCTCTTCAGTAAAGTAAGGTTTTGCCCTAAGCGATTGAAACTTTCAGCAATGGCTGGGCCACTGTGTGAGAAGTGTGTGTGCATCCAAAAATGTCTTGCTTTTCATTTTGGCACTGACAGCACCGAATATTAAATCAGCCACGTAGCCCACGTGAGTCATACTTGAGTCGCAGGCATGTAGCAGCACTGTGGCTCATTGCACACAGATCCCAGCAAAAAGAGACAAAAATGGTCTGTTGAATTGTTCACAGACATGAACCCGGTAAAAAATTGCTGCAACTGCAGTTCTCTTAGGTACACACGCACGCAGTGCAGCTAGTGAAGATAGTAGCTTGAGGGATCAGCTAGCCTAGCAGTGGAACAAGGTTCAGCACAATGGGCACATTGATTCAGCAGCCAGACCAGGTTTAAATCCTCTGAGACCAAAAGACTGACTGATTTTGACAACAGGAATTATAAAACCAAAGTTATTTACTCTGACAGGGATTCTGACTCCAGCAGCTACAAAGCCATGGCAAGCTGAGTTGTAAAGCAGGATAGGACCGAAAATAAGGTTGTTCATTTGGTAACTAGAGGGGATTTTCACATCTAGGTTAACTCTGTGTAAGGGTTTATTTCAACCAAACTAATGTTCATGAATATTGGAACAGTGGAAAGACAAACCAGAATGTTTTGGTGAGGTGTTTTTTTTTGTTTGTTTGTTTTTTTGTCTCTGTCATCTTTTAATTGTGACTAAAGTGACTAATGATGAGTTGAGGTGAGTTAAGGTTGGGCCGAGGCTAGCTGGTTAGCATGCTAGTTACAGTAGAGACCTCTCTCCAACAAAATAAAAAGGCCTCTTTGACAAAACTTCATAACTGTTGCTTCATTAAATGCTGTTAAAAATGTTAGTTTATTTTTTAAAAATCTTTTAAACTTCAATTATGGCCATATCTTACACATTTCCCTGCAATGCGCTAATTTTTGGTCAAACTGTAGCTTTACCGTATTGCACCATGTATGATAGTTTTGTGTCAGAAAAACACAATTTCTGGCTAAAACGTGTTGAAGGAAGATCCACGCCTTTGCATGGTAAAAAGGCATTGTCAAGCTTCCCAACAAACAGACAGCCTATCAAGTTTTCTCAATGAAATTATGCATAAATGTATTACTGAGTGAAATAAAAAGTGGATAAAACTTGCTCACCTGAGAAAAAGAGGACTAAAATAATAAACTGGCATTGTAGTTGATTACAACTGAAATACATTCCTGAAAATTATTTATGTAACAAACAAAGCTGGCTTTAATGAATATTTTAATATAACCCTAACCCACAAAACAATATAATGTGATTTACTGCTTTTGTTGAAACACTTGTCATTAGAGTAGAATTTCAAATTATGCATCATACTGTATTAGGTTTTCATATTATGTCTTTTTTCCCATAGGCTCTGCTCTGATTGGTGGTGAGAATGATTAAACAATGACGAAAAGTCATGCAGAAGAGCATAAAAATAACTTGCAGCAAGAACAGAAAAACCTGTGAAGGGAGGAGTGCAGTTATGGGAGATTATCTTGACACATATTTCCACTTGTGTGTTTACTTTATCTTGTTTTTTTCCTCTTTCTACTCTATACACTCTGCATAGTTCTCTTCTCCATCATCTTGTAAATTACGGAGACACTTTCATCTCAATGAAATGCACAAGCCTGGCGACATTGTTTTAGGTGGGCTGTTTGAGGTCCACTACAGCTCCGTCTTCCCTAAGTGGACATTTACTTCAGAGCCACAACAGCCCAGCTGCAGAGGGTAAGATTAAAAAACATAGCATGCTCTGAATATTTATTGTAAAGGAAGAAACTCACTTTGCCTTAATGCTTCTAATAGTTTAGTGATAATGAAATCTAAAAAACAAAAGAGCCTGTAAAAAGAATATAATTCTACACTGTAATTTTGATTTTTGTTATTGTTTATATTTACCTAGTTCTCACGGACTTATTTTATGTTTTTAGTGATTAATGGTAATTTTTTGTGTGTTAGCTTTGACACTCTAGGGTTCAGGCATGCCATGACCATGGCCTTTGCTATTGATGAGATAAACAAGAATTCCCAACTGCTACCTAATGTGTCTCTGGGATACAGTCTTTATGACAACTGTGCTACACTTGTTATTGGATTCAGTGGTGCATTATCGCTGGCCAGTGGTCGACAAGAGCAGTTTCTGCTTCATAAAAACTGTTCGGGGACCTCTCCAGTCCTGGGCATTGTGGGTGATTCCTCCTCTTCAGTTTCCATTGCCATCTCCAGCGTGTTAGGTTTATACAAAATGCCCATTGTAAGTTTCCTGTCTTCAGTCTTACATAATGTTAAACTTCAACATACTGCATCTGAATCACTGCCATCTTTAACTGTTACATGTTACATTGTTGAAACACAAAAGCTATTGTCTGAGTCTGACTTGCATGAGATGACTTACTTGAGTGTACTGTGTATTCTATTTCTGTACAGGTGAGTTATTTTTCAACATGTTCCTGCTTGAGTGCTAGGCAACAGTTTCCATCCTTCTTCAGAACAATTCCAAGTGATGCTTTTCAGGTGAATCACTGTTACCAAGTAGGGCACTGCAAACTAACTCTGTTGTAGGCAGTACAGCAAGCTTGTACAGACTGTCACTCATGAGACATTTTTTTTCTCATAATAGGATTAATTAACCTACTTTAAACTGTGAAACTTTAGTAAATATATACACTGCGATACATAATTCTGTCATGGAATTGCTGTTTTCTCATCACTCTAATATTTCCTCTTAGGTTCGTGCTATGATTCAAATTCTGAAACACTTTGGCTGGACTTGGGTTGGCCTTCTGGTTGTTGATGATAACTATGGACTCAACGCTGCCCGATCCTTCCAGGCTGACCTGGCTCAGTCCGGTGGAGGATGCCTCGCCTACTTACAGGTTTTGCCCTGGGACAGTGACCCAAGTGAACTCAGGAGGATTGTGCATTTGATTAAGGCATCAACAGCTCGTGTAGTCATGGTGTTTGCACACGAGTTCCACATGATTCAACTAATGGAAGAAGTGAGAATTCAATATAATATACTTTAGAAAGCCATTATTGTCAGATACGTAACATGATGAATTGTTTTTTTAGTTGTTCATCTAAACTGAAATTACCAAACTTCTGTATGGTATGCATTTAGAAAAAATCCAAACCACTTGTACATGAAAAAATACTTGTGCATCCTTACCTCTCTATAAAGTGAGTGCTTTTCTTGTTCAAACATTTCAGTATGTAGACCTAATGTAAAATTGCACATGTTGCATTTTATGTATATTTCTACATATATTTTTACATCTGTGCTTATGTGACCAAATAAAGTTTTGCAGTTGTAGTAGACATATTTATTTTTGCCTTTTATAAATATATATGTAGGTGGTGAGGCAGAATGTCACAGGGAAACAGTGGATAGCCAGTGAAGCCTTAACAACAGCTACTGTGCTCCAGACCCCTCGCCTCATGCCTTATCTGAGCGGGACACTGGGCATTGCAATTCGCCATGGGGAAATACCAGGGCTCAGGGAATTCCTCTTACAAATTCATCCTTATCAAAATAACAATGACTATAGAAATAGCATGGTAAGAGTTTAAGAACTCCATCTAAAATTTAATATACACAATAATATACTGTATTTTCTCTTAACATGGCTTTTTAATATATTTCAGGTAAGGCAGTTTTGGGAATACACATTTCAATGTGAATTTGATCCAGCAGGTTTAGCTGAAGCTGGCGGAGCACTATGCACTGGACAGGAAGATATTGAAAAAGTAGACAATGAGTTTTTGGATCTTTCTAACCTGAGGCCAGAGTACAATGTGTACAAAGCTGTGTATGCTCTGGCATATGCTCTTGATGACATGCTGCAGTGTGAACCAGGGAGGGGGCCTTTCAGTGGGCTCAGCTGTGCCACTTTACAAAGACTGGAGCCATGGCAGGTGTGATATCAGCTTACAGTCCTGCTGTTTATGTTTGAAAAAAGACAGCTTCACCTTTAGGTACTTAATGAATTAGTTTTGCAGGTGTTGTATGAAAAGGACACATCTTTTTACAAAGGCATTGGTGAGCTGGCTATTAATTTTCATATTTTTTTTAAACAGTTAATTGTATAAGTTGAATCAAACACATTCTCTTTTTGTTTTGTGACAATGAATATTGACTAAGGTGCCCATGGACAAAAATATAAATGCCATTAGTTTGTTGCATTGCAAGTCAAGTGAAAAATTTAATTAATCTGTTTGGGTCTGTCAAAATCCTGGTCTTTTCTTCTCGTCATCTTTTCTATCATCTGTTTGCAGCTGGTCTATCATTTGCAAAAGGTCAACTTCACAACACCATTTGCTGATCAAGTTTCATTCGATGAAAATGGTGATGTCTTACCAATATATGATGTCATGAACTGGCTGTGGCTCCCTGATGGAAGAACTAGAGTTCAGAATGTGGGTGAGGTTAAGAGGTCAGCATTCAAAGAAGAAGAACTCACAATAGATGAAGGCAAAATCTTCTGGAATTTTCAGTTGAACAAGGTTATTTCTGCTTTTATCAGAGACCACTCCTGTTTTTAACTGTAGATCTTTAATTACAATGTATCATACAACTAAGAGATTCTTTTTTTTTTCTTAATTCCTGCAGCCTCCTCGGTCAGTGTGTAGTGAAAGCTGTCCTCCAGGGACCCGCATGGCCAGAAAGAAAGGGGAACCTGTGTGCTGTTTTGACTGCATCCCTTGTTCTGAAGAGAAGATCAGCAATGAGACTGGTGGGTGTTATTTTTTCAAAATTTAAACTGTATTTTGTATACATTTTGTATAACAGATATGTTACCATCTTCCCCTTTTGTTAGACTCCATGGAGTGCGCCAGTTGTCCAGAGGACTTCTGGCCCAGCCCCCAGCGTGACCACTGTGTTCCTAAGAAAACAGAGTTCCTCTCCTACTGTGAGCCATTGGGTATCTGCTTGACAGTCGCCTCATTGCTGGGCACATTTATCTGTGCTACCGTTCTGGGCGTCTTTACATATTATCGCCACACACCCATGGTGCGCGCCAACAATTCAGAACTAAGTTTCCTGTTGCTGGTGTCCCTTAAACTATGTTTCCTGTGTCCCCTGCTGTTTATTGGTCGTCCCACACTGTGGACCTGCCAACTAAGACATGCAGCATTTGGGATGAGCTTTGTGCTTTCTGTCTCATGCATCCTGGTAAAAACTATGGTGGTTCTGGCTGTGTTCAAGGCCTCCAAGCAAGGAAAGGGAACCAGTCTCAAGTGGTTTGGTGCTGTGCAGCAGAGAGTAACAGTTTTAGCGCTTACTTGCATTCAGGTGGCAATCTGCATTACTTGGATTGTTTCTGCATCTCCAGAGCCTCATAAAAATATTCAGTATTACAACGACAAGATTGTTTATGAGTGTGTAGTTGGGTCCACAATTGGTTTTACGGTGTTACTGGGCTATATTGGCTTACTCGCCATCCTTAGTTTTGTGTTAGCATTTATGGCAAGGAATCTTCCAGATAGCTTCAATGAGGCCAAATTCATCACTTTCAGCATGCTGATCTTCTGTGCTGTGTGGGTGGCCTTTGTCCCTGCTTACGTGAACTCACCAGGCAACTACGCAGATGCAGTGGAAGTATTTGCCATCTTGGCTTCCAGTTATGGTCTCTTGTTGGCACTTTTTGGACCCAAGTGTTACATAATTCTGCTAAGGCCAGAGAGGAACACAAAGAAAGCAATCATGGGTAGATACACTACAAAATCAGAAAATTGTACTTAAAGTAAGTTTATCAGGGATCCGCTTTGAATTCTGCATTCAACAGAGATCACAACCAGAGACAACCTAAAGCAATAAAGAATGAGTGTTACAATACTACTGTTGTGTTTATCTGCTAATTTCTTTTACATTTCCTGGGTTTGTTAAGACTAAAATTAAAACATTTTTAAAGGATTACAAATAAATGAATTAATGAATGATGGATGATCTGACGATTATCTGTGCCTCAAGAATTACCAGTTGGTCCTCCGTGACCTACTTAATGAGGGCACTTGAAACATTTCTGAACAACTCTTGAACCCTGTATCCATCCACTCAGCCAATCCACCTGCGTTCTGTGATCCATGTACCTCAGCAAAGCATAGTCCATTAATCTCCATCAAGCAGTTCCTCTGAAATAACACCTTCACTGCTATACCAGAGGCCACAGTCAACATTGTTGTTCCTTAGAGGAACATTGCTCTTCAAGATTGCCAGCTTTACAAAATCTCCATTTCCAGGGTCCATCCAGCCATTCTCCAGAGCTTCTGGGTTCCCTTCTAGATTTCGATTCCATACATCTGGTTTTTGGCAGTCCAGTACAGCCAAAAACCCAGATTTCTGGAGGTTATTTGGTATTTTTCTGAAAGGGTTACTACTGTGTTACTATTGTTCTGACCTTTGGTTGCAAAAACAAACCTAAAACATATGATTCCCTTACAGACACACCATATTGGATTCTTATTAGTAATTACAAGCTTCTATGTGTCATTAAGCCTCTATTTGATTCCCTCGGTGTAACACTGCTAGTCTCACCCACCAAATGGTCTCACCACCCTCATATCTGCTTTCCTCCATCTTAGAACTAGCTGCTCTTTCCTTCAAGGAAACAGCATCAGGAACCTACACATCTCAAATTTCTCAGTATCACCTGCTTATTCCAGCTGCTTCTTCCTTGCCAGTAAATACAAGCAACCAAGGACCATCTTCTTTCCCTGCTTGGTCACCGAACAACTCCATTCACATCATCCCAAAAGGAAGTTCCTTGATTTCACACCCACTATCCCTACCAGCCACTGTTACATTGTTAACTCTGTTAACCGCTCACTGGAGCTCTAACCCCCCTTCTATTTTTCACCCTCACGTCAATATTTAACTCAAAGGCCTACAAACGGCAGGAGACCTATCTCCTTTCATCAACTCAACTCTCAAATGCATATTTCCTCAAGCATTTTTTGTCCTCCCAAATTCCTCACATACCTTTCACCCCCCCGAATCCATGCCTCATTTATCCACTAGTCTGCAACGGTCATTCGACCCTCCAAAGGCCTGTCCGCCAAATCCAGTACAGGAATTCTCATTCTTTAATTTCTTCCACAACCTTTTACATCCCTACCAATAAATACAATAAACAAATTTGTGTATGATAATGGTGTGGTCTTTGTTTGTGAATCCACAGATAAACCCTGTACTGTAACTAACATGTTTAATCTATGGTGGAAGTCATGTGTTTCCTTTCTGAAATATATGCTGAGGAAACAGATTTGCTCATGCATGTGGCAAAAGTGCACATGCAGATCACCTACAGGAACAGCAGTCGTCTCAATATGTTGGGTTGTACAAACCTTGATTTCATTGCAAACGAGTAATGGGCCTTGTGACTGATCTGCGCTTTGTGCCTTTGACTTTGTCCCTCACAGAGGCATTAATATGTTGGCTCTCAGTCTCCACCACGGGAAGAGTGACCGAGACAATGGAGGTATGGGAATGCTTTATGTGCCTCAAATCCAAGCTCTGCCAAGTGAATCAGATTCCCTTAATTTCAGTGAAGTTGCACTGGAGCCGCCATGACCATCTGCATATCTAGCTTGAATAGTTTGTCTGGCTAATCAGGCATTTCTCTGTCCTGCAGCTGTGGCCATAAGGACTTTCTGCTCAATGACAGCTGGTGGACTGGCGAATCATGTCGAGTGAGACAGTCATCCAGAGACGCCACACTAGAGAAATTTTCCTGCACCCGTGTACCTGCAGAAGGACCACTATTCCTGCAAACAGAGGCTCCTTCCAGGACACTTGACACATTGACAGACGTCCAGAAGAGATGGAAGGACGAAGCGCCAGGTGAGCAGGTCAGTAGTAGTCCTGGTGGCAACGGCTTACTGGAAGGCAGAAATGGTGACTTGCTCAACCACAGCATCACAGACATCACTTACGTAAAATAACGGTAGATGGAGGGTAGTGGAGTATTCCAGCCAGTTGACATCCTGGAGACAGAGGAAATGCTGTCCTCTTCTGTGACAAGTGTCAGGACAGCATATGGCGGCAGTGTTGAGCCACCAGTCAGAGCATTTCCATAGAATAATTTGCTCTTTAGGCTTATAGTCAGCTCTGACTCTTTGTTCACTTTAGTTGAGTCTAGTCTAGTTGAGTCTGCAGATGTGTTTTTTACGTTACTGTCAACAAATCATTAGGAGGCCCAGGTTCCTTTTAAAGCCAACAGAATGCAATTGGATAGCAATGACCATAGCAATGTCTTGATTTGCTGGTACATATGAAAATTTCAGAGGATAAATGCATATACACCATTAGAGAAGATAATTATCTATTACGTGACAGAGTTCTAGTAAAGGTCAGAGCCTATGTAAGATAAAACATATCTAAGTCAGTTTAATATGAAAATTAACAAACATTTACAATTTTTATTTAGTCTGAAAAGTTTGTTGACCTAGATATTAATAGAAGTACACCACTTTATTCTGTCTCATACAATATCAGTCACAAATGAAATGCATTTTAGGCCCTGCCCCTAGATTTGCTTTTACCCAAATGGGTGGTACACAAGAGTAAACAGTCTGCAAGTCAATAAAATGGGTTGACATAGGAAAAAAACTGACTAGGCTCAGAACAGTTGGAAGGAGCAAAGTCATGTGGGCATTTTTATATATCAAGCTGCTCTCGCACATGTATCTCATGTTGTTGTATTTGTACTTTTCTCCTGCTGTATCCCCCCCTCTTTATTCCTCCTCTTGCCAGTTACAGGGACAGTTTCATCTAAATGGGATGCATGAGGCTGGATATGTGATTTTGGGTGGGCTGTTTCAAGTCCATTTCTTTTCTGTATTTCCTGACCTGTCCTTTACATCAGAGCCAAAACATCCAACCTGCTATGGGTGAGTCTGTCAGGGTAACAGCAAAAAGGAAAAACAGGGGAAAATCAATCGTATTGATACAATGTATATTTGATAGTGTTATTTTACTATATCATTCAAAATTGCATTTTGTATTTTTATTATTATTAACATATTACTTTTTGGACAGTTTTATTAAGTATTATTTTTTTTAAATGCCATTAACTGTTAATTCACTGGTTTAATTGTTTACAAAATTTAAAGTTGTGCAAAAGATACATTTTGACAGAGTAACTATGTCATATCATGTTGTATTTTTTAATGATAAGCACTGTTACATCTTGTTTCAGCTTTGATATTCTAGGATTCAGGCAGGCTCAGACCATGGCCTTTGCTATTGATGAGATCAACAGAAACTCCAACCTGCTGCCTAATGTGA
>JAPZDX010112214.1:0-10281 GCA_029783625.1 Naso annulatus | reverse complement strand
TTTTTGATGCTCTGAAATGTCACGTTAAACGTCACAACTTATCATCCCATTTTCCTAATTTTCCACTTATAATTATGACTTTGGAGGACAGTCTATATAAGGAGCATAATTTAGAACATAATGAAGACAGCATAATTTCGGGGCTGCATTTGAAGTCATAAACATTAAACTATGTCAATGAAAATGTCTGGAACCTTTTAGCAAAGGACGATTTGGAGGAAAGAGGGAGATGGTCACTCAGTGATGAAGTACTTTGTACTGTGTTCGCAAAAGGTTTTCAATCATGATTTAAGTATGAATTCACTGAAATTTATTTTAAAGACCAGAATCAAAATTCACAGAAAAGTTTATTTTTCCATATATCCTCTATGATATATGTATTTAGAAAAAAAGAAAACAGCATTTTCTGTCTTCCATCTTGTGCTTGATAGAGGGCTATTGAACAGTCTTGGATTGGCATCATTTAACCTTCTACCTGTGGAATATTTGACATATTGGTCTGGAGACACAATACATACATTTAATCACATTTGGACTCAACTGGTTGACTGTGTGCAGGGAGTAGAATATCTTCTACATTCTGGAAGGTCGTTTCTAGATTGAGAAATGATGGCTAATTGATGAGACAAAGCTTTGTTGTCTGTGTTACCGCCTCAAGTGAAACCTGGCTCAGATGAGTCCGCAACGTCTAACAACAAAGGGACGCCACAAGACCGCATCGATGCCACACAAGTTGCTGTTTATTAAGCAAAACATGATAAAATAAATGAAACAAAAGGGGGTGGAGATCCTGGCCAAAAGTAACCAAAGAGGGGACGAGACTGGGCCAACCACGCAGTGGGCTGTCGAACCCAGCTCTTCCCCTTAAACCTAAGAAAAAAAAATGATAAAAGAATCTAAAGCCTAACAAAGAACAAAAGCAGAACTACCGGTGATCTCCAAGCCAAACTAAAACAACAAACTAAAGAAAAATAAGAAAAGACCAGCCAAAGCCAGCCAAATAAACTAATGTGGCAAAAGAAACGACGTGCTGCTGTGGCCGAATGCTGCCCAAGAGAAAAAGAGAGCCTCCAGTTCTCCGCCTGGTTTCTTATCACTTCTTGATTGCGTGATCTTCCACAGGCTGGGAACCTGTGAAAGAACGGGAGGAGGGAGGAGAGCAGCAAAAGAAAACGAAGGTGACGCCCTGCAAGGGGGTGCGCACCAACAACTGGCCACACGTCACAGTCTGTTTTTCATTTATTTTATCATTTCTTTTCTTTACTATTTATCTCACTTTGATTTGTCAACATGTGTTTAGTTTGCACTGTGCTGTAACTGGGGGGTATATTTTTTTCTGAACAGATCTGGTTTCTGTGTAGGGAGACAGAAAACTGTAAATTCTGCGTATTTCTGACTTGCCTGATGGACGCACAATTACAAGATAGGTTCCTAAAAATGTATCTGCATCATAGTTAACATAATCTCAAAGATACTTGAAATAATTACAGAGTCGATTTAAAAGACATCACATCAAATATTAGAGCACCATTATAGATAATTGTTGGCTTTCAGCTGCTCGATCTGTGACGGCAATCTAATAACAGCTCCCTTTTATTTGGTGAATCATTCCTTCTGTTTATGGATATGCCTGATATGTAATAATTTGAAGTTTTATTTTGGTTGACTAGACTATATATATGCAGGGATGTTGCAATGACTGTTATTGTATTGATGCTTCTGCTAATAAAGGCCTTTTCATTGCCTCTTATTGTTGTCATCTCTTCTCCCTCTATAAATACAGACTTATAAATCATTGTCGGAAATAACAACAACAGAAAATGTCATCTGCACCCCGTCTTTTAGCAAACATAGAATTTTGACATTAGCCAACAAAAGCCAAACAGCATGATGGCGAGGAGAAGGAGAGAGACAAGACTCATCGATTTATCCCTCGTCTGCTCCTCCTTTGTCTGCTGAGTAACATCCCCACTGTGTGCATCTCATCCTGCAGGGTGGCACCGTCTGCAGAATATGAGGAGAAAAAAGGATAAGATTAATACTCTTTCTGTTCCATTCTTTCCTTTTTTAGACACTTTTACATCCATAGATGGCAAATTTTCAGATTTATAGAATGATTTATGACATCCAAAAGGCTATCACCTGCTCTGTCAAATAATATTTTAAATGATATACTGTTGGTCAGAGAAGACGTAATATTCTCCAGGTGGCCCATGCATTTTAACACCTTATTCCTCCATTGTGTATCAGTAGCATCCACACAAACAGGAGCTGTTTTCTGTGTGATAAACCCCACAAATAACACAGCTGTAATCATGTACCAAGAACGTTTAGACTTTGATTTATAAATAATGTCGAGTCTTCCCTAAATCTTCTTCTTACATGTCAAGCCTGGTTTATTTATAGAGAGAAACACGTAAAAGTCTGTTGTTATAAAATGTCCGGCTGTACAACAAAATATTTATTGCATCTGATATGATACACTGTGGGTCACAGATTGGATTTTTACATCCGTGACCTCGACTACAGCAACAGAAACAGACACAATGGGGAGGAAATAGCTAGCTGTGATCTTGATCTACACTTACATTTTAAATCAAACAGATCACAAATCCAACAATCTGTGACCTTGAGTCAAGTGAAAAAGACATTTTTAGGGCAAAGCAAGACAGGAAGGGACATGTTAAACCCTTATGGTGGCATAACTGACTGCTTCCCACCTCAGGGACCACCTTTCTTCTTTTTATCTTCTGTATTTTATTTTTCCATAAAATTAGCTTATGGAGGGGGTTGACAGATTACTTGTGCCAAAAGAAATTTCTGGGATTGGTGACGGAATCTTGGCAAGAAACGGGAGGCAGACTGTCAAAAGCCGTCAATCACATGAAAAAATAAATCTTAAGATGTCTCAGTGTTACATAACAGCTGAATATGCATGCAGTGCAGGCTGGTACTTTTGAGGACTGGTGCATTGCTGTTCCACTTGAAGCTATAGCTCGATTACAATATTACCTGATGAGATGGGCGAGCGGAGCAGTAACCAGGTGTGCATTGTTTGGGAAAGGACTGACTTAGACAGATGTGGCTGGAAGTTTCAGCAGCAGAACACCAACATCACTGGATAGTACAAGAAGCAGTAGTCATTATGGGCCACATTACACCCGAGCAGCCCTAATACAAACAGAAAGGTCTTTCCTTAGTGTTTTCAAAATACTGTATGTCTGCTTTCACACGGACAACTGAGAGTGCGGCAGTATGCATGCCAGGCCCACAGTATGACATACCGTCGGAGCTGCTTGAAGTTGTTTACTTCCTGTTGCTGCTAAGCCCGAAGTAGCCACAAATTAAAGAAATTCAACCATAGTTTGACTACTAAAATTATTCCACGAACACTCAAATTCACCCCAATAGACTGTCATCATATTCAACTTGCTTTGGGTGCCCTGTGGAGTGCTTAATCAGAGTTTGGTAGTGGTAAGAGCAGAATGCATTGACTTGCACTAGCATTAGCATTAGCACTGTCATTGTTTTCACAGGCGCTCCAATTGCCAGTTTACACAACCGGAAATTAAGTTGCGGTTTCAAAAGATTCCACTCTGGAACGCGGTTTCAAACATTTGCAATTTCAGGGGCGCCAGCACGCCGTTGTCATGTAAAAGGAAGGCCAAAGTGCAACAGAAGTGTTTTGTTTGATGTGAAAACTTGCCCCGTAACTACAGCAACCTGTATTATGACTATGCTGATTGAAACTCTCCAACACTGCTCATGTGTAAGTTTATGTCTTTATAGAGACATGTGATGTGAAACCAGTACGTTTGATCCAAAGGTAGAAAATCCTTATTTAAATGTGCAATATGTGATTTCTGCCACTAGATGTCGATCTACGAAACACTGAAGACAAAAAACATAGTTTGATGACATTTTAAAGTAGTGTGGCATCATGGGATTTGTTTATAACGTTAAACAGCCACTATTGCAGATGGAAATTTATGTTACTTGCTAAATGTTCACAAAAGAGGTAATGTAAGTTCTATTCATGTTGTGTTTAGTCATATTTTCAGCTGACCGGTGTTACTCCAGAGGTTAGTAACTAATACTTTAAATAAACTTAAATAAAATTATTCAATTTATTTATTATTTCTTTCAGTTTAAACATTATTGGAGACATTTGGAATAAGGTAAGTACACAACCCAACAAAATACTTATAAAGATAGTCCTTTTTTAAAAAACACATATTAATATGAAAATGTTTAACTATTGTGTGCTGGTCATCACAATTTTTTATACAGGAATGGTAATATTCTTAAAATAAAAGCAAAAAAGCTTTGTTGAATTTGTATCATAGAAATGAGACAAGCCTTAATTTAAGTACGAGCACTGAGCGAACACATCTTTAACAAACTACAAGATCATAAAGATTTTTATATGATTTTTTTTTCTGTCGCTGCCGGTTTTCTGTGTCACCGTATTTAATTAGTTGATTATTATTCTGTGTATTTAGTTTAGTTTTTCCTTTTTTTAGTCGACAGTTTGTCTATGTTCTATTCTGTGTTATAGTGCTCGCTCAAGCCATTTTCCTTTTGTCAACTTATAGCAAAGTACTCTTTGGATCTTTGTTTTCCCGCACTCTGTTTATTTATCGGCTTTTTTTGTCTCTTGCCTTTCCCCCTGTTGGATTTATCTGCCTTTCTTGTCAGCCTTTCCGGGCTTATGCAATTATCGGCCTCATTTTCATGTACGTTTTGTTTATTAAATCACTGAATCACCTCAGCTCACCACTCAAGCGTAACAGAAGTTGTTCATTTATCTTATAATATGGATAATAACACATTTTTTCTTTTCAGGGAGACCAATGAAAGAAACACTAATAAGAAGTTGTACTGATCCCTTGGATGCTTTACAGAAATTTGCACAATTGAGTGGTGAAAAGCCTTTTTAAAGTACCTCCATGTTTTTGTGCTGCCTGCCTGTTGAATGGCGCTGGTGGGGTGAATGGCTGTCCTTGTTGTCAGCACTAACTAACGCTGTGTCCCCGGGGCTGGCTGGAGCAGCCATATGGCCGTCTGGTGGAACAGGTCTGTCTGCAGTCACATCAGCCCTTCAGCTCAGCAGAGACGAGCAGCTGCAAGGTTGATCCAGGGTTCAGTAATAGTTGGAGGATTTTTGTCAATTATATAAGTGGCTGAGAAGAGAATTACATCATATATCACAAAGAAATTACAAGTGCAATGTTGGGATATCTGACTGAACAGAGACAGTTGTAGTTTATATGAACTTATGTCTCCTTATTAATTTCTCTCCACATACATGACAGATATTTACATAATTTAAGAGTTTAAATTTAGATGAAAACGTAGCATTCTTTGCATTTCTTTACTAAGCTGAATAATTGTCTTGTTTTTTTCTTTTGTTTTTGCAGGCATGCTGATGGAAAGAAAATTTTTCAAAACTGATTAATGGTCAGTTTAGGGCCAATAGTGTTGGTTTTGTATGTTTCTGCAGATCACAGATATGTTGAAATTTTTTAGCTTTGGCTACATTTTGATGTTGAATTTTTATATTTCTGTGGTTAAACGGATAGTTGAGTATTTTTGAAATGGGGCTGTATGAGGAACTAATGCATGGTCAGTCTATGACCTTCTGCAGATGGAGATGAAGTCAGCATTGTACTGTTGCAGATGGGGTCAGCAGAAAAATGCTTTTTTGCCACATATATAAATGCTCCCCTAAAAAAAAACAATATCTGTTCGGTTGTACGCTAAATTAAGGATTTTTTTCAATGCTTCAGTTTGCTGCCAGACAGCCGTTTATTTTGGCACTACACCATGCACTGTATCACTCTGCAAATCAGCTGTTTGGCTCTGATGGTAGCCAAGAAAAACTAATGTGCTCAGCAAGTGCAAAAAACTTGCTCCAACTTTATCTGCATTAAAGCAGGTTTATTAAGTAAAAGACCGTGGCGTCTCCTTAGTAGAGTAAAGCGATTTGTTTCAGAGAAAGGAAGCAAATTATTTGAGCTCAAGAGAAGACTTAACATTCCGAGAGAAATACTGTCTGTTAATATAAATCACACAAAAATTCTTCCATTTTCTGTGCACAGACACAAGACACACAAGACGTTTTCCTTGATCTGTGCAGCATAAAGTCAAGTAAAAACCATCAAATCGTGCTCGGACACAGTTTTGTTTGTGTTTCGAGACAAACAGAACAGAGCTCTGGGTTAATGTGAACCTTTTAGAGATGCATGAGTCACGCTGTAATGAATAGTTGGCTTCCTGAGGGGCCTGAAAGTTTTGTTTTGCCAGGAGACAGAGGAACAGACTTTTGCTTGGTGGCATAGATACGAGTCCTCTGTTGGACAACATCAAACATAATGAGGAGGTGACGTCAACACCGCAGTCTAATGGGACTTCACCCGCAGGGCCTGGAGGTTGGTTTGTGGAGGAGGAGGTGTAAAGCCACAGTTGGACCAGACAATGAAAAAGAAACTAGAAAGTGAAATGAATGAGGTACTTTTACCAGGCAAAGTCCAAGCTGTGTAAAAGCCTCTTTTTTCTGCATTTGATGGTCAAAGTAAAGAAGCAGAACACTTTACCTGTTGACCAGAATCACTTGAAGTGAACATCCACTCTTGCCCCATGGTTCAGGAAAGCAACATGCAAACTGATGCTTCTTTGCTCTCATCATTAAATCGCCATCAACTCTCCTACCTGATCACACAACTGTCTCCAACTGTGAACTGAACTAAAATCTGCCGAGGCTCACAGATGAGACCATTTCAAGCAGACACACACACACACACACACACACACACACACACACACACACACACACACACACACACACACACACACACACACACATTAGCAGGGGTGGAGTGCACCACTTGGTTCATTGGGAAGAGCAGCTGAAACATTCAGCATCACGTGTGACATTCTGCACCACAGACACATTTTAGTTTGTGCAGCAGGTTCAGTTATGCCAGGTCAGACTGCAGGATATCAACCCAATAATAGCCCGACTGGGAAGATGTAGGGCATCGGGTGGGCTCAGTGAGCATCAGGCACGACAACTGATAGTTTCATAATGGACGTCAACTGATGTTGCATCAAGGATGCCTCATGACCTCATGACAGAAAGACCAGCATGTTTGATTTTATGTTTACCTCCCACGACATCTTGTCAGTAGTAGTAGACAGTGGTGAGCGCTTCCTTGCTAGCAACATCACGCACGTCATGAACTGCAAACTAAGACTGATCAGGGAGCAACGTGTAGTCTGTCTTGTCTCTTAACCATTACATGGTGAGAATTTATGACTCTCTAATCACCTAATCTGACAGTAAACATTTTAACAAACAAAAATATCTTTTAGTCTGACCTTGGCATTAGTCAAAGACGAGAACCTGTCAGTAAAACGAATGCAACTTGTCTTTAATGGCTGTTAAATCATTTTTTCAGGCTGAAGTCCAACATACTCACAAGCAATTTTGCTATTCATAAAGCATCAGAAGTAATGGAAAATAATGTAAAACTTGTCCTGAGTGCAGCTTGGAAAAAGGACATCCACCCATTCGTCCGTCTGTCGGTCCGTCTGTCCGTCCTTCGTCGACTGCTTATCCGTGGTCAGGTCGTGGAGGCAGCAGTTTCAGCAGGGGGCCCCAGACTTCCCTTTCCCTGTCTACATCAGCGAACTCTGACTGGGGGATCCCGAGTCCCAGGCCAGTGCAGAGATATAATCTCTCCACCTGGACCTGGGACCTGTCTAGGGAGGCAAGCAGGAGGCATCCTTACCAGATGACTGAACCACCTCAACTGGCTCCTTTCAATGCAAAGGAGCAGCGGCTCCACTCCAAGTTCTCTGTGGATGACTGAAGTTCTTACCTTATCCCCAGAGGAGGCGCCAGCCACCTTCCTGAGGAAACCCATTTCAGCCGCTTGTATCTGCGATGGCATATTTTTGGTCATGACCCATCCTTCATGACCATGGGTGATGGAGGAACGAAGATCGACCGCTATGCCCTCCGGCTCAGCTGTCTTTTTGTCACAGCAGTGCAGCAAGAAAGGACATGAGATCTTTAATCAAAAGGAGTTTTTCCCTTGGAGGCATAAATGTGCACTGAAAGTGTTCTATCTGCCTTGTAACATTTCTCATTGCAAATGAACATTTAGGCTGGATATGAGCAATAGATAATCAATGCTTCAACTTGAAAATAATTTGAAGTTGTTTACATGGGAAGAAGGTCCTGTGTTCGATACCTGGCTGGGATCGGACCTTTCTGTGTTTGAGTTTGCATGTTCTCCTTGTGTCTGTGTGGGTTCTCTACAGGTTCTCCAGCTTCCTCCCACAGTCCAAACATATGCAGGTTAATTGGCGACCCTAAATTGGTGTAAATGTGAGCGTGAGTTGTTGTTTGTCTCTATATGTCAGACCTGTAACAAACTGACGTCTCGTCCAGGGTGAACCCGCTCTTGTCCAATGTCCGCTGTGATTGGCTTTAGCCTCCCAGTGACCCTGGAAAGGACAAATGCTTATGGATAATAAATAAGGCAAAAGTTTACATGAAGTGTTTTGGCTAGTACGCTGTATATGTGACCAGTAAATTACCTTTACCAGTATCGATGCTAACTGTAAGAAAGAAATATTCATTTTGATCAATATATGGATATATTGATACTGAATAATATAATGTATCTAGGGACGCCTGGTGGCTCAGTCAGTAGAGCAGGTGCCCCATATACAGAGGCTATGTCCTCACCGCAGCGGGTTCAATGCCACCTGTGGCCCTTTTCTGCATGTCTTTTCCCCTCTCTCCCCTCTGTTTCCTGTCCACTCTTCAGCTGTCCTGTCCTGGAAATAAAGGCACAAAAAGACCCCAAAAATATCTAAAAAAAATATAGATATACATATATATCTATATATAATCTATCTAAAATGATTTCCTTAACTATTTCTTCTCACTTTGTCACAGTAGATGACAGTAATGCATCTTAATGCTGGTTGCTACTGGCTATTAAAAAGAAAAAATTACTACATTTATTTTTCTTTTTGTATGCTTTAGTAAAGTTGTGATAAGTGACTCCCTCTACCTCCCTACCTTGAGTGTAATTAAGTTGAAAAAAAGGCATAAAAACACACAATAAGCCAATATTTTCTCCATATATTGTAATAATACTGTTAATCATGAATTGTTTTGTCCATGATAATCACACAGTGAAAAACTGACTGGCTGTAAATTTTCAGTACATTTCATTCTAAACACAGAAAGGGTATTATTATTTCCAGTGCACAGAGCAATAGAACAGGACTGAAAATCATTCAGAAGCTAATCAGCCATGACAGTGGTTGAGTGATAGTACGAGCTCCCGGTGGATAAAGGAATGATCAAAGGTCCTGGAAGGTCATACCATTGGTCTTCCTGTCGATCGTCGACTCAAATCAGCTCTCAGAGGTCACTTTGCCTGAGGGGCAGCAGCGGTGACACTTCATGACAAACAAAAGCTCGAAGGCGACAAAAGACGCAGCTGTTTCATCACTGATCATTGATTATGCTCGAAAATAATCTTGCAAGGACAACACAGAGTCAGAGGTGAAAAGTAACTGTACTATTATGGGCTGTATATAATTACTGTTGTCCTGTTGACTAATTGGTACAATCTGTCTGCTTTGTGCAGCCAACAACACACCCCTAACTTAAAATGAAATGCATTAAATACTGTTTACTGGACAAAAATCTGTTCCCATCTGCAATTTGAAATTTTTTAAAGCTGGGTAAGGCAAAAACCAGAAATCAAACTGGCAGTAGCATGAAACTTCTAAGGAAGCAACTCTGCTGCACCCTCCCCTCCATGTTTTTGCTCCATAGTTCCAACCCACCCTTCACCTGGCTCAGGTTTTCTTTTGTTTGTTGTTGCTCCCTCTTTTAGATGATCGTCTTGATATATGTCTTTTTTTTGGGTTGCTTTGCCATGTTTGCAGCTTTTCCTCCTGGGCTGACCATTGTATCTACATCTGCGCATCTACATTTGTAGAGCAGACGTGCCATTGGCCAAAAAGTTTCTGTCACAGTCTTAATTTTTAAAGCCTGAATACAGAGCCAAGGAGACGTGCAGAAGTCTGGTGTTCTTTCAGACCACCTGAGTTACAATATGCTGAAAGGTTCTTAAGGAATTTTTGCCCCATGACATCAAAAATAGACTCAGTGCCCTTGCTTAAAGATGATCCATTATGCTTTTCCGTTTTGTCTGACAAAAAATGTACATAACCAGGTACATGCATTTA
>JAPZDX010112088.1:0-10294 GCA_029783625.1 Naso annulatus | reverse complement strand
ACTGATGACATGCTAACAATTAAGATAACCAACTTTAGGGGTGGATGCTTTTGCAGAAACATGCCCAGAATGGCTGCTTTTTGCCATTCCTCCGTGTCATCTCATCCTTCTTCTGCCACATTCTGGTCTACAGTCCGTCCATACTAATCAGCTGGACCTGTCGGGCTCCTTTTCAAGGTTTGCTGAAGTGACACATGACTGGCGAGGTGGGCTGTGGGAGCGTAAGCTGTGTTTTCATCTGACCCTTCTCCTTGTGCGCAATATTCTTCCTGGGTTAGTCTGATAATTTATCACAGCAGAGTGAACATTCATCACATTCATCAGCCTCTATGGGCACACTGAACCCATAGGGTCCAGTAAAAGGCAGAACCTGTGTGAGATAGAGCAAAGGTTACAATACTGTAACCGTAGTTATATTCTGCTGAAGGAGGTCGTCGGATGGCAGGTACAAGTTTCGCTGCCTTATACAGGGAGCGGAATGCATTTTGTAGGTGTGCCCTGATTGGCTGGCTACACATATGCAAATTGTTAGTGGGCATATGTTTATATGCTATTGGAGGAAAGTATACCCAAAGCGTCAAGTACAGGTTCTGCCTGTACAACTAGGGTAACAACATCATAACCATTGTTTCATCCAATCCATTTAGTGCTATTTTGGATCATACAGAAATCATGCAAAACACCAAAGTATTTGATAAAGACCGAGGACGCACTCACACTGGGTCCAGTTGCCTCGGACTGTGCAGACAGCAGTTGTTCCCCCTCCTCTCTTCCTCGCTGGCCTGTGCTCACACACTCATCTGTCCCACATACACACATACGTCTTCACTTCCTGATAATGGAGTACACTCCATTCTTTGATAAAGAACTGTTATTTATGTTTTTTTAATCTTGTCTTGACATTGTTCAGTTGTTCTCTGATACCTATGATCAAGAAGGTAATCACATTTTTTTTCCAATATCTTTATCAAAAGGACTTCATGCTGCTGTCTGCACTCGTAAGGCAATCCTCCATGAACAGATCTAGTTGTGTCTGAGTGCATCCTGTGCACTGTGTATGGTTTCATTATGGTATAAAAGCTTCAGTTTGGCTGAAGACTAGGGTTTCAATTCATTTTAAGTCTGTAAGAACAAATACACAGTATTGTATTTTTTTCAAATACATTCAGGTATAGTAACTTTTGAGCTATGTTCATTAAAAATGTTTTTATGCTGAGTTACCTTTCTGTCTAAACATGCTTGCTGTTGTAATTTAGTTGATAAATGTAAATAATTTCTGAGTTAAGTACAGACCTGGATTTAGGACGCTGTTAGCCTCACTAAGTATAATGACTGGGTGAAGATAAGTTTATCAATACACCCGCAAACACCGAGCTAACTTATTAATTCAGTGTATTAATTACTTTATAATGTATACAACGTAATGTAAGTGAACTCCACAAGAGCCAAACACATTATTATTATTATTATTATTATTATTATTATCTTATTTTTTCAATTCATTATGTCTGTTTAATTTAATATTGTCAATGTTGAAGCATTGACATACTGTGGGCGGTGAAATTGTCATTCTCTTGTTATTTTGTTTGTGGTCTGTTGTGTAAATAAAGTAAAAATAATCACATGGCGGCTCAACATGCGGAGCCTCTGCAGTCCAATACCGTCCTACTTTGTAATCCACTGATTTACAGAGAAAATATGACTCTGAAGGCTACATGTGTGAAAATACTTCATTATTGCACAATCTTCCCAAATTAGCCTGATTTTATAGTTTTCACCCTGTTCCTGTCACCAGAGGCAATGACCTCCAGTTACTGCGTTTTCAGGGTATCTGTTGATGATTTCCCTTTGGGGAAGAATTATTATATAGGCTATCTCTAACTACTGATATATCTCTTATACACTAAACTTAATCACATCTGGTCAAAGAAGTGATTTGATTGAGTTATAGTTCAAAGTTTCAACTGACGTTTATCTGAATGAAACGTAAAAAAAAGGAAGTTTAGGAGGATGACAAAAACTGCAACTGCCTGAGGAAGACATTGTCAGCATCCTTTAAGAATTAATACTGTCAGCACTCATGAAACATTATCAGACATTTTTTAAATGAAATGAAATGCTTGCTACGTTATTAAATAGTGATAACTACGTGGCATAGGCCGGGGACGCCACAGGGAGTCTGGTACCGGATGTGTTGGATTTAGCAGCAGTGTTCTGAAGGTATTGAGCCTACGACACAGACAAAACTTGGATTATACCACATGAAGCTTTGGAGAGTTTCGGATGGACGTTTTTAGATGGTTTTAATGTTTTGAAACTGGATCTCCAAAGAGATCCAAAGTAAGTGGCGCACATTTTTGGAAAAAATCTGTTCACCGTGGAGAAACGCTGGAATGACAAAAATATATCCTTTATTTAAAAGACATCTAGTGAGTAACTGAGACACGAAAACAGTTTTATGGTAAAAATATGAATTTAAGTGAGAGAGCACCAGAAGTGGTTTCAGATCTTTAGACTAAAACAAAGAGCTGATCGATGCTAAATGCTGCACAGAGCCGATCTGCAGATAATCCTCACTGAGTTTGTCACAGTCTGACCTGTTCCAAACAATGATTACAGCTTCAAATGGCCACATTGTAACATTTGGAAGTCCCTGAAAGAAACAAAAACTACTTTGAAAATTACAGTTTCGATCACAGTCATGTACTGAAACAACATGACTTGTTGACCACAGATCACTTGTGTAAAACTTTTTTCATAAAGTTCCTCACAAATCATCATCAAAGCCATGTGCTGCATATTTTTTTGTTCAGAAAAGCATTTCATTACTTATCATTCACGTTAAAAGGACAGATCAGCTTATGGAAACTCTGCCTGTACATCTGGAGACAGACTTTCACATTTCATTGATTTTGAGTATTGTAGTGTTCAAACTAAAATGTCTTATAGGCCAAATTATTTTAATTTAATTGTACATTCGGTTATTCGATAAATCCAAATATAACAATACAAAATATTTGGGAATTTATCAGAAAATCTGAGAAGAATTTTTCACTGTCTGCAGATTTTAAAAGCAACTTTGAACTGCGCAACTTTTCGGGATTAACAGAAATATAAATTTTGCAGATTTTATAGATTTGAAACAGTGAATTTGGCCGTTTCCTGCCGCGGTGCACTGTCCCTAAAGGTGATGATGATGATCTCAGGAGGAAGGGGAAGGAGGAGGAAGAGGAGGGGGAGGGATATCAGCAGTAATAACCTCAGCCTCCTGCTGTCAGCATCAGGATCTCAGAATGTACCGGGACCTCCTCAACGGCGGAGCCGCGTCGTGATGACTGTCCGCGCGCACAGCTGCAGCCGGTGACGCTTGATGTTTCCTTCATCCAGTAGTTGATTTGTTCAAGCAGCGCGGTGTGAGGCTGGAGCCTTGGCACAAACACACACTCTCACACACTCACACACACTCTCACACACTCAGAGGCGCGCACTCTGCTCCGACACATCCCCGCGAGCCTTCTCCTTCCTTCTCCGGGGATTTGAAACTTGAGGGACTTAACCGTCGCAGGCAGAGAACAAAGGCGGACGGACGGACGGACGGACGGTGTCGGTGCGGTGAATGTAGCGGCAGGCTGGGTGTCTCTGTGCGGGTCGCACATCGGTGCTGCTGGACCAACCGAGAACGCACCAAGTCCCGTCCCACATTCCCGTTTTCCCTCCAGGTGTCCCGAACTCATCCAAGATGATCCTCCTCGGGACTGCGCTCGCGCTGCTCTGCTCAGGTTTGTTATGTTTATCTCAGTGAGAAAACAAACATCAGTGTTTGTCCACATCATCTCTGACTCGCAAGTTAGACAGAGGTGAGGATGAGGAGCAGAGAAGTCACGCACATTTCGCTCCAGAGGGAGGAGAAAGGTTTCTGCCATTCGTTCTTCTCTGCTCCGTCACTCCGAGGCTCACTTTGGTGTTTGGCTGCTTTGGTTGATGTCTCGCGCTGGGATGTAAAGAAGCACACTGTGTTTTTCCCTCCAACTTTTCGGCAGAGTGAAAAAAAAGGTTTCATATCTCTGCTTGGCTACTGTTTAAATTCTCAGTAACCTACAGTTTTATTTAGTTTCAACAGGCTGAGCCGTTCTGTTCTGATGATTTTAACATTGTGGTTGTGGGCCATGCTCTTCTTTAAGCAGACAATAGAATCTGTCTCGGCTCTGACTCGTAATGACACGCCAGGCTACGCCCTGCCAGCTCCAGGCTCTGAAGTGAAACTTTAAAATGATGACAGGTGAGCCCAGAAACATCCAAACAGCAGCTGCATGTCCGTCTGTGTCTGCCAGGCCACAGCACTGCCTGCACCAAATGCAATAATGATCATTAAAATGATGAGCTGGAATCAAACAATCTTAGGCCACGTGTAGAATGTTTATTATTGTTATAATTATTAAATCCATGTCATGAGAAATGCTTAACAAGGACAAAACATAAGGACAGACACATTTAAACAGGAGCAGAAGTCTCTGTGTTAATTAGCAGGAGAAGGTGGCAGAATGTCTGCATGAACAATAAAATCTCCTTGGCTGTGAGAGCTGAATGTCTTCAGTGAGTTGAAGTGTTAAAGGGGCCACAGAGAAAAGGACGGCAGGGGGACGCCAGCGTCAAATTACCTCAGCTGTCTTTACTGATTAAGGTGGTGACGCTCTTTATTTAAGGAGCTTGTCCCCCAGCAAACGAGGAAAAGATTCAGGCATGAAATTCACTGATTTGTGGGACCCAAAGTTTGCACGGCTGTGCAAAGTGTCTGAGGGATTTAATTAAGAAATTTAAAAGATTTTCAGGTTTTGTTCCCGTCTTGCAATCCATACACCTTTACAGGCAGCTGCAGGGATGCTTTTGGTTATAGAGAACATAATTTCCTCTAATGTTAAGTTCATTAATGTCACTTATTTTTAAGTTAATGTTCTCAAGACCTTGTTTTAGATCTTTTCAAAGAATTTTTCTTTATTTCCATCGGCTGTATTTTTCTTTCACAAAATGACATCAATGATGTTTGTGACCTCAGCTGTAAATCTTGATGCCATGAGTAGTTGACAATAATTGGTTTCATGTTGTCTACACACACACACACACACACACACACACACACACCTCTCTCCAAAAATTCTACATTTCAAGCAAAAGGTAAAATGTGACCTTTCTCTGTATTTGCAGTGCTGAATGTTTGGTGCCATCTTGTCAATAATGCAGCTTTTTGTTGATTGTTTTCTAACTAATGAAGCTGCTGGTGTGTGTGTGAGGGCGGTGCTGTCGACCTTGTTAAGTTTATTCTGTTTCTTTCTGTGTGTCATGTTACTGAAGCGTGTTCAGGTGTGTGTGTGTGTGTGTGTGTGTGCTGAGTAGCGTTGTAGTACTCGAGGTCGGTCTAGGTCTGGAGACCACTTTTTGAGGGTCTTGGTCTCGTCTTGGAATTGAACGGATCTTGACTCGGTCTTGTCTCGGTGTCGGACACAGCACTCAGGATTTTTCATTGAGGACGAGACCACAGCAGATTTATTTGTAAACATAATTTCTGTGATTGGATGTAAAACTTCCTTCTTGAAATGCAGCCAGTAACATCAGTGATTTGTAGTTTAAGGTTTTGTTACCCTGCTGGAACTTTATAAAGGTGTCTTATCTTGCTTTCAAACCATAAAAGTAGAAACTGTCAGACCTTGTACGATGCTGACACATTTATTTTTAGGAAAACTTAAATCTGTAAAACAGAGAAAACTCTTCTCTTGTTTGCACTCGTCGTGGTTGAACTGATTTCAGCTCTTCGCTGTTTGTGTTTGTTCATAAAAATCAGAGAGACAATCATGTATCTATATACATGCACACACACACACACACATATATATCCTTATATGTATATATAGAGAGAAACATAGAGAGAGAGGGATGTATATTAGGGCCTGACCCATGTGGGATTTTTGGGGCTGATACCGATATTAGGGTGCAAGAAAAATCCAGTATCTGATAAATTTGGCCGATAACAATCTGCTTAATGTGCTTATCAAATATTTGTGACAAAGATATGTAATGGAAGCAGGATATCTTACAAATTAACAGACTTTATTCCAAACATTAGTGCACTGCACAGTAAACACTTATTAGTTATTAAAAATATCAGACTGCCCTCTGCTGGACAAACCTTTTAGAATCACTTAACCAAGCTTTTGTTTTTGGCCTTAAAAGACAGTTTTTATATCAGTGCATATCAGTGAATATATATATATATATATATATATATATATATGCCAATACCATTATATGTGTGATAGGCAGATATCAGCCTATAATATCAGCAAACCAATATATCTGTCGAGCCCTGATATGTATTTTTATTCGCGTTGATGGTCTTGGTCTCGGCTTCTTCAGTTCTTGGTCTAGTCACACTCGGGTCTCAGTTAGTGCAGTTTTAATTTCAACATATGTGCTTAGAGTCACAGACAGGCGGGCAGACAGTGTTAGCCAGTTTTGACATCAAAGAAAACAAAACTGAAGTGTCCATGCTTCTTTATTATACATGTTAAAAGGTTACAGACAGTGTGTACAGGCCGACGTGCAGGGACAGATCTGCTACAGCGGGAAAAGACAACAAAGAGTGATCTCTGTCACTGCGAGTGGTCATCACTGAGCAGAAGGAAGACTTACACTCATACAGATCAATAAATGATCAGTGTGAAGAGCTCTGGTCAGTGACCTAAAAACCTTCCTGTCCTGTGAAAAATAAAGAGGTTATGTGAATCCTCTGAAGGTCTGCAGATCACATAACTGCAGTAGATTTGCTCTCACATTCTAAACACTGTGGGTAAATATGTCAGTTTGTTCAAGACAAAAACATGGCGCATTTAATCTGAAAAATTAAGGAGTTCACAGGAGACATCTGAAAGCATGAAAACAGAATTTGAGTGTTGAATCTAAAATATGTGCCCTTCTGAAAGTTTCATCTTTCTCTTGAATTGACACTTGGTCAGATTCTGAGCGCTGAAGAGTGTGACGGGGCAGGACACGCCCGAATCTGCCGGCTGTTGATGTTTTTTTATGGGTTAACTCTGACAAACAAGACTCAAAGTCACCAGATGACCCTTCAAAGACGAAAGAAGATGATGAATCAGCTTCAGTCTCAGTTGGACAAAACTTTTAGATGCTGACATAAATAACCACAAAAAGTTAGTCACTTTCTCGTTTAAATGAACCTACATTCATACAAAATCAGCACAAAAGGGTTATTTGCAAATTGTTTTAAGTTTTAATTTTCTTTAATTACTAGTAAGTCAGATATGTGCTCTGTTCTTAATGTTGTTTTTGTTTTTAAAACAACAGTTTACTAGGTTACAAGGTAGTTTACTGTGAAACAGAGCTGCAACAAAATGAAAGTTTGTTTTCTCCTTTCAACACAATATGACAGAACAGGACAAAAAATACAACAGCAGTATGTACAGCTGTTAAATATATGCATACATATACACCCAGGACATAATTCTGTGCATTTGAATTGACCGCTGGTGGATTTTAAACCTCAGCCATAAGACAGCGATGATAACATGTTTGACATCTTCATGTTAAAAATTCAGCATTGGACTGAACCTGTCTGAGCAGCGAACGTCACTGGTGTAAAACACAGACTTCCTGCTGGACTCGTGCGGCTCTGTGTAATCACAACAAACACTTAGTTCCTGTTTTTTGATTCACTTGATTCCAAAGTATTATTAGCCTGTTAACATGAACGCATCACTTCCTGTAATGTTTCAGAGGGAAGAAACCTGTTACAAGGATTTTACTGTGAAACTTTTGCAGAAACGTGTTGAAACCTCATCGATTTGTAAGACTCCCATAAAAGTTGAAACGTAGCCTCTGCCGTCCTGCGACACACGTGTGCGTCACTACAGACTCGCTGCACTCCACGCTGTGACAGCAGTCACATCACAGTGTATCAGATAAGCTTGTATTCAACATTATAGAGGTAATTTTTTAAAATTAATTAAAGCAGTTAATTAATATTATGCTTAGTTAGTACTGGGAGTCTGTTTTTCCTGTGAACATTATTTTGAACCTGACTATTTATTTATTTGTGTCGACCCGTGTGAGTCCCGCCTTTGATATGATCACTGCTTTTTATTTTTGGAAATATGGTTCTTTGGGTTTAGTTTGCATTGTTTTTCTTTTACCACTTCGACTGGCAGGACTGTATGTCAGTTCATGTATCCATTTGTTAAAGCTGCAGTTGGTAACTTTTGCTAACAAGCTAACAAGCTAACGTTAGCTGTAGCATTAGACTCGTTGGGAATCAAATCTGCTGCAGCAGCTCACGCTTTATGTCATATGTTGTCTCTCTCTCTTTAAGTCCAGCCTGAACTGAGACCAAACGGTTGCAGGAAAAGTTGCAGTTGAGTAAACTGCTCCGTCTCAGCTCGAGCTCGAGCCGACTGACGGTGTGGCTGCAGACACTCTGTTGTAGGCAGAGGAGAGTCAGAGCACAGTGAGCTAATCAGCTTGTACCAACGTCACCTGTCACTAAGAAACGCAACATAGACCGACCAGTCAGGACAGAGAGTACAGAGAGCATCACTGATTGGACAAATAGAACAGGAGCGATCTTTACCAATCCTGAATACAGAGGCATGATGGGAAAACACAGACATCTCCTTTATTTTTATCACCTTATTCTGAAGATGTGTCCTAACTGTGCTGCAATAAAAATACATTACCCAACAAAATATTTCAGTGATTTAAGTGTGATTCAATTCAAATTTAGGTTTTTAGAAAAACCTGAGTTTTTAGAATATTTTGATGATTATCAGGATAATATAGATAATTGCAATTACTTTGGACAGGATAATCGTGACATGACTTATTCATATCGTCCCATGTCTGGACCTCGTCACTTACTAACAGCTGTTTGTGGGTGTTATGACATTTTTTCCAAATAGAACACAAAATTTTTTGTTGATGTTTACCTCAAAGTTACCAACTGCAGCTTTAAGCTTTCTGTTGTGTTTTTCTAGCCACAGTTTTGGCTCCCTCAGAGGCAGGTGTTACAACTAACTAGAGCTGCCATGATTAATCAAATAACCGTTTAAAGAAAATGAATCGCCAACTATTTTGATAATCAATTAATCTTTTGAGTCATTTTTCAAATAAAGTCAGAAGAACTGCTGATTTAGCCTCTCACATGTGAGGATTTGCTGCTTTTCTGTGTCTTTTATGATGATAAATGAGAGTCTTTGTGTTTTGGGCTGTTTGGAGAAAAGAAGCAATTTGAAGACGTCACATTGGGCTCTGGGAAATTGAGATGAGCATTTTTCACACGTTTTGACATTTTATGGTATAAATGATTAGTCAAGTAATCGTAAAAACAATGGCCAGATTAATCGATAATGAAAATAATCGTTAGTTGAAGCCCTAGAGCCCTAATTATTGCACTCGTTTTTCATTCTAATGGATTAATGTAATGCATTCTAAGCAGTAGTGCCCAGCTTAAGCCTCTTTCAGGTTTTTTTGCACCTCTCCATCACATCTTTTATTGCCTATGTGTATGTTATCTGTATTATTTTTATATGTGGAAACCAGTAAAACTAAAACTAAACTAACACAGTGAAACACTGAGGTGTTGTTTGTGCATTCAGACTACTATTGGTCAGTAAATTCAGCAGTAAATATACTAAAGATCAGCTTGAAGGCACATTTCTCCATTGAATTTCATCCTTAATACACTCGTGAATATATCAAATAATCGTTTCTACATTTGTAGTTTTTTAAAAATAGCTGAGCTTGTTTTTAACTGTGCCAGGTCCCTGTCAGTCACAGCAGAAGTCTTCCTGGGTGTTTGAGTGCCTCTGCTCAGGAATCAGTGGATTATATATCGGTGCTGTGGAAGGACTAATGAAATTCCCCCACAGTGTCTTTCTGTGTGCGTGGTCTGCACTGCAGCGTGGCCTGCTCTGTTCATTAGCCGTGTTAATGATTGTCCAGCTCGTAGTGACACTGTAATGTTGAGTGACAGGCTCATATATCTCCTTGTCTCCTGCCTCAGGTTTGCCCACTCCCCCCCCATCTTCCTCAAGGCTTTCAGGTCGTGTCTGATTTTCCTTTTTTTCAATCTCAATCTAAATTCCCCCTTGGATTCGGCAGCACGTCAGAATAAATTGTTCAAGTCGTTCAATGAGGAAGTGCAGTCAACCGACGCCGGTGTGCAAACACATTTGGAGCAGCGGTAGTTGACGTCTTATCGGTGTGCAGGCAGGTGTGCATGTTTGTGAGT
>JAPZDX010112044.1:0-10297 GCA_029783625.1 Naso annulatus | reverse complement strand
AAACACATACGCTTAAACATCTCTCTTAGGACATTTCAAACTAATGCAAACAAGCACACAAATCTGTGGCTTATATATCTCTATGGGGATCCTGATTAAAACCCTGATTAAAAATTGATGGTCTCTGTCGGGACTGGGAAATAATATTTACTATGCAATGGCACCACTAGTTTGGCAATCTGGCACAAAGCATCAGGCACACACAAAATTTCTAAGAGAAATTTTCAAGTTTGTTTTTGTCCTACATTGTAATAAAGCTTTTTTTTCCTCTTTAACATGTCTCTAAATTATATTGGTGGGGCTGAAAACATGAAACAGCAGCTGCAGGGTAGGCAAAGCGTTCTACGCCAGTAACCACTGGCCACCATTTTGGAAAATGGCTGCCACAGTCATCAGAATGCAAATTTGCAATGGACCAATATCCAGATTCATTCAACATATATCAAGCAGTGAATGTACCGAATCTGGTGCATTTATCACAAAATGAACGAAAGGTTAGCTACGCCACGATGAATGTTGATGAATGTTGTTGGGAGCTGTTGCTAACAGTGCTGCTCTCTGCTGCAGGCTCTGCTGTCTCAGATCTGGTGGGGTGACATGGAGAGGAGCACTGAGGTTTGGAAACTGCTTATCACATTCTTCCTGCCCCCTCTCCTTTACACAGACCTCATCAGCTTCAGGTCAGTGTTGTGTTATTATCCTGAAAGGCTATGGAAAGATTGTGAATATTGTCTCATTTGTGGTGTGTGTGTGTGTTTCAAATTTGGTTCAAGCTGGTATCAGGGCTCATTTTTCTGGTTTGTGGGAATTTGTAGGTGAAAATCAGATTTTTCCTTGTGTTTGACCTTAAATGGGACTTAAAGTGATCTCTCTCAGTGACAGCAGTCTGTGGTTTATAAGCATTTTTTAAATTCTCTTCACTGTTACCAAAAGACCTTATTTCAAAATTCTTATCATCAAGTATACTCTAAATATATATCATAGGCATTATACAGTTTGTACAATCCTTTATCCTGCCAGTAACCCCCCGCCACCACCACAACACCACCATCTCCCCCACCCAAAACTCCTCTTTCTCTCCCTTTTTCTCTTTCCCTCTCAACCCAACTGGTGCCGTCAGACCACCGCTCATCTTGAGTCGGGATCTGTTCGAAGGTTTCTGCGTGTTAAAAGGAAGTTTTTTCTCGCCACTGTCACCAAGTGTTCGCTCTTGGGGGAATTGTTCTCAATTGTTGGGTTCTAAAAAAACTTAATACATTTTAATTATGGAGTGTGGTTTAGACCTACTCTATATGTAAAACGTCTTGAGATACCTTTGTTGTGATTTGGTGCTATATAAATAAAACTGACTTGACTTGATTTGTGGTCATTTGTACATTGTACACGTGCTCGCAGTATTTAAAAATGCATAAAACTTTATCCAAACCAATCAAACAAGTAATACCTAACCTATCACAAAATGATTATGTAAAAGGCATACACCTCTTATCCTATGGGACAGCATGTAAGTTACAAATCCATATAGAGATGAATCAGGGAAGGTTCCATTTTCAGTCAAGTTTTCCTAACTTAATTTTGACCAAAGCCAAACTTCAGAATCTACAAAGCAAAGGTTCAGGGAACGATGCAATAACCAGTTGTAGCATACCTGAGATGAAGAATGATTTTAAATCTTAAAAGCTTTAATTTGATTCTCAGTTTTTTTCTGTCATAAAATGCCATCTACCTTCAGCATAGAAGTACAGGCCTTCAGGCATATTCTATCAGACCAGAACAGTCTTGAGTCCCAGTTCCACAATGGTCATGTAACAGAGACATGTAAGTTACTGTCATACAACGCTACACCTGCACATAATGATACAAAATAATACTAACTGTATCTGAAATCTCAGTTTATTCATGTTTGATGTGTAGAGAATAGTAAAAACACGAACAAAGGGATGATTTGGGACACATTGATGGAAACTGTTGAATCTGTTCTGTGTTGGACTTGAAATCCGTTGATTTGAAAAGATTTGAGAGCTGAGACTTACACAACTTTGTGCTGAAAATTGCAAAACAAGCCTGTTGACCAGAAATATTCTTTCCCTTTTAACTCCTTTAACTATTTTTATGAAGCAAACATGTCAGGTTACGTGTGTTCACGTTACAGGGAACAAGAGGACGAGGTTAAGTCTTTGGAGATCAACCCCGGCAGAGACACCGAAAGTCTGGATGGAAATGATGTCACTGTCTTCTCCCTTGCTGACATTGTACAAAAGTAAATATAAATATACAATATGAATAGAATTATGTAGACAAATATTCATCAATTTTTTTCTATGTGATGTTTCCGTCTCAGTTTTAACAAATGTCTCTGATTCTTTGTTTATGGTTGCAGTGAGGAAGATGCTGAAGAGCTCAGAGCTCTTAAAGAAAACTTGAAAAGTAAGTTTGGATCAGTTCTCTTCTTTTGGTATTTGCACTCAGTGGCTACTCTCTTAGGTATCAGCAAGGTAGCGTCACTGCTCAGTTTTAGTGAAAGGTACCAGCTGATGTGGTTTAGGCAACTAATTCGAAAACCATCCTGGATTTCAACAACGATTTGGAGGAGGGGATGGATGGATGGATGGATGGATGGATAGATGCTTATGCGAAGATGCTTAAAGTGTCACCAACAATGACATACAGACAAAGTGGCTTAGACTGTGTGTCATAGTTGATGATCTCTGCACCATTATTCCCTTTTAGGCATAACTTAAATATTTTGACTTTCCTTTTGATTCCCACTTTCACTCTCTTACTTCCTTTCTCTTCAGACTCTTCGCCATCTAACTCCAGGAGACCATTCATTGTGTCCCGGTGGAGACAGTTCTGGTTTGCCCCTGTCACCTCTTTCCTTGGCAATGTGCTGATGTACTTCCTCTTCCTCTGCCTGTTTGCCTATGTTCTGTTGGTGGACTTCAAGCCTCCACCCCCTAACGGCCCCACCACTCTGGAGTTTGTGCTTTACTTTTGGGTTTTCACCTTAGTATGTGAAGAGATTCGGCAGGTTGGTTGTTAAGACACTCGTGTACACACACATAATGGCATTTACTGACCCAATCTGTGTTACCAACATAAACTGATTAAGTTGTTTGTGTAAGACGGCAAAGAGCTTTTGTGCTCCCTGCTGTCACAGCCAGGATAACAGACAGTAACAGTTAGCCTGAAGCAGACACACAGTAACTTGCACTAGCTAGTATTTAGTAGACACTTAAAAAAATAAGCAATCAGGAAAACAAAAAAGGTACCAAGTCTTTAAGACTGAGGCAATTCAAACAATCAAACCCAGCCATGTCCCAGCTATTTAAGAGCTGTAGCTCACAAAGTTGAGGTATTTGGACTTGGGCCCAACTGACATCAGTTTGCCCATATAAGCAGTCGATACTGGCCTATTACAGATATGTCAGTATCTGCTCTATGTTTTCTCATATACACCAACAGTAAATCCATCT
Source organism: Naso annulatus (assembly GCA_029783625.1). NCBI lineage: Eukaryota > Metazoa > Chordata > Actinopteri > Acanthuriformes > Acanthuridae > Naso > Naso annulatus. Next base: position 6,821 of record JAPZDX010112044.1, on the reverse strand, counting down.
TTTAAGGCGGAAAAAATTACTTAGACTAGTGATTTAAAATGGTGTCGTCATATAGTTTGCCCAGCAGAGGGCAATCCGTCATTTAATAACTAATAAGTGAAGTGTTTGCTGTTCAGTGCATTGATTTTTAAAATAAAATTTGTTAAATTGTAAGATATCCTGCCTCCATTACATATCTTTTTAATAAATAAATAAATAGATTGATAAATACTTGTCTGCTTTTGCTTGAATGATGAGTTTGGAGGTTGGGTTTAGTAACAATTTTCTGACTCGGACAGATTGTTACAGTGCTGCTCAAGTCCACCCTCACTTAAAAACTTTTCATACATGACTTGAGACTTGAGGTGAGATTTGATTGTAGTCTGTGCTCACGTTTAAATTGATAAATGCCGAACTGTACGTGGAAAATGCAGCTCACACTGGTGAATACCTGTAGGCCTGCATTGCTGGTAAATTACTCAGCAATGTGAAAACTGCAGTTCCACTGTTAAGCTTGTAATTCTCCACACAGAGGATAAAAACAATCTATAATAACTTTCCAAAATTCTTCCTCATAGTTTTAACAGCTCTAAAGTGTTTTAGTATATGATAAACGTCAAGGCTTATGAATCTGTTACTCAAACTGGATTGTATGTTGTGTTTTCTCTGTGGTAACCGGTGGCAACACTTTCAGTGCAGCACTATTTGCAGTCTGATTGCTAATCTATCGGTGACCATACCACCCACAATACATGAACAGCATCACACTCATTGACACAGACACACTGTACACTGCACAGATCCATCCACATACAAAAATGACTCTTCTCTTGGTGGTTCACAGACCTTCTTTGTGGGCAGCATGTTTGTGGTTCAGAGGATGAAAAACTACATCCAGGATGTGTGGAACAAGTGTGACCTCACAGCCATCGCTCTCTTCAGTTTGGCTCTGGTCTGCAGGTGACTCTTCTGACCCACTTGACAAAAGCATTTGTGCCCACCATAGCATCAGAGGCCACTGAGTCAACTCTGACCAGTTTAACCAGTCCTTCATGTATTTGTGCTACAAGGCTTGTATGCCTTTCAGTATTTTTCTGTTGTTTTTTTCTTGTATTTTACCCTCTTTTGCTCACAATAGATGAATATATTTCATGACATGACTGTTGACTGGCTGCACTGTTTTGTTTGACAGAATGTCTCCCTGGTCATATGAGTTTGGCCGAGCTGTGATGGCCATAGATTATATGGTTTTTACATTGCGTCTGATCCATATCTTTGCCATCCACAAACAGCTTGGGCCCAAGATCATCATTCTTGGCAAAATGGTGAGTGCACACAAATTTCACAAAACAACAACAAGAGCAGCACGTAAATGTGTGAAAATGCAATGTGCAGTAGAAACATAAAACATAGAGCAGAGTCTTTCATAAAAGGTTAGAATAAAAAACAGTGGTTCAGGCAGTTTGTACCTCCTGTTGCTAATAGCATTAGCTGTGAGTAACTTAATGATAAGAGTGCTTTAAAGTTAAAGTGCTTTATGCAAGCCAGGATGTGCACTCAACCAAAGATCACCTGTTAGTGAAGAACCTCCACTTTGTAACACCACTGCTTCTTTCATGTGCACAGTAAGTTCTGTTGTTCAATCAAATCCATCAATGATAAATCTTTGCATCTTTTTGCTTGTTATAAGTACAAATAATAATAATAATAATAAAGAAAAATAAAATCTGCTAGTGGAACAAATAAAACTTCACCTGTTAAAATTCCTTGAAATAAGATGTGATGTCTAAAAACAAGTCTCCCTGAAATGTTAATTGTAAGTTGACTGTTTTGTTATTAAGTATAAATATTTAAGTGTAGATATTTTTATATCTTTTTTCTTCTCTTTTGTCACTTTATTATAAAGATTAAAATTGTAGGAATTATATAAAATGAGCAATACAAAATGTTAAAGTGTAAGTCTGTAATTTTTTGGAACCCTATGATAAAGTATTTTTAAAAAGTGTAGGTATGTTGACTACAATTTAGACAAACACAGGTAGTGTGATTTGAGTTTTGAGTGTGCAGATAAAATTGTTGGTTTCTGAAGATCAATAATATGAGCTTATTTACTTTAAACATCAAGCCAGGGCCTTTTGTATTGGTATTATTTCAAGTAACTCTTGAAAAATTGCTTAAGTAAGCTGTACCTTTTATTTAAGTGCTTCAGATACATATTTAACGACCATTAAGGTAAATAGAAGTATTAGATAGGCAGATTCCCAGTATTCCAAGACTTCTATTAGGAACTTGGAGGGGGGGGCTTTACATCCTCATCCTGTATTAAATCTATAGTAATCAATTTAATGAGTTGTGCCATACACGTTAAAAAGACATTGATCACTATACTTGAGTGTATTTTAGCACAATTGTGACCAAACTGTGATCACGTCATTAAGATGGATATTTTTTTAATTTGGACGAGAAACAGCAAATTAAAATGTTAATCATGACTTCACAACAGTACTGACCCGACATCATTCATCTCTGGTCTATCCTTTCTTTCCTCAGGTCAAGGACGTCTTCTTCTTCCTTTTTTTTCTCGCTGTGTGGCTTATGGCCTATGGAGTGGCCAATCAGGCGCTCCTCTACTCGTATGATCCCCGGCCTAACTGGATATTTCGCCGAGTGTTCTACAGGCCATACCTGCACATTTTTGGACAAATACCCATAAATGAAATGGATGGTGAGGAGATCACTCTTTATTTTCGTCAGTTTGGGCTGAATCTCTGTCGAGCACAAAGTCATTTAGTTCCCTCACTATTTTCAGTTTACTGTTTCTCACTATTCTCTGTTTAAATTAGATAGGAAATTTTTTTTATGCAGAGTAATTTTAAAATTTATGGTCTAAAATTTGCCTCTGTTTACTTATAATGGGCAGATCAATCTAGGTAGTACACGATGTACTTCACACACATGAGGTCAAAGTAGACACTAGTGAACAATGTTAGAAATACCTTTTAATATGATTTATACCACAACAGCTGCCAATTAACCACAACAAAAAAAATGGATGTTATAAATACGACCAGACCAATATATCAGCAATCCAATAATATTGGCCAATCGTCATGCTTGGGCTAGTAATTTAAAATGGCAAATGACATAGTTTGTCTAGCATAGGGCGGTCCAATACTTCATAACTAATAAGTGGAGTGTTTACCGTTCAGTGCACTGATGTTTGGAATAGTTTGTTAAAATGTAAGATATCCTGCCTCCATTCTTGTCACAGGTATTTTGAAAACCACATTATGCTGATATTGCCTAAATAATATCGGCAGATGTATCAGGTATCAAAATTTTCTTGCTCCCTAGTATTGGTATCAGCATCTGCCTGAAAAATCCCAAACTGTCGGGCCCTAGTCATAAGCTTGATACTGGTGGGATTTTTGACATGTTTGCACATCAGAACACATGCCATTTAACTTAGTCCAGTAAATGACAACTCAGTATATGGGAGCTGCGTTTGCTGCCACTCAAAGTTAAAATGAATGTTACAGAGCTTGTGAACATGCAGCACTGATGCTTGGATGTTGTTTTGAACCTCATCATTGATCTTCCAGCTGATAAAGTGAAGGACATGAACTGCACAGACGATGTCACATTAATTGAAGCAGGAGAGGAGCCCTGTATGAGCACCTATGCCAACTGGCTGGTTGTCATCCTGCTTGTCATCTACCTGCTTTTCACCAACATTGTGCTGGTCAACCTTCTCATTGCTATGTTCAGGTACGCCGGCATTTAGAATGATTTGTTCCTGTTACAATGCTGTTTTACTGAAAAAAACAGATTGTATGTTGTACAGTTCAGAAATACAGTTCAGAAAAGCAAAGTTCTATATATGCATAATGAGATTTCAATTTACTGTTTACAGCTACACCTTCTCAAAAGTACAGGAGCGCAGTGACACCTACTGGAAGTTTCAGCGTTACAACCTGATTGTGGAGTACCACTCACGGCCCTGTCTGGCACCGCCCTTCATTATCATCTCACACCTCCACCTTCTCATCAAGAGATACGTCCGCGGCATCCCCTCAGTCAAGAGAAAACACTTTGGTGAGAGGTTCCAAATAGTTGCATGGGAAGAAAGAGACAGAATAGAATAAACAGAGGATGAGCATTTTGCAAGGGAAGGACAAGTTATTGGGGAGGACATGTCCCCCGGTCCCCTGTGGCAATTACACCCACGCTTCAGTGGCATAAATCCTGCTAAAATTGTGGCCACATGTGTCCCAGACCGACTTAGTGTGTGTGTGTGAGCAGACAAGTTGAATGTGATCACATCTTTCTGTACAAAGGATTGCGTGTTATCAGATAACCCAAGATGCATGTTTTTACCCGGTGAGCACAGCCTCTCAGACATCTCTAAGGAGCTCAGAACATCATGCTTCCTTCTGTTGAACAGAAACCTTCTGTTCTGAATTCTCCAACTGGTGGAAAATCTGTTCAGATATCCATTCACATATTCATCAGTGTGTGATTCTCGTATTCATTGAAGTCCCTTAACTGATCTTCTCTGTCCTCAGTTTTGGAGCTGCGGGGCAGAAAGTCCAGCCGCCTCAACACGTGGGAAGCTATCCAGAAAGAAAATCTCCTTTCAGCTCAGAATAAGCGACAGAGGGAGAGTGACACAGCAAGACTTAAATCTACATCTATAAAGTAGGTTGCTTCTGCCAAGATTCAGTCACTATGTAGTCAAGTCAAGCTACTTTTATTTAAAGAGTGCCAAACCACAACAAAGTCTCAAGACATTTTGATTACAGGGTGCGGTCTAGACTTACTCTGTATGTAAACTGTGTTCAATTTAGCAAAATCCAAAAACTGAAAGTAGTTCCCACACAAACACACACTTGATGACAGTGGCAAGGAAAAACTTCCTTTTAACAGGCACAGAGAGAGAGAGAGACGAAGGAAAAATTGGGGGGGGGGCAGAGAGAGAAAACAGCAATAGCAAAACAAACAAAACAAGTACACATGCCGCAGCATTTTGAATCAGCTGCAGACTCTTAAAAGACTTTTGTTGCAGACCCAATAATAACGAGTTGCAGTAGTCCAGCCTGAAGTAACAAATGGACCAGCTTTTCTGCATCTTTTTATAATAGGATGTGGCTGGTTTGTTCAGTGTTGCAGAGGTTAAAAAAAAAAAGCAGTCCTTGATATTTGTTTAGGTTAAGGACATATCCTGATCAAAAATAATCCCCAGATTTCTTACTGTGGTGCTATCTCTTACCCTCATGCTGATGGAAGGTTGGGTTCTTTAGTTTTTTTAGTTCTTTAGTCTACAGAACACTGCTGGAGTTCCACAGGAAAAAGATGTGGCAGTAATCTGATCGATCTGAGCTGAACTCAGTTTGTGTCTGCAGGGTGGACGGTGTGCTGAAGCAGATGGCAGAGATTCGTGACCATGACCGAAGACTGCGGCTGCTGGAGACAGAGGTCAGTTAGACCTTAATGCGCATCAATTAGCTTAATCTTTACTAATCATCATCAGTTTTACTGCAGCCTGGAACTGGAATCCTTTTTTCATGTCATGAAAATGTGCTGTTTCACCAGTGACTTTATGCCTAGTCTTTGCATTTCAAGTCCCTACAGAGAACTTTTAACTGGTTAAGAAGCAGTCTGATGGCTTACATCTCACCTACATCAGCAAATGAGACCACCTGCCAAGAAATTGTGTCCTGTCTTTTACAGTGCCTTTGTGCGGTCCAGTCAGCGGAATGCCTTACAAAACTCAGAAGGGAAAAGAGAATTTGTTGTTTAGGGGCATGATTGATTCACTGTTCTCTTTTTTAATATCTATGGTTGGAGGCAAATCAAATGCTCAAGCTAGACAAGATCTTGATGACAGAAAGGACTACCGCTTTTATCCAATCATCACAAAATTTAAGTTTCTCAGAGGGACTTTTATTAAAAGTGTCTCTTACAAGGAAACATATAAACCAGCTGTGAGAGCCATTAACACAACTAAGCATACAACAGGTTGTCAAACTTTAAGTCATTGCCTCTCATTTTTGCGGGTTCTCAAGTTTTGTGCTTGGGTGAACAAAAAAAACAAACAAAAAACAAACAAAAACATAACTACCTATTTTGACAAAATCTGGTAGGTTTTCTTAGTATCTTTTTTGTCCAGTCTCTGCATGTTCGGGTAGATTGATTTGGGTTTGTTGTATCTGGTATCTGTGTGTACACTAACACACTATGAGTGTGTGTGTATGGTGTGTCTGGTTTCTCTGCAGCTGTTGGCTCTGCCTGCTCAGCATTTCTCCATCTCTGTCTATTAATCTCTCCTCTAGCTTGAGTACTGCTGTAGCGCCCTCTCCTGGATGACGGATGCTCTGTCTCAAAGCAGTGTGATAAAGACCGACCGCCCCCCTCCGCTCCTCAGAGGTACCGTTGGGGAAAAGTCTGTTCAGACTTTTGTTTTCAGTAATTTTCTGGGCAAAGGACCCTCCCACATAAAGCAAAAGCCTAACATGAAAATAAAACTCTACACTGTAACACATTTTTGTGTAATTTAATTGCCAGATTGATCATTTGGTGTGAGTGCATATTTATCTTGTCTGTTGCATCTGGAGCAGCCTGTATTGTTTTTGTGTTCTTTGCTGCTTTACTGTGTTCTTTATCTTGCTGAAGGATCCTATTTGGAATTAATACTGTTTTTTTTTTTTTTCTTTTTCTGTTTTAGATATGACTCCACAGTCTCCAAGCTGACTGACTGCTCTCTGACCTCCCTCTCTCTCTCTCTCTCTTTCTCTCTCTCTCTCTCTCTCTCTCTCTCTCACACACACACACACACACACACA
>JAPZDX010111936.1:0-10304 GCA_029783625.1 Naso annulatus | reverse complement strand
GAACTGATCATAGGTGACTTGATTTATGAGGCAAACATTGATTATGACTGGAGATGCCCTTTAAGACCGTATGAATGTTTTGTTATACTCAGTCTGCATTTGGAGCTGGGAGAAACAGTAGTCTGAGAGAAGGAAGTGAGCTGATGATGCCGTCCTTGTCACATGTAACATTACAGACACGTTGGTGTCGACGTGGTTTTGTGGTGTGCTGCAATTACGCTACAAATATGCAGAGTAAATTTTCATAGACTTAAATTTTACAGTCGCTTATTTATAAACTAAGGCTATATGGTATAATTATAATATAGTTGTCGGTATGATCAAAACCAAGGGGGAGGGGCCTACAGGGAGGAGGTTCATACACTCTATGGTGCAGAGAGAATGCCCTAAAAAGACCAAAGAAGTCATCACTGATTTCAAGAAAATGAAAATGCGCCATAAGGGACTGCATATCAATGAGGAGGAGGAGGAGGGGGCTGCCAGCTTCAAGTTTCTGGGGATTCATGTGTGTGAGGATCCTGGAGCCTAAACACATCAACCCTTTAAAAAAAGACACTGACGCGAAACTGACTTTCCAAAGTGCTGCTGCTGAACATTTATTGCTGCACAATAGAGAACACATTAATACTGCTGTACAGTCTGGTACTCAAGCTGAAGAAAGTTGGTTGGTTGTGGTCAGCACACACCACGACACTAGTGCTTACAAAGGGTCTGTCCTAAGACTAGACTAAACTTACCTTAGAGCAAAGCAGAATGAAGCACCACTTTGTGCATTTAAGTCCACAAAACATTAAAATCCATTTCCGAATGGCAGCGAAACTGCCCGTTTCAGACTCCCTGGATGAGGGCAAAACTCTAGTCTGAATGAATGAGTCAACAGATGAAAAGTGCTGCAACCTTCACCCCACCTCCTACCTTAGACACAGTACCAACTTTGATAAATACCTTGCAGTGTTTCAACATGTGATCATCAGCCATTATCCTGCTTCCTAATGTATGTTGCAACACGCACAGGAACAGCAGATCTCATTTGCTCCAGCACCAGCAAGTTCACACTAACCTTCAAAATCATCGACAGAAGCAGAACACCAGCAAGTGAAGTGAATAGTCAAATCATGGTAATCAAGACAATGGTTAGGGTTGTGCCAGTGTAAAAATTCCTTCTGGTCCAGTTTGATATTTGGCTTAATATCAAACCGGACCAGTATACCAGACTTTCACCACTAGCTGTCTCACATTTCAGCCAACTGAACTGAGTGACACAAAGTGTGTTTTTATAAAACTACATTGTCACTATTTGATACCAGCTTCGGAATGTACCAGTATGGAGGTTTGATTAATCCACTCCCTGAGGATTTAACAGAGGAGCGAGATTTTGTCTTTACCTCTGACTGATGTTTGCCATCACTAAGATATTAGTGGAACTCAGTGACCGAAGAGGAAGGAGACCAAAATTATGGGTTCATTATAGACTACAAATATTGAGAGCCTGATCGATATGGGATTTTTGAGGCTGATGCCGAGGCTGATATTAGGGAGTAAGAACATTCTGATACATTGAATGTGGTTAAATCAAACGCCTGTTGCAAAGATACTTAATGAAGGAAGGATATCTAACAAACTTTACTCTGAACATCAGTGGACTGAAACACTTCACTTATTAACAATTACATAATGGACTGCCCTCTGCTGGACAAACTATGAGCTTACACCATTTTTAATTACTCGTCCAAGTATTTTTTTTCAAGCCTTAAAAAACAGTTTTTACATCAATTAGCAACATATACGCTGATACAAATATATCTGCAAAAGTCCAATACTGGCCGATGATATCGCTACTAATATCTCACTGTGGTCAATATTATTAATCTTTTCACCTTTCTCCTTTTTTCCCCTTTTCTTCATTACCTCAGAATTGTTTGATTTAGCCTGCTGCAGACTACCCCCAATGTTTGTTTAAAATTAAAAAAAACAAATTCAAATTATTTTTTTTTAAAAGAAAAGAAAAAAGAAAGACTAATAGTTTAAGCCACTGAAAGCTTGCCTTACTTAATCACTGCCAGCCTGGCCTATTCATTCTGCTGGTGCAGTCTCTCTATAACATTACGTCAGCCTTAATTTGTGTATTTACTCTGTCTGCACAAGTCAGACCTGTTGTCATTAGGATGGAAACAACACAGTGGCTGAAGAAACAGACAATGTGTTTTCAATTGAAATCTTTTTAAATAAACTTGATTTAAAAATTGCCTTCACCCTGGGGGACTATCACACCTGTTTAAAGTGATCACATATCAAACACCTAATCAAAGCTGATGCTGTATGCTAATAGATAGAGGAGTGATGATAACACATTATTACATGCTTTAAATTCCTTAGCTGTTGCTCTGCAGTGTTGTGGGCAGTACAGATGGCACGCAGCAGAAAAAACCTATAATTACAACCATAAGAGACTTGGGCTTGCAAAAATTTATTTGTGACCAACTCTGGTCTTTACACCCCTGAAGTGTAATAAGAGTTCAGTTATTGGGCTAAATCCAAGCTAGGCATGCTTCAACAGTCTGAGGCATACATACATGAAAAAAAACAAAACAGAGCCCACTTCATTTTTAATAAATTACCCGAATTTACTCGCTGCACACTGTTTTAATAGTCTGTATTATTCACAGGTCTCGCCATTGAAATTAGTAGGAACTAATCTAGTTTATTATATTTACTTTAGCAGCAATAAATCAGCAGTTCCTAACCCCCGGGCTGCAGAGGGTAATGCTGTAATGATTTATCAAACATTAGTCACTTCTAAGTTTAGAATTATTTTAACTATCCAAGGCTAGGCTCCTCCCTCATTCTGCCCTAATTCTGAGAATTGATTTTGCAATAGCTGGGTCTGAACACTGAATAAATCCGTTAGTCTATAGCCTGTTTCCCCGAAATGACACTCAATGTTATAATGTGTGTGCTGGGGACTGTGTGGATTCAGTTTCAAGTTAAATACACTCCAACAAACATGGCAAGAAATCATAAGGTTTTAAACAATTTTTAACAATTATTATTATTATTATTATTATTTTCTTAAAATTATCAGAAAACTGTTGGATGAGGCTTCATCTATGCAATCACATATTTGTTACATATGTTAGATACATTAGAGTTTAATTCAAGTTTTCTCTCCTGTTATTTACAACCTAAAACCAGGTGAAAGAGTTTGTCAGAATAATTTTTCTTAATTCTTTACAGTTTTTTGTTCCATCAATGAGACGCGTAGACCAAAAAAAAGTTTTGGCACAAATATTTTTATACTTCTATTTATTTATTTTTTTTTGTTTTTTTGAATTATTTTTCTAAGCATTGGTTTTGTAATACTTATTTCAGCGACAAAAGCTGAAGTGCATCATAAAGACTTATATTACTGAAGTTTTTAACCAGGTGAGTTTAATTTCTCTCTAAACACAAGGCACAAGTCATGTAAAAAAAAGTATTAGATGTGCCCCCGCGGTTTTAAATTTTTAAGAGGAGAAGCCAAGTGGAAATGAATACATCTTAAAAGTGTAGACAGTGCGGGTTACTGCATGCGCACCTTTTATTGTTGTACATGCATGTGCAGCTGCACAACTTGCAAAATGGTTAGGTGAAGGTTAATACAGATCAACTGGTTTGGTAATTAATACTATTTAATATTACTTATTAATAATAATTAATAATTAATACTATAAGCCATAAAAATATCACAGTTCTAAAAACTGCTGTGACAATTATGGTTAAACACATTAATAACGAAAGCTCAATAAATGGAAAACTTTGCATAAGAAAAAATATCAACATGAACTTACATCATCACAAGTCACCAAAATACAGATAGAGTACATTTTTAACACTGCATAGTTACTCGTCTGGCTAAGTGAGGCTAATTGGCAATCGAAATTGGAAAATGTCTTCATAAGCTGTTAAATAATCACATAAATGTTGTTATATTGTGCTGTGATTGAGACTCTGACCCACCATGCATCGTGGACAGAGAAAAATAAACTCATAGTTTTTTGGTCTTGTAACTTGGCTTTGTGGGTTGAAATGTTGATATTTCTCTTCCATATTGAAAGTAGGATCTGTTCTGTTATCAAACCATGAAGAAAAAGATTTGAATGACTGATCTTAAAACTGGCTCCAGGTTACTTCCTCTACTTTTAGGAGGACTGGGGTGTATTTCATCAGAGCTTTACATCAGTTTAAGTGCTTTTGCTCGATTTTTTTTTTCTTCTTCTTTTTTAAATGTGCTCAATTAAATTCAGTTTAATTACTACGGGGGGAACAGTACACAGAGGTCACGATTCGGGTCACGACTCAGTTTAGACCTCACAGTTCGGTACAAATTCAATACAAAAATTTCACCACAGCATCATCCTCCTTTATCATCTTTTTCAAACTGCTCACACGTGCCTACATCCATAGGTCATAGGTCGCCGTAGGTGATTTAGTAAAACAAAACAATCTGCGCAGAGTGTTTCATTTTGAAAATAAACCAAATTCACTTCTGTCTGTAACTTCCTGTGTGCTGCTTGGCGTAGCTCACCTCTACCTCGCTTGTTACGGGCTAAACAGTGGATTAATTGTTTTGAGCGTCACATAACTTCTGCAAAAATGACTCACTAACACATTAACTATTAGAGTTTAATCCACACACTTTGGAAAATTTATTGAAGCCTCATGATTACAAGATTTAAAAGAAGCAGACGGGTCGGTCATGTTAGCTCACTCAGCTAAACTTGCTAAAGGCTTACCGCTGGTACCCATGACTGACTCAGATGTATTCTCCGTATAACTGCATGCACTGACTTGTGAGGTCCGTGTCGTGACAGTTCAGGATGAATACATGTAGGTCTACCGTTACACCCCTATTAAAGACCAACGTAAGCCATTTCCTGCTCTATGTTCTCATATGAGTGGGCGTGGCTTCAGCATCTGCAGTGGACTCACCTCCAGCTTCTTAGAGCTTATGATTTTGAAACCCAATTTTATGTACTTTGTAACTTTTTTATCATTCAAATTTGGCTTTGAGGTTAGAAACTCAGAAAAGATTTTTTTTTCTGCTTTACAAGGACTTTTAAACATGAGACTCCAGTCTTGCTATAAGGAAGGCTGGTAAAGAGCCTGATGACCCAACGTCTGCCTCATAAAAAGCATAATATTGAGTTACAGGTAAACAGTCTTATATGTTAGAGGTGTGTATGGTTTTACTTTATTAGTTACCAAACAACCATGTTTGGTGGAATTTCCTTCCGGTACAGAAACTCAATTCAACAATGTGTCAACAAGAAAGAGAGATATGAGACATGACACATGGCACAGCAGACAATAAACGTAGGTAACCACAGCAAACACTCAATATTATTGCCATCACAGACAATAGAGATACACACAGTAAGTGAATGACCATGCATTAACAGCACTGCACCTCTCGGAGGCTGCAGAGGTGACCAAGCCAACGCTGCCTTCCTGTAATGAACTGGGAGAGATGATTCATTGGAGGAATACAACAACGCCTTTGCAATCTGTGTGTCTGTTAGAGCTACCACGTTAGGCCTCGCATTTATTATTCAAATGTCAAATGAGAGTGCAACGGTGCTTTGGGCAGGGCCTGGTTACACATTTCCTAACCCACAATGGGAAGTACCTTGTGTTTGAGAAATTAAAGGGTTTCAGCACACTTCAAAACACGGGGTAGTGATGCACTTCAGCCTTTTGTGGCTGAAATAATCATGACAGAAATCACCGTTATTAATGATCCTGACAAACAAAAATTCATCCGCCAATCTTTTTCCAATTTTTCCAATTAAAAAAAGGGTCACTAAGGAAAATTGATCATGACAGATATTTGCAGATTTACAAATAAAAATAAGATAAGAAACTGAGAAACTGGGGACATTTCTACTTTTTTTAGGGGCCACAATTTCGTCAGATTACAAACTCTATAAAATAACTGTTGAAGCATCAATCTGTAAAACTTTAAAGGAAACTGCACTTTTGGGGGGATGTAGATAAGAACGTAGGCGCCTTTCTCTCCTCTGTGCATTCAGTAAGTCGCTAGATACCTTAACCCAGTGCTTCTCAAACTTTTTTCAAAGATGTACCCCCTTTGAAGTATTTTTTCAGCCAAGTACCCCCTGACCAGTGCAAAACGTTTTTGGTCCAACAAAAAAAAATGCTTTGAGGGACAATGCGGTGCCATCAGTGTCTAATTTATCAACAACTTTGTCACTGACAAACACTTGACCGCCACATTTCTGTTTAGAATCAATCACTAAATTCACGGCAAACCAATTTTTGTCATTATCATGCAGTAGTAATAATTTTATGACGGTATTTTTTTTTTCTGATATTTTATTTTTCTAACATTTAAAAAAAAATCTCAAGTACTCCCTGCAGTAATTCAAAGTACCCCTAAGGGTACGCATGCCCCCATTTGAGAACCACTGCCTTAACCCTTCATGAGCAGTTCTGCACCTTCAGTGGAAGTGCAGGGAGATACTTTTACCGCTGTCTGAAGCCCTAAAACACGTCCAGAAATCTCTGTCTACATACTGTGACCTTGCATATTCACCACACTATGTCACTGTGGTGGAAATACAGAGGAACTTGTTGACTGGTATTAATTAATTATAAATACAGTCGATATTGGTTGTTTTCTCTGAGTTTTATAGGTTTAAAGTGCATTTTATAGGCTATTGTTTTGAACTTTTTTGTTGACATATGCCGCACTTCCTGATTTTATCATAAGTTAGTTCATGAAATGTCAATACAAGTACTATTACTGAAAATCATCTGCCATAAAATAAATTGCATATTATTATACAGTATTATTGAACATCCATTGTATAACGTGGGTCTACCTCATCTTTTGACACCTGGTTTCCTCTCTGCAGTTTTCATTCTCACGCGTAGCAAGTGTACAGCATATAATGTTAGGCCTTTTTAATGAGTAGTGCATCTAATACAATTTCAGTAATAACGTTACAGTTGATCCAACTAAAATAACTTGTTACTTTACTTTTGTGCATTGTCTATCCTTAAGGATAAACAGCGGCCCCCCCAGTGGCTGCAGGGGTCCTGTGCATCTGTATGGGCCAGTCCGCATATCGCAAGAAACGGCTTTGTGAGAGGCTTAGAAGGGAAATCCCGGCAAATTTTTACCTGTTCTTACATCATCCACACACACAGAAAATAATTCAAACCTTCCAACCAGAGTTGCCACATAACTCACGATTTTTTTTTATCAATTGCTTCTCAGTGCTTCCATACCTTACATATGAGAGGACATGATGATTTGTAATTTTGATCACTTTAAAATAAAATTACTACAAATGAGCCACAGGAGTGCTGATGGGAAAAAAGCTGCATTTGAAAAGACCATTTTAGGTAGAAGGAGGGAAGGAAGGAAGGAAGGAAGGAAGGAAGGAAGGAAGGATGTTTACCGAAACGAAACGGACAGTGGCCAGCTCTGAGGATGACCAGCACGGCCTGTTTCAGAAAACTGACTGAGTTACAGTAAGCCTCCTCTCTGACCCTCCATGCAGCGAGTGCGTCACATGAACCCCAAAGAGCGCGCGTGCACACGCAAGAGCACACACACAAGTATGCACAGACATCCATGTCAGGACCTTGCATGGACCTCCACTCATTTGTACAGCCAAACCTTCACCCAAACCTTCTTCACACCTTCCGCACAAACTGATCCAGCTTTTTTTTTTTTTTTTTTTTAAATCACATCTCACCGCAGTAGGACAAACTGGTCCTCATACGGTCTGTGTTTATGCCACGAAAGGCCCCAAATAGCTCTGAAAAACAACATACACACACCGAGAGAGACACACACATTTCTGTAGCCTCCTCATTACTGTCTAGCCCCGCACATGAGCATACGCGCCTCTGGCACGCACACGCACCCCAAGCAGCTCTGCGCAGCCGCTCGCCATGTGAATGACAAATCACTTCAGAGGCGTTAAGCTACCAGTATGTGAGTGAGCGTGTTGACTTGGGTGTGCTCCGATCCTTACCTATCCTGTTAGAAGAGCCCAATAGTTAATGGTCCTGTTGCATTAGAGACAGCTCAGCCAGCCCTTGGATAAAATCCGGAACAGTCACTCTCTCTCAGTGCTGTGCTCACCGTGCCGTGTTCTTGTCGGTCTGTGCAGATCCCGCAGCGCCGCTTTCATTCTTTGGTTTTTTACTTTCACTTTCCAACTGCTTTCTCCTCCTCTAACATGTGATCCAGTCCGCGGAGTTTCCAAATGATGGGTGAGTCTCAAAAAACAAAAGTAATAGACTTAAAATAGACTCTCGCCCCTGCAGAAAAAGAAGAAAGTTGTTCCCTCGGTCAGCGGAACAAGCAGCGTGAACAGGCCCGCGTCCACCTGAGGGCCCACGCACAGATGAGAGAGGAAATATAACACCTTCAACTTATCTTATCTTTAAAAGTGGACTTTGTTGTAATTACTAGGCTATTAGGTGACAAGTAGCAACTATTAACCAAAGTCAAAAAAGTAATGCACGACTTTTTTTTTAAAATCCAGTTCTTTTTCGGTCTATCTGAACAAAAATTAACCCACAGAAGGAGTCAGCAGTCTTTGGGCTGATTTTGTTATCTGATCAGAAAACGAAAAAGTGACCTCATTCGCAGAAGCATCCCAAACATTCATCAAGCTGTTTATTTAAGGTGAGTGCCAAACCTAGAGGCGCTCCACAAGTGCGTCCTGACCTTAAATCACCAATTACTTCTTCTGCAGATCTTTTTGTTTGTTTTTCTACAGCATGCATGCAGAAATGTCCGTTTCTTTATGGCTGGCAGATGTGGACACAGTGAGCAGGTGTCCACAACAAGCTCCCCCCCTCTTCATCTCTCAGCCTCCCAGTTTGACACAAACATCAGCAGAAGAAAACAGGCTCTTTATCTTTTGAATCATGTTTCATTTGAGTCAATACTAATAACTGATTTTCATTCTCCCATGTGGGATCAATATTATACATTTAATAGCTTCATAATGTACAGCCTGATGTTCTGATTTCTGTAATGATAAACATCATGATATTGTCCTGGTAGAATAGTTGTACAAAGTTCTTTGGGAAAAAAAATGCAGTAAGAAGTTTTGTTTTGTTTTTTAATTGGTGCAAACAACAAAACAAGCAGAATAAATCTGCTAAAAAGAGGTTTAGGAATACAGGCCCACCTTTACAATAACATCTGGAGGACCAGCTGTTATTCTGGACAGGACAGTTCATGACAGTTCAATGTTCCCACAGGAACTGTAGGGGAGACCAGGGACAGTTGTAACGCCTTCAGTTCCACCAATCAGACACAAGCTTGAGTGATTAAAGTGACGACAGGAACTTGCAGGTTTTTGTTGATTCCAGCGGCCCCTCTGGACAAAAGCGGTAGTGACACAAGCGCACGCCAGGCAGGCAGAACTCGGTGTGACAGTGGCAACACATGCGTTTGTTTTGGAAATGAGTGAAAGAGAGATGGTAGGATGGATGGTGATGAGGTAATGTGTTTATATGTGACTGAGAAATAAGTGATAAGCCAGTTGTACGGCAGTAATGTCTCCCAAGACCTATTACCTCTCTGTCCTTACAGACATTTGCATCAATGTTACATGCTAAAGTGCAAATTAACAGCCGTAGGCAGAGAATATAATTACATGATTGTCTTTGCACAGAAAAACTAATTTTTTAAATAATTACTGTTTCATCTGAGTTCACTGGGATTCGGACCTGATCACGGGCATTAACAGCTGCTACATAAAAACAGCAGTCTTTTTGCTGAGGGTCTCATTTGCTGTTACAGGAAATTTATAATCATCAGAGGAATCATGTGACTGTTTCATAAATACTTCATAATAGCAAAAGTGCAGCTCTGAGAACATCATGTGCACAAGAGGTCTCCATTTGGCTCTGGAGTGGCTACTTGACATTAGACGTCACTTGACACAAAGAAACAAGTACATCTCTCAGCTTGCAAAGAACAAACAAATTGTTTTCAACTTGCTTCCTAGATGGAAATCAGACAAGATGCTTTGTGTTTACACAAAGCAGCTCATAAGACTGTTGCAGCTTCTTTTTATTGTTTTGCATTTCAATATTGAACTGTTGTCATAGTTAAGTGCTGTCAGTATCTACATTTGTATACACGCTGCTAAAAAAAAAAAATGTGGCCCTCTGAATCTAAATGCGTCCTCAATGTATCTTGTGTGCAGTCACACCAGTAATAGTGGTGTCTACTTTCGGTCAAATCACAGATGCACCAACTTTTTTTTTCT
>JAPZDX010111875.1:0-10309 GCA_029783625.1 Naso annulatus | reverse complement strand
CTTTTTGCTTTTGAACATACGAACTTCAACAAGGAGAAACAAGTGCAAGTGCAATTGGTTGAGTCATGCAGCTACCGTTCAACCCTTCAGTCAAGTACAATCTCAAGTGTTCCTATACATTTCCACGTGTAAGAGGGTCAATCTATACTAAACTAGCCCATAGAAATGTGTCTGTGTAATGTAAAAGCCTGTTCCACAGTGTTTAATCTAAAGGCTATAGCCTTGTGTATGTTCATATCAACTTACAACATAGAAAATAGGGATGGAGAGAAGAGTGACATTTTCTCATTAAATGTCAATGTGAAAGCTTAATAGCAGGGATTTATTTGGTTGCTCGTTTATCTGAGGCTCACATCGCTGTATGTGACACATCAGATCAAAGAATGTCTCTAATTAAAACCACATTTCCTTTCTATTCTGTCAGGGCCTGGTTTATGTGCGTCTCACAACGCATTCAGTGGGAGGGACAAGGATGCAAGAGAGGGAAACTTGGGTGCAATTAATAGAACTGAGATGTACCCACAGATGGAGGACTGAGGCTGCTGCTATTTCCCGCTAACAAGCTGTTTTCACCATGTGGGCTGTGTAGACCTGTTAAAAAAAGCAGTCTCTTGTGCATCGATTTATTTTTCAATGTAGACCAAAACCAAAACCAAAAGTTTTCCTATCCTTAACTTTAAAATACTATCAATGCCTAAACAAAACCACAACAAACACTGAACCTTGAACTTAAATTAGGTGTATTAGGATATTTAAGTGAACACATGAATATGTTTCTCACTAGTCATATGAATCATAATTCAGGTGGCATTATGCTTCCTTCAAAATGTATTTGCTTTGGCAAGTGATTATATATGAATAGCTGTTTTAGGAGAAAGCGTTGATTTTTAATCAACTTTAAGCTATCCCTTCACTGCTTTGCTATTAAATACTCCCACGAGTAGTTAATTTGGTAATTTTACTTACACTTTTAATTAATTACAAATTTGAAAGGTGAAATTGCTGTATTTATTACATGAAGTCACCAGACTAAAAGGTCTGTTATGATAAATGTGTAGAAGACAGCCCTCCCTAACTAGTGTATCAAAGCTGTGAGGAAGTTGTCAGTACACGTCCACACACATAAGGCCTATGCAAGCACCAAAGAACAATAGAGTAACATCTCGCACACCCCCCTGTGTCTAGTGACCCCATGGGGGTCCCGACCCCCACTATGGGAACCACTGGAATAGAGAAAAAGAATAAACCAAAGGACAAGAATTGGAGCTTCACTTTGCCTCACAAACAAACCATTTTTTAAAATATCCCTCATGCTTTGCTATGTGCCCTGATATGATGCCACACATACTACGTTTTTCATATGGATTTTTTTAACTTAAAGTTTAACGTGAAGTTAAGACATGAAGTTGTCCCGGGTGTATACTGGCAAAATGTTTGATGAAATGGATTACGGATTAACAAACTGCTGAATTGATTTTAAGGGTCCACAAAGCAGAATTTAGGGGAATCAATTTGTAGAATACGGCAGACGTAAAATGTAATTTACTTAAATATGTTTTTATTAGTTTATAATCATAAGAGAATAAGAAACACTTTTATTACCTTAGAATGAGCCTTTTACATCTACAGAGGAAGCGGGTCCTCTTTCACAGCATCTACCATGTTGCATTGCCATGTTCATACAGTAGCCAAGAATGGACAAACCAAGTACTGATTGTAAAGAGGACCTTTCTTGATTATTGGCGGTTTTGCAGCCACAATAGGTTCTCTCAGTGCTTGAAAGGGGAGGGTGAGCAAAGAGATATTCAGTTTTGTGAAATACGCAACTTCACTGCGAGATGCTACTGCACCCTGGACCTTTAAGTTTTTGATAAAATCAACAATTGTCCATAATGAGGTGATAGACTGCCTAGCTGTTTGCAACAGCGATGGTGTTTGACTGTACTGATGATGCTGATTGAAATTCCACGAAATAGGAATGAAAAGTCTTCTTCATGTTTCTGGGCAGCATGGTGGCTTAGTGGTTAGCACTGTAGCCTCACAGCAAGAAGGTCCTGGGTACGAATTCAGGCCCTTTCTGTGTGGACTTTGCATGGTCTCCCCGTGCCTGCATGTGTTTTTCCTGGGTTCTCCAGTTTCCTCCCACCATCAAAGACATGTATGTTAGGGTTGATATTCCTGTCAGTGCCCCTGACCTAGGCACTGGCAAAAAGATCTGGAGATGGTCCCCTGGTGCTTTACTGTGGCAGCTTACTGCTCCTAGTATGTGTCGTTAAGGCTAACTATGAATAGGGTGGATCAAATGCAGAGGATCAATTTCCCCAAGGGGATTCATAAAGTTGCTTCTTCTTCTTCTTCTTCTTTACGGCCTCAATGGGAAAGCATGAGTTTTGAAAGAAACTTCAAATACCTTCTATGGCCCTCTTTGGAATGGATGGATGGATGGGTCAGTGGGTGGGTGGGTAGATAAGTAGGTAGGTGGGTAGGTAGGTAGGTAGGTAGGTATAGATAGATAGATAGATAGATAGATAGATAGATAGATAGACAGATGCTGCCTCACAGCAAGAAGGTCCTTGGTTCCAATCCAGGTCCGCTCATCAAACATTGCGGTCCTGGGTTCACCCTGGCTGGGGTAAGACTTTTCTGTGTGAAGTTTGCATGTTCTCCTCGTGTCTGCGTGGTTTCATTCAGGTGCTCCAGTTTCCTCCCTCCATCAAAACATGCATGTTAGGCACATTAGGTAAGGTCGTCCCATTGTGGCGGCGCGCTCAATCGAAGCGGCTCAGGACTAACCCTCCACTCTAACCTCACAATTTTGTTGTGTAATTCATTGTATGGTGACAATAAGCTGCTTTTCTCTTACCTTTAGATAGATTTTTAAAACAATTTCATCTGTCCCAACAGTGACAGGGATTCTCATTTGACAAGACTCAACAAGAAAACCTAATTAATGCCTTTATACTTCAAGACTGCAACTATCCTGTTTATAAGAGACATGGGTGTCAGAAAAAAAAAAAAAAAAAGGATGTCTTGGAGACAGTAGTTAGGATCCACTGCCAGAAGGAACGTCAGATTGAAGGTACTGAGTTTTCGAAATTCAAGTAAAAAGACTTTATTGACGGATGGCTCTCAAGTGTTTCAGCTTTGCCAGGGTGTGGGAAAAAAAGGTCTTTAAGATGATCACTGTTAAGAAAGAGCACAGGAGGGTACAAAACTGTCGGCACAGTCCTCACTGTCATGTCACTAGGGTTAGGGTTACTCACATATTCAAAGAGAAAGCCGCCAATTCGTATTGTATTATAATGAAATGAAAAATTACCTTAAAGTAATTACCTTAGGTGATTTTCATGATGGAACATGGGTACTTAACTGTGCACCCCTACGCTTGTCTCTCTTGGGACAGACAGATCTACGGACACCTGTCCACACAGGATTAAATTGTCCCATTAATGCTGGAGCATGACACTCAAATATACAGCAGCTTAACACTGTGTGCTTCGTTTCAGGAAAAGTCTGATCTTGTCGAGGTAATCCAACCCAATCCGTCCATCCTTTCAAACACACACACACACACACACACACACTGCACTTTGTCTTCAGCAGGAAAGGAAGATGAATGATCAATGGTACTTAACACACAAGTCGAGCAGAGATTGCCTTTAAGAGCTGCACAGCAGTCTTACAACAGGTCATTTCTATCGGACTTCAGACTGACATTTTAAAAGCACAGCCTCAGGCACGTTCTTAAAGTAGAACACCTGTGGCGTGGTAATCGCAGCAGAATGCATTCCTCATAACAATGGACTAGTGAATCTACTTTTCAACATAGATAATTCCAAATAATAAAAGATGGAACTTATTCAGGCTTCCAATCACCTTGGTGGCCTGTGTGACCCCGCCAGTATATCTGTATCTTTATGTGTAAGTTGCACTTTTAAATTTTTGTGCACTTTACATTGCTGCCTGACTGCTGTTTCCTTTGGCACTACATTCTCTCAACCAACGCCACAGATCAGCTGTTTGAGTCAAAAAAGTGATGTTACCAAGTCAGACTGACAACACATATTTCCAAACATTTCAAGGATGGTGTACACTTCTGTTTTTCCTGACTGTTCCATCAAAGCTCTATTCAGTAGTGGTTGTTGATACAGTCTGTGTGTGGTGCTGGCATCCTGTAAATCCGTAAGATCCGTAAATGTGAGCAATTACGTCACACTCATGGCAGCAGCAGCTCTCCAGGTCTGTGAGCATGGCATTAGAATTTCCACATCTGCACCGCCATGTAGCTCCTGCTTTCTCTTGGCCTTCAGCCTACACTGACGTTTCCGCTCTTGTCTTTCAGCCCGTTCACTCTCAGTCTGCAAAGGTTCTTCTTCTGTATTGTCTGGTTCAAGCAAGAACGCCCTTGTCCCCTCATTGAAGGGCATTTTGTTGTTGATGTTGTAATCATGTTTTTTTTTTCCTTGCCATCTTTATGATCTTTCATATAAACCACTGAAAGTCTGACCCAAACAGCTGATCTGCAATAGAATACAGCGCGTTGCAGGTACAGCTGCGGTTGTTCGTAGAAATAGGGACTTTGTGAGGTTAAGGGACTGTAGTCTCAAAGGAAACGGTTGTCTCATGGCAATGTGAAGTGCCAAAAATTTTAAAAATGTAGCATATATGTAAAGGGACATGTATACTTCAGGTGGGTGACTTGTTGGTGGACATGGTGCTGTCTGTACCGTTTACAGCAATACTATGCTCTGCTTCCTGTCTGCGGATAAGGCTGCTTCTCCAGACAGAGGGCCAGCTGACTATTACCAATGGCAGATAAGACACTGACTAGACATAATTACCTCATACAATCCCACATAAAACACCAAATTATCCCTTCACTGTCTTCTTATTGAGAAAAGTTCTCTAAATAATGTGCTGCCAACCCACAAGATGAATAGTTGGCATTTGTCATGTTACTGCATGGCTCAAAGGATCACAGTGTAAGTTGGAAAGTTTCCACACTGCACTAGTGTACAGTATATACTTAATCCTAACATATTCAATGCTTCTCTCTTTGAGGTTTTTCCTGCAGCCATTTATTTTCCAACTACAATTTAATTTTTGGCAGCTGTACCAGGCTAATCTATTTCCTTAGTGGCCTGAATTGACAAAGTAATGGTCGGCAGTAGCACACATAAACAATTAAGCAGAGCATTATGCATAATTTGATCATTTTTCCAGTATGAACACACAGCACTAACAAAATAAACATATTTTGTATTTTGGTGTCTCCGCTCTGGAATACAGCAAAAGCGTTTTTTTTTTTTTCAGATAGTTATGTGATGTAAAACATTGTTGCTCCAGGGTGTTCTCCCCTTTCTTTAACCTTTCTGAACAGAGCTTGTGAGCATAAACCTCTTAACCTGCATGACATTCAGCTCCAAGAGTGAGACACTGTGCCATGCAAACCAGTGATGAGGACAGGATAGGGTTTGAAAGGAAAATATGATTTGTATTCAAAATTATGCTGAAAATGTCAGAAGAGAGGTTTATTTGTAGAAATGTACAAATACTTTTAAAAACACCACTATAATCAACAACAAAATGCAAGCTGTACCTCAATACTCTGGTGTACATGCACAAACAGGAAAACACATACACACCTAGGTACAAAAATCCTTTTCACTTATTGATCTGCACAGTTACAGAAACGACTCCCCACATACCAATTTATGTCTGGAAGACCAAGAAATAATGACCACTGTGGTGACGCCTGTACTGATTCTAAAGAAAAGGTGAAAGCGTGTAAAGGAAGAGAGAGAAATCTGGCCTCTGCTTTCATAGCTACTGGGTTGGTATTTGGGATCTGGGCAGCTACAGGGGAATGGCACTGTGGGATGACCAAATTAGAAGCAAAGTAATGTTTGCTAGTGGCAAAACAAAGAAAAGTGTATGAGCATTTTCTTAAAATATCAGCAAAACATCAGCACCTGATATTATCATTTCTTATCATCATTACTAAAACAGCCATCAAAATGATGATTTTTATGTTATCTTACTTTTTATTTTCATATATAATACTGTGATAGACAATGCAAAAATCATCACCGTGATATTATCATTTCTTATTATCATCTTCATTTCTGTAATAGTCATTAAAGTTTTATTATGTTGTCATAGTTTATCATTGTCTTTATTATAATCACCCTTGTCAGAAGAACTATTAAATAGTATTTTGTAATAGAATAGAGTAGAATAGATTTTTTTAATTGTCATTGCATATTATAATACAATGAAATTCAGTTTGAGCAAACCATTGGACTTAGTAGATTAAAGACAACAATAAATAATAGGAAATACAATGAGGTAGTAACATAGTGTAAGTGCATCACGGCTTAAAGGTCCAATTAGTCCTTTAAAAGTACGAATCAGTCACTGTGAGGAAAGTGCTATTTTTATGAAATCAGCAGGTTATCTACAGCTCTGAGGAAAAAGCTGCTCTATAGGCAGTTTGTCCGAGCCTTAATGACCCTAAGCCT
Organism: Naso annulatus; assembly: GCA_029783625.1. NCBI lineage: Eukaryota > Metazoa > Chordata > Actinopteri > Acanthuriformes > Acanthuridae > Naso > Naso annulatus. The sequence goes on along the minus strand of JAPZDX010111875.1, from coordinate 3,788 downwards.
GCCTGAGGGGAGGCTGGTGAACAGGTAGTGTGTTGCATGGACCGCGGAACGCATCTCAAATGGGTCAGGCCCATCCACACTGCACCACCCCCCACCACCCCCACCCCACTACCATCCACCTGCCTATGAAATACAATATTTATAATCTTACAACAAACACAATTAAGAGACTACAACTTAAGAAGAAGCATCAAACTCACCACTGCTCTTTAAAGGTCTTTAAATGACGGAGGGACGAGAAACACCTCTCAGCACTGGCAGTTGATACAGGGATGGTGTAGAATAACTTCAATTTGTGCACCTCTGGTAATAGATCTTTGGCCACAGGAGTTGCATTCATTGCTGATGCAACTGATGACACTGTTTGGCCTGTTTCCGTCTCAGATGACTGAATTGCATCTGGCATCATATCGAGCTGAGTGCGCAAACTGTCAAAGTTAAAATCCTTCTCATAGCGACGGAGGCGCATGCAGCTAGAGGTGAGTCTGGTGCACCTGGCAAGCAGTAAGCTGGAGCTTCTGGGGGAACAGAGCTGAAAGTGGGAGGCTCCAGTGCGATGGAGGGGGCTGTGGCTGAGTCCGAGGTATGATTAACAGACATGTGGCTGGCCAAAGCAGTGGAGCTTTCATTCTCTGGAACATCAACAGTCTGGCTACGTGGAGCAGCAACAGATGTGAGCTCATGGTCGGCTGCAGTGACACTAGTCCCCCTTCCAACTTAAGCTGGCTTTGAAAAAATCTGTTATTTATTGCCGTTTCATTTGTGAAAAAGTTAGAGACTAATAAAGCTGATGAAGCGACAGGTTGGTCGATGTTAACTGTGGGAAATTTTGATTTATGTCACGGGTCACCTGTCATAACACAATCAGCCTATACGTTTTTGGATAACAGAATACTGCTTTCTGACAGGCTGCAGAGTATGAGAGTGGCTATCAAATAACTTAAATTTGTATTTTTATTAATAATCATTTATTTATCTCTTTATTTTTCATGTTCAAATAGGCACTATAGGTTCCGTATTCCTTGGTGTGTTGACTAAGGTGTGAGGGGTTTCTAGCAATGTTTCTTGTGCGTTTGAGGAGATGGCTGGAGTGGATATCATTCAGTAATGTTGAAATACAGAGTACTGAAGTAGTGTTGTGATGTTACCACCATTACTTCCTTTTTATCATTGTTAATACTGTAATCATCATTATCATCATAATACAAGAATTAATAATGTTACTTCCAGATCGTTGTGGCCTTGGAGAAACTAGTCTGGAAAAACCACTTCCTATGACGCCAATAATCTCTTCTAACTGGCAGCTGAAGAATTCCCATGGTCAAGCACAACCCGATAAATATTTTCATCCCCATCAGTGTAACAGGCATCCATTTGCTGCAGGATGGAGTTTTGCTCCGCAAACAAGTTTGTCTCTGTTAGGAGTTGCAGCCAATCCATAGATCCTTGGCAAAAATATTGAAGAATACCTGTAAGGGCGTTGCATTGTTAGGTAGGTCGACTTTTACTGGCTTGCAGAAAATCTGACTGTTGTGGCGCCAGTGGAAGTTCCCCATTTTCCACTTCTCTTGCAATCCAGTAGACTTGACCACCTCCCCCTCCTCCTCCTCCATAAACATGTCTCTCATCCATTTAGCCTTGTCTAACGGATCAGCAGACATGCCGTCGGGGTCAGAATCTTCCCTGTTATTGTCATTGTTGTTTTCATCCAAGAAGCTGCTATTTCTAGCTTCTGTGTCGCCCCCTTCCCTAACATTGTTGACACATTTGCGCCTCATCATCTGTGTGTTGAATCCGGCCTGAATGGGTTAACAAGCACGCCTTTTAAAAAATTGGTCCTTTTCTACGAGTGGACACACATAGAAGCAGTTTTTTGCAGTCACCAGTCACCACCAGGCAGCTGGGGAAGAGTGTCTAGCTCAAATGTGTTTATGGAATGTAATTCATTACTTTGTCACTTGTTTAAATAACTAAATTGTAATGATTTGAACATGTGCAGGTGGTGGCTGTGTGAGGAACTAACACTACTGTGATCTAATACAATTAAGTGTCCGTTGCGGTGGCACAATGTGTAAGAAAAACTCTAGAGTTCCCTTCCAGTGAAAAAATTGATTCATGTTATATATGGTGCCCTTAATGCTAGAAGATTTGTTTTTAGTTATTACAGAGGTTTAGTAGTTAAAGGCTCATTTAAATCTGAATCACGTAATCAAACAATTTTCAGTCTTAATCGGGATTTGGAACTGTTTAACCATTAACATCATGACTTTCTGCGTGCTGGTGCCCCACAACATGCAGCTGCATACACAACGTGGAATTAACTGACCCTATCTGTGCCAAGTATGATTTTATTTCCCTGTGAGTCTACAGCTGGTGGTTTATTTTCCGTTATCACCATTTTATGAGTCTCCTGCAAGATTTGTTTTCACATATTTGATAATAATTCGTGGTCGGCTGTAAAATTTATGGTAAAAGCACGTCTCATTGCTCCTGAGACGCGAAGGCCTTGGCGTCAGATACCTCTAAATGCAGAACAACAACTCATAATGCCTAGAGAAACTGTTGATTTTGTTGAGCTTATTCCTGTCTAGATGAATGCACAAAGAGTTGATTGAAGACAAGTTACAAGGTTTGTTCTGTAGAATCAAGGTTTCCCTTCCTGAAATGTTTCCAATGCTCTGTGTCCACCTGCTTGAAGCACATACAAATGACAAAAGCCCTCATTCTCATTCACGGCACTATGCTGTGGCTAGTGGTGCGGTGGTGCCTGGAGAAGTGGGTATACTCTTAATTTATGGCCTCTAATTTTTTAAAAGCAGGCTGTCCAGCGAAGGATTAGCGCCCTTTTAAACAGTGATGTGTAATAAACCGTGGCATGTAGACTGCTCTTACATATTTAGTTAATCCAAAAATGGGACAGTAGTAGGCCTATTTGCACACTGTCACTTAACTTCTGCTGCTTGCCTTCAGGGAGGAAGGAGGGTCATTATGGAATAAACATTAACCACAACAGAGGTGCAAATTTTGCAATCAATACTGGCCCGCAGTCAGACTACAGGGTGAGACAGGTGCATAATTAAGCATTTTAAGTGAACTATCCCTTATTTCTTAGTTCACCCACACATGGGGAAAAAAAAGAAAAAAAACAACAACTTTGCAAGTAGTCCATGGGCCAGTAGTTTGTTTTGGAAATAGCATCTTGGAATAGCTGATTTGCAACAGACAGGATCAAAGATTTAAAAGGGGGTACACTCAATGCAGACTGACAAATAAGCAGGTATATAAGTTTAAGATTGCACCAGACCAAATATCCCTCCGCTCACCCTCCCTTCCCACGCGCTGTAGAAGAACCTACAGTGGCCATGAAACTCATGAAAAACACCAGAGGCCCTCACTAGAGCCAGCGTTTGGTTTGTCTGCTCTGGGCTACTGTAGAAACATGGCAGTACAACATGGTAGACTTTGTGAAAGAGATCCCGTTTACATCATAGATATAAAAGGTTCATTCTCAGATAATGACAACGCAACAATTCTCATTTTCAGTTGATTGTACACTTATAAAAACATACTTATGATTATTATATTTCATTTGTGCCATACTTTGCAAATAGATTTCCCTAAATCCTGCACATTGATTAAGCCCACTGTTCTTTCTGTTATGGGTTCTATGTTGTTTTCCTCCTTCTACTCCATTTCTAACATATATTAATAAAATTTCCAGTCATTGTCCAAAAAAAAAAAAAAAAAATTCCAGTAATTAAAAACAACTTATTAAGTATTAAGATGTT
>JAPZDX010111857.1:0-10310 GCA_029783625.1 Naso annulatus | reverse complement strand
AATAAGTCACTCTCTCCTTGTGATCTTGAATACAGTCTGAGTGAACAAATTTGAATGCAAATATAATAATTGCAGAAATGTAGACTGCTTGCTGTGCCGTCTGACTTAATCCAACTGCACCAACACCATCCCACGCGTTTCGTCTGTTTAGGGGTTTTTCGGTGGGTACCACCGGGCCTGAAAAAAATTCTAGGGGAAACACTGATTTGGATGGTAAAAGTTCATTTCATCCACAAACTACATGTGCAACATCACATTATTTCCAAAGTTTATCTGTTTTAATTAATAAATAATTATGAATTTTTTCCAATTACAAGTTCACAAAAACAGAAAACACACACACACTCACACACACACACACACATTGTGACAGAAGCAGTAGAACAGAGGCTCTTAGTGTGTCGGCAGGTCAACAGACTCTCAGTGTTGACTCACTGTGACTTAAACAGTGCTATGACAGTAAAAATGTTTTATACACACTCACTATATTAGCATCAGTTTACATTTTGGTGTTGTAAATAAATCTGAATTATTAATGAAATTATTACAATTCACAGTGAATGTCAACAAGATTAAAGACTTTGGGGAGGCAGCGAAGCGAGAGCTGATGATGGATCGGCAGACATTTGAGATGGCCCGTCGGCTCTCCCATGACACCATGGAGGAGAGGGTCCCCTGGACCCCCCCAAAGCCTCTGACCCTGAGCGGCAGCCTGGTCACCCCTGGGGCCAACAGCACCGAGAAACTCACACAGAGAGACCGCGAGATGGGCATCCTGCAGGAGATCTTCCTCAGCAAAGAAAGGTAGGACGTTTGACCAAACACACTGCGTCCATGATTGATTGTTTTTTTTCCAGGATCAAAAATACTGCCCACAGTGGACGACCATATTAGTAATGAATCTTAAATGTCTGACTTAGACTTTCATTGTATGAGTGATAGTTGGTGGTGTGAGGGTACACAGAAGTCACGCTTAGGTACGAGTTCACGAGTTTGGCACGACTGGGAAAAAACAACAAGAAGTCCAAACGCATCATTCTGGGTTTCTTTTCATTCTTTTTGAACAGATGGTGGTGCAAAGTACAAATGAAATAAATGTCCATTTATATTCCAGAATGCCGGACATACAGAACATCTACCAGACGTATGTCTTAAATCGCCATAACGTAGTCTATACGCCTACATTTAAACAGCAGTAAAACACAAACCATATAGTTAAACAAATGCAGTTTATTAAATGTAGTCCACACAGATAAACTCTGCAGATCTTCACATTGTGAACTGAACATGGGCTACAGCCCACAACAATGAAATAAAAAAATAGCTTTGCTATTTTTATTTAGCCCCCTGGAGTCTGTGGAATTGGATCCAATCCCAGAGTACGTCGTTTACAAAACATTAAATAACTTCTGATCGAAATTTTGTAGACTTACTTTTGTTTTAGCTGAAAGCGAACAGCTGCACCTTCCCGGAGAGCGATCGTTTCCCCGTCACAGGCTGAGTTATGTTATGTCCTTATACTGTCTTCATAATAGTAATCCATCATGATAAATCTTTGGGTCTTTTGTTATTATTTAATCTATTTTCCATTTTAAAAATAGCTAGCGCAGTTGTCCATGGGCCATTTTTTCCCATGATGCATTTAGTCTGCTATTTTCCCTTCCTTCCTGACAAAAATATAATAAAAAACATTGTATAATAATTACCTGTGCACATTTGGGTTTTATTCTAAATCGAGAGAGCATTCATATCACTTTTATGGATATAAAAATGATCATAAAAAAGATCATGAAATGACACGCCTGTAGTGCAACGCTATGACATTGCGCAATCTTTGACCTAATTCAGGCTGCGGAGTCAAAACGAAACTTTTTACAGGTTAAGTTTACATTTAAGTTGTCTCATTAACATGTAACGTTTTATATGCTATGCAACATAAGTGTAGATAATATGCTATTAAGGAATTTATTTATTTCAAATATTTTCCACCAGACATTCTGTCCGTTTATTCTTGTTTTTGCCAGACAACCACACTTGAAACCGGCCTGTTGTTTATAGCTGCTGTATTGCTGTAGCTGGCTAACGTAAGCCCTGCCCAGGCAACACTACACTCATTTTTACTTTTTCACACTTGTGATGTTCACACACTGCTGAAAGGGATGATGAGTGGGGCTGATATTGTGCAGCTCCCTCTGCAACCACAGAAAGCTTTACCTTTTTCCCCTGTGCAGTACTCTAAAAGACCCGTAAACACACTCTGATGTTTAAACTTAGCTCATCTCCCCTTTAAATATTCAGTGTATGACGGATTTGAAGAGTCTGACTGAATCCTGTCCTTCCTGCAGCCACAGATTCACACCTTTTTTATATAAAGAGATATTTAGTTGTAAAATAAAAAATCTAAATAGCTTCATCAATGTGCACTGCAAGCTGCATTAGGCAAAAAAAGATTAAAGATTGACATGATTAAAACTAGGAAAAAATCATTACAGTGACCCTGGTGTGCATGTACAAGTATTAACTTACACCTTAATGTTAATGATGGTATGACAAAACCAGATGCTCAGACTAAGTTCAATTAAACCAAAATGTCAAATTATAAGCAAATCATAATAACAATTTCGAGGGTGTCTAAGATACCAATATGGCTGAAAATGGCTCTGCTTTCTATTTTCACACTGATGTAACGGCATCTGAGCTCTTTTGTTGCAGCACAGTTAAGACTAATGTGTCTTGTTCAATGCCAAAAAGGCCTCCTGTAGAATTAAAGGAATCTGATTGTCAGCCACATAAAAGCAACTCATTCCTCATCACAGAGAATATAATTAGAATATAATTACTGCCGGATTTAACATTTTCACAAATATTACATTTATCCCTATTTTAATTAATTGGCAGTTCAAGGTAATTTCTTTAACTGGTATCAAGTCAATTGTATGAACAAGGAGACGTTGAGAATGCGCTTTCTGCGATTTGATCAGTCTCGCGTGTGGCTTTAACATTTGCTTGTGGGTCTGTCACGGATGGGCATTTCAAGACAAAGTACCCATCAATACTCACAGGGAATTATGTGACCATTAGTCGAACTCCTCCATGTACAAATGTATGCATATACACATTCACATAATAAATAAGAGAGATCTGTGGAAAGCACATTTGCCAGGTTTTCAAGCATTATGCCACAATGCTTTGATCTGTAGAAAAGCACTGAGGTGTGTAATGACAGTAATGTCATCTGTCATTAAACACACACAGCACAGCAGTACAGAATTTGGCACAGCGCTGTGAGATCAGCTGGGTGCTACTGTACAAACAGTAGACACATGCAGAGACTACAGCCGTTAAAAAGTCTGTGTGGAACGACTTCATGAAACTTAACAAGTACAAGGTGCAGCGCAAACTGTGGCGAAGCACGTGAAGCGAGCAAATCACAAGTCAACAACTTTGCACAGTCATTAAAGAGCAAAGCACCCAGCAGAAGGAGGGTGGGGCTGTCTACAGATCAACACCAGATGATGGGAAGTTTGATGACAGACATGTGAAACAAACAACAGCCTTCACCTCAAAGATGATAAATAAAAGCATGTTTCACTGTCCTATCAAGACAAAACATTACTGCAGAACTGAAGAAGAACTTTATGATGACAATGCAAATGAGCTGCACGCTCGGTTTACAGCGTTGAAAAAAACATCTGACGACAAACATAGATTCATGGGTGGCATTTATCTGAATCATTTGTAATAGTCACCCATCATCATACACACCACTAAAAGTGCTGTTCCACAGACCAAAGCAATGCAGCGTACTGCTACAAACCTGCCAAGCGAGATTTCTACCCTTTCCTCTTGTACTCTCCATGTGCGTATGTATATGTATGTTATCGTGAATGTTATGAATGATGGTGGGATAGTTCCACTGACTCTTGACTAATATCTTGGCTTAAAATTTGTGTACCTAGTTTGTTTCCATTGGATTTAGAGACATAAATCTCAGTACCGGGTGACAGCACCAAGCAGCTTGTTACAGGAATATTCTTAGTGAAACGGTCAGTGAATGTCTCTATTTTGGACACACAGCTGATCTCACACAGGTTGAAAGGAGAAATTTACATTTTTAATTGCTCAGAAGAGGGACTGTGCTGAATGGGAAATGTGCGTCCAAGCCAAAACGCATCCTTCCTGCTGTCAGTTCACAGTGTCTTCGTCACACAGGGTCCTTCCATGTTGTTGGTTACTTTTAGGAAATGGGCTGCTGGAATTTTACCTGAGTTTTTCAGACTAAAAGCAGCACAATGAACATAATGTGTAAAACACAAAAGTGACAGCTGATTTTCATGATGCATTTTCCTTTTTAAATCATATGCTGTGGAGTTTTATTCTACGCCATGTATTCGTTTAATAAATTATAACAAAATAATTAATTACTCAAAGTGCTTTGATGTTCAAGCACAAAGGTTTGTATGGATTAAAGGGCATAATTTGTGTGAGTGCGTGTGTGTGTGTGTGTGCGTGTGAGTAGGCTGCAACCAGGAAACAAAATGTCATTCAGCAACAAAACAAACCCAACTGAATGACACTGTCCATGTTTTTTGTGAATTCTGTAATTCTACACTTCACTTGGCAATTGAAGGACAAAATTACCAACATCGTACTTTTCAGAGTGGTAAAGTATTTTAAAATCCTGTCTCGTAGTACTCTAAACCATGCAATGTTTTCAAGACCGATAAGCCTTCAAACTTTGCTTCAAATTCAAGCGGGCCTGATTGTGTTTCACGGTCCTTTCAGCACCTGCAGCACCTGGCCACAGGTAAGAACCTTGAGGCTCTGGCAATCATGGTTTTATTCAATGTGGAAAATGATAACTGCTGTACATGTAAGCTGTAACTTGCAATGGACCAATTAGCACACTAGCAGATGTGGCAAACACTGTCATGAATTCATTAAAGGCTCAGAAAGAGCTCCTCTGTGAGGAAACAGCTCGGTACAATTACTCATTTGTGATGTCTTTTTTAATATGAAGGTTGGGTTCATTACGGTACGAACAAGTGTGCCCTACATATAATTAATGCTTTTTCAAGGGAGCTGTGAGAGAATTCAATACCATGTACTTAACAGGCCTTTTATGCCTTGCACTGTCCATATAAAGCCTTGACATACTTAAACTAGCACAGCGGCTGTTTAAAACATGCCAACACAACTGCACTTTCCTAAGCAACACATCTACCATGACATATCACAGTATATAATATGATCGCGATTAGGGATGCAGGTGGCGACTAATTTTCCTGATGATTAAACTAAAATTTTAATAGCGACTGGTCAACTAGTCTATAAGCAAAACAACACTCAGAAAACCATCTAAATTGAGCTCAATTTATTCTACATGATTAAAACATTTAAAAGGCAAATTTGTGTGTATTTAGAAGCCATTTAGCCTGAACATTTTTTAAGACTATTAAAGTTACCAAGCCATTAATTTAAATGCTTTTGTGATGTGCACCATTTTGCACCGTTTATTATTAAGATTGTGCACATTAGAAAACATGACAACTGACTGAATAAAAAATCTAATTTCCACTGAGTGGTACAGTTTGTTTTGGTATGGTACTGTACCCTTCAGAACAGTACCCCTAGATCTGGCTTGTGTTTCCACCGCCGACTCACAGGTTAAAAATATGTCACCCACATTAACTAGTAGAAATTCATGCGCATTTATGAAGTGTTCGGAGATCCAATCATTACGAAAGCGTATGTCGTCATACAAAAAAAGGCAAAAGCAAATGAATTATTGTTGATGTTCAGACATTTCACTACTGTACGTGTATGATACATATTCGTGACAAATTAATCCTCTTTAAAATTCTTCATGTTGTTCTAGTGACATTCAAGGTGAGCTGACTAACTCATGGTGTAACTCGTGCATTGAATAACATGTAAGAAATCGGACCACCTTAGAATATGCATCTGAGCAGCTCAGTAAATGACATAATCTTTTTTCTACCAGCAACACTAACTTATGGCAAAGAATCAACGTGAGAAGGAAGGAAAGCATCCTTTAATTTTTGTTTCATGTTCTAAAATGCTATGGAAGCATTACTTAATCTCCGAAGAGATCATTGGTTCAGCATTTACATTTCTCCAAGGAGTGACAGCTTAACGAGCCTGGCTGATGCAGCGAGAAGTCCGGCAGGTCTCAGTCTTGAGCCGCAGCTCCTCACAAGTCCCAAAACTTCATGACAGATACATAAACAAGCGTTATTTGGTTACTCACTGATGTGATATATTAACGGTTTTACAACAACACTTAAAAACTGCTTTTTGCCTGCTTGCTTACCTCAGTGTGTGTAGCTCCACCTTCTTGGGACCCTTAGGGACCACTTGGTACCCCACTGAAAGGATGACCAACATAGGTATGGTACGGTATGGTCATCTGGGGGGCCCGCTTATTGTTCCAATAGCCCATTGTTCTGACAGCTCTCCAGCATGTTGTGAGATGCCCCATCAAACACAGAGGTGAAGTTTAGGCAAGCAATCACTGACGGTTATGATAAGCCATGTGACCCGAATATAATCATGTCTAAGAAATTTGGTTAAGTTTCTCGGTTCGTGCTACGGTAGCTGCAGAAATCGACAGAATATCTCTCCGTTTATGTTCATCTTGAAAGGAATGGAAGAGGCAGTGAGCAATTGGATGTCTGTAATACTGGTGCATCTCACAGCTTGCTAGTTTAACAGCGAGCCATCTGAACAGCAGTGCAGCACCTTGTATGGTACGCTTTGGTACCCTTTTGACAGTGGAATCGCAAAAAAATGCGTACCGAACTGGACTGAACTGTACCACTTAGTGGAAACGGGGCTTAAGCTATCAAATAGCATTTAAAACAGAGTACATTTCTGCTAGAATTTCTTATGAACAGTCTTAAGTGAATATCCCTCATAAAGGTTACAGTCTTAATATCGTTATGTTGATACGGACACAGTAATTCTAACTGGTTATGTCAGCTGTGCTCCTGCTTGGTTGAACCAAAAACACAGTTTAATACGTTTACGTTACCATAACCTTTATCAGAGTTGTCAGAGCAGTGTCAGTTTCGTTGAAGTGAATGGATGCTAACATAAGCTAGCTATGCTTAGCACCCACTTGCTAAAGAAGCATATTTGTTTACCATTACGTTTAGGTGTAATGTTCAGGTGTCCACATACTTTGTTCCATGACCATCTAGCGTATAATAATCTCATTCTGTATTCAAGCTGTGGCTCAAAGTCCCACAGGAACTTGTCTCATCAACTTCTCCTACAGACTGTGGTATTTCCTCTCTGGACCTGAATCAGGGTTCCACTCACGCTTGGCGCACATGTCTCTGTCCTCACAACTTAGATAAGCATTCAGTTAATACTGCTTCAACCATTACATAGAAGTGAAAGTCTTTTTGTGCTGTTAGAGGTGGCATAATGCAAATATACCACTTCACAAAGACTGCACATCAGCCTGAGACAGGTGATCAAGGGCCACCATCCTCACTAAGACATTTAGCCTCATGAATACATTGTGAGGGTGTTTAAGGCCTATTAAGATGCATGGTCTATGTATCCATACTGCATACTGTAATAAATATCAGCCTCACAATTTGCACTTCACCAAACTATGAACTTTTACAAATATGGGGAAAATATACATTTTGTCTAACTTTTTATTCAAGGAGCAAGAAAGAAAAGCAAACGCAGAGAGATACAAACTGCAATTTTAGGGTAATGTGAGAATTTTCTACTTCTAGAAAGGCCTCCATGTCTTGGTGACCTGGTATAATTCATTAGTTGAGGATCAACCTGTGCACTTTGGCAGGTGGCATCTTGTATACTACATACAGTCTAATCAATTCAGCTTTGTTATTGTCTTTTCACACAGGGCAATGGAGCAACAGCATAACATGCTGTAAATTTCACAAACCCATCCTCAAAATGACCATAAACCAAAAAACTAACTGTGACAGGAGCAGAGGATGGCATAGGAATGGAAGGCAGCATGAGGCAGGGTGATGCGGCTGCAGCCTGTACGACGCTCCGGTGCTTTCTACTCCGGTGATGACTGCCTGTGAAGCCTAAACCCATCAGTTAAACCACTTTTGAGCCAGACGGTGGAACAACGTTGTCTTCTGTGATTTACTCTTGGGCTAATAGTGTTGTCAACAGGATATTGTAATGCCGTAATAGGCATCCCAGCTGTGAGACCCACCTGAGCTGCTGAACTATGAGCAGGACACCCTTTTACTTTCTCAGACTGTGTGGAAATCTGCTATTTTCACATCACAGATGATGGAGAAAAATGATTTAAAAAAAAAAGGTTAGTCATACAACTAAAACAGTGGTTCCCAAAATTTTCAGCCCGTGACCCCCCAAAAAACAGCACCAGAGACTGGAGACCCCCATCAATCCATATATAGGTGGCATATAATGTTGTGCACAGCCATGTACACGCTTTATTTGGCCTGCACAGGCATCAATAGCCTACAACACAAAAGAACAACAGCCTAAAAGCCTTTATACTATTTTGAAGTAATTTAAGAATATAATCAGAATTTATGCAATCAATAGGTAGAAGACTGTAGATCACTGAAGGCTGATATTGAATGCTAGTTGTGGAAACGTGGCCAGATGTACTAGCTCTGACACATTTTGACATAAAAAACTACACATTCTTTCCTATCCTGCTCGAACAGCATCTTGCATCAAACGTTTCCGTCCATTAGCACCCATGAAGTGCAGGAGTGTTAATGGACATGTTGCAAAGAAAGCATCACTGACGTTGTACTGTTTCTTTAGAACGCTAAGACACTTTTTTCTCATCACTGATTATATCTCCCAGGAACTTGCCACCTGGCATCAACTAATGGATGCCCTGCTGAAAATAAATGGTCATACCACAGAGCACGAGACGATTTCCAAAATATTAAGCTTGTAATGGATCATTTAGCAAATCTACAAGAAAAGTTTATTTTATGATTGTAAAGTTCTGGAGGAGGATTTGGATAAAAACCACAATGAAGCAAAGCATATTACATATTTGGTTACTCCAGTCCTGTCGTGTAAATTAGGGTTACTATAACCTCATGTGATAGTATGTCTGCCGTTATAAGATAATAAATGTCTAGCACTGGGTCAAGGCTGTTTTGTGCTTGAAAGATGTGTCAGCAGGTGTCTTAAGAAAAGTGTTTATGCTTTATAATGAAGTCTGGGACACTGTCTGCGGCACAAGCAGTGTTCTTCGTGGCTTCTTCGTATGGCCTTGAGGTATCAGCAGTGCTTGCAGTTCATGAAAAAATGGCAAGATATTGTGATGCATTTGTCTGGCAGAGGAAGGCGAAATTTTACATTTAATGTTACTGTGAAAGACTGTGGTCTGTGTGTCTGATAAACCAGAGTAGAGAGGAGCGAGGAGAATACGTCCCTAGAAGGTATTTCCTTGCAGGAGTTCCACATTTTTTGGGCGTCTTTAAAATCTCTCTGTGATGGGTCATACAGGCAGCACTGGCGCCAGACGATTATAGGGAAGGGGGCACGTGGTCATAAATATGGTGATCAGAAGGCGGGGGGGGGGCTGAAGCAGTATACAGTCAGCTGTTGTGGCGAAAACCCAAAACCAGGGCTTATTGGAAGTCATTTAAACCAGCAAGCACAAATTCTAATTCAGAGTTTTTTTTCCCTTTGCCCTCAATGCACGGCTCCCTACAACAACTTCTTGGTAATTTTAATCGATTTTCATTTCAGCATTGTCAACGCACTCAAACAGCAGCAGGTGGTATTAGGCATGCCTACCTGGTGCCTGCCAGTTCATTATTTAATTGCATGAATTTTTAATTAATGATTATGTTTGAAGATAAATATTTTTAATTTTTCATCAACACACACTTACAGTATGTAATATTTACTAAATATTATGCAGTTTTTATAATGCAGTCAATGCCCTCCCATGGTGCTGGCGCCACATACAAGTGAGGATCTTTTCTCACCTCATCTACCACTCGAACTTCAAAGTCATACATTGTGGACTCTACTAGGAGCACGGCTCCATACAACAACTTCTTGGTACTACAAAGTCATACACTGAGACTATCCTATTTTTTCCCCCCACGAGCCAAAGTAAATAGAGCCAGAGACAGTTAATAGGAAGTGAGACCTCCCACTGATCGTTCATTTTCTGTATCAGTGTCAGTGATGGGTTTCAACACAGCCTCGACCCTGTAGGAGACTAGAAGCAGTCTTGAGTCTATTCATTCTCATGAAAGAAATTAGTGTGAGCCCAGACTATTACC
>JAPZDX010111841.1:0-10311 GCA_029783625.1 Naso annulatus | reverse complement strand
TTGATAAACTGTCTTGTGTACAGTGATGCTTCATGCAAAGTAGCACAACAGACTGCACCCCATACCAGCCCTAAGTGCATGAATTTCAACTCCTTTGTGAAAAGTACTTGCCTTGAATTTTTCGTTATTTATTGCTAATAAGAAAGAAAAACTGACATAACATAAATTACTAAATATTCATATTGGCAAATAGAAGTATACATTGATTGAAGGTTTGTGAAGGAATGATAGGCCAAGACATGCAAACAACAGAAGGGTCCATACAGTTCTAAACATTGTGTGGGAGATGGGCACACAGACAGACACACACACACACACACACACACACACACACACACACAGAGTAGGGAACTGACTTGAGAAACTTGAAATAATGCATGCATACCTTTATGTTTCACCAGGATTGTAAATTGGCAGGAAGATGATCTTATGTGGGATTTTGTTTCACTTACTTTCGTTTCGCTAATTTCACTGAATGAATTTACGTCTCTTCTCAGGCTACAGCTCATTGAACAATCCATGTTGTGACACAGAGAGAGGAATAAGCTGTTGGCTGACATATCTGGACATATTTGTACGTTGTGGCAACAGGGAAGAAACTGGCCTCACTACAAACCCACTTCTCCTCCTCTCATCCACCACTGTCCAGACGCCATCAGGGGATATCCCACTACGCTTCACTACCCCCTTCTATAAATATGATGACGTCAGGATGAGGTCTGATCGTCGAAGATTTTGCATATTTTATCACTTTTTTGCACGTGTCGATAAAATTATTATTCACTGAGAAAACTGAAGTCCCCACTGACTGATCTAAAATCTGACTCGCCTAATAGGCTATTTCAATAATACTTAATGTCACACCCATCAAATTCACTCACCAGACCTCCAGTGCTTATGTGTACAGTCTTTTGAATCTAGTCCATACAGGACAGAAATTGTGGGGGGAGTCAGATTTTGTTGGGTGCACCAACAAAATCTGACTCCCCCCACTTTATTAATAGTATAAGATGTCACACCCACCAAATTCACTCAGGAGACACGTCTGGACCTCCAGTGCTTATGTGTACAGTGCCGAAGAACATTCGCTGAGCAATAACTTAATGATTCTTCAAATCTGTTTAAGTGTGATTGTTTTTCACCACGTCCCTATGGGGACAATGAAGAATTGTTTACTTTATTTATATATACTTTGTATAAGTCTTATGACATTGGCATGAGTCTTCTTGATGACATTTTAATCGTGCAGTAACAGTCACACAGCATAAGCTGTGGGTGTATTATTTGAACTAGTGTTTTCTGAGTGTTTTGTGCATCATCAACTGTTCAGTTGCATGTACGCTGAATTAAAGTTTTCTCTGCCATTACAGATGTGCCAGACATTGAGTGATGTCACTTCCCTTTGATGGCCATTTGTCACAGGGGAGACAGCTGAATGTCATTAGATTTCATGTCGATCAGCTGGTATGTAAGAGCACAACTGTAGTGAACTTTGTTCTTTGGTTTGTAGCCCTGCATTTTTATTGCTTGCTAAATGCTGTTTTTAATGTTATTTTTCTAGTTTGATGACTGTCCTTGTATGTCATCTATAATCTATGACAAAAGAAAGAATTCAGTGGACTGGGTGCACTCCAAAGGACAAGAGGGAAGCAAGCTGTGCTATAAAAAATGATTTATGTTGCACATCACTGCTTACCCTAAAAAAATTATTGACACAGTACACACATATACACACAAACAATTTATTTTTTATCCACAAGCAACACAAATATAGTGAGCATCCAGGGATGGCCTTTTAGCACAGGAGTGGTGGTACCACCGCGTACAGCTGCCACAGCCAATCTGAAAGAGAATACATTATTGCATTTATTGTTTATTTTATTTTATTTTTTTCCAAGTGATCGACTATGATGATACTTAAGTAAAATATCATCAACTCAATTTAAGACTACTACTATTACAACTACTACTCCTCCAAATGGCAGAGTTCACGTTAGCCAAGTTAACAGCATTACCCAGCATAGGTCGTCTGAGTCACCACATTCCTCTTCCCCACACAAGTGACAGCACTGACTCAGGTCATCTATTTAAAACAAAAACAGATTAGAAGGTGTATTTGCCAATCCTTCTCCAGAAAATGACACATCACAATTGGATGTCAACGGTTTGTAAATATTTTTATAGAGCCAAAATACTGCCTAATACTAATCTTTCAAGTGGTCCCACATAAAGAGATATACAACAAAATTAATACAAGGATTTTCAGAAACAACTGGACATACCAGTCCTTAGCAGAAGGGTTCTGGCTGTATCGAATCGATGCCTTTCAAGTTCCTCCTCTGAAGTTTCAAAGTCGATTCCTGCCTCATCCTTAATAACGCTCTCAGCTAACTGAAAATAGAAATGACCAAATTATTAAAATCTTTTAAAAAGGTAGTTTTCATTGTTTGATTGCATAAAAAATGACAGAGAATATATAAGCAGACTATAGAGGGTTCACACTGACCCAAATTTTGGTTGATTTCAACAGATGAAATCATAATTCACACATAAAATGAATACTTGACACCTGTTTTGTTACCTTACAGTATTTTTTTCTTTCATTTTTGCACTATGACTCTGATTTGAGAGCATTATTAAAGCAATAATGAAACACTTACTTTGAGGGCAAAGACACCACATGAGGGTACTGACAGCCACTCTGGACACATTGCATCCCTTGTCTCTCAGGAATTTTCTAAATGTACACAATATTTCACGTTTTAAAATTATCTTTGGAATATGTGCTCTCCATCATTGTAAGTAATGTTTTAAAAAAAATTACTGAATTACATTTACCTTGTTACATTCCCCAAATGGGTCAAAGAAGAGAGCCCTCTTATGAGAGGAGAAGATGACCTACATGGAAGCACAATGTCAATATTCATACATTGTAGGCCCTGAATATATTGAATGTGTATACGTAAATATACACAAAGATGCAGGAAAGTTTTTTCCACCTTTTAGCACAGATATGAGTACACAATACAAACTGCAGAGAGCATAAAAGCCTCAGTTTGCATGGATTTAGTCTGCAAAGGTGCACACAGCTCCAACATCACATACCAACTTTCACATTAGATTAAAAAATTCAAATTAATGTCTGAATGTTACTTATTAATACTACAGCTATACAGTGCACCACAGATTTTGCAGACATATCAGTGAAATGTTCTGTTTGATGTCCTCAGTTGGCTGTATGTCATTATGTCCTTTAAGTTTATGAAACACCTGCTGCATATAAAGCTGCTGAAATGATTGGTCCATCTTTAAAATTAAATTGATGAGCACATTTTCACGTGGCACAAGAGTTATAGCTTTGGTCAGCATATAATGGTGATTGATGTTATCTGTTTTGGTACACATCTACATAGGTCAGCTCTCACACAGATTCCCGATGCAATAGTGTATTAGTAATAAAGCAGCCCTTATAGATAATGTTTATATTTAAAGTAGCTAGCAGTCCAAGATAAGTCTACCTCCCCATACACATATTACTTCTAATACCACTTCTTAGTACTGCAGACCATAATGTGGCTCATTTGATCCCTGCTTACAGCACAAAACTGCAGAGAGAAAGCGTGGCGAAGAAGCTGGAGAAAAAGTGGTACGATAGTGTGGTTGAGACTCGGTGGTGGTTGAGGATGCTTCGACTGAATAAACTGGGAGGTTCATCAGTCAGTCCTGACAGCTTTTAACAAATGTTCCACTGAATCAGTAATAACCTTTAATATATCAGCCTGGTTTGGGTCACTATCCAACATCCATCGCAATCCACTAAATAAATCATATCAATGAGCAGTAAAATAATTGGACTGGAGCAGGATCCACTTATCAGCATTTGCAATCGAAGGACTAAACTTAAAGGAACACGAATAGCCTCAGACACCACCCATACAATGCATAGCCAGTAGTCTTCTACCCTCAGGCCAGAGGGTCACTCACATTCCGGACACAGAGAACCATGTCCAGTTTCATGCCTACATCCATTACACTCATGAATAACCGATCTATTTATTTATCTGTTTGTTTATTTACTTATGTATACATTCGTAAAACCATTCAGTTTGACTTGACTTATTTTTTAATCTGTTTTATTCTTTTTAACACATTCTTTTATGGTTTTATTGCCTATTTTTCATGTGTTTTAGCTTTAGCAAGCTTTAGCTACTGATGACTGTTGGACTGCTGGTTTGTGATGTGCATGTGTGTGGTATATTGTGTTGTGTTGTTGAGTATGCGAACTGTACACACACTGATGCTCTGCACAGATGAAGTCCCTAATGGATTAATAAAGTTCATTGAATTAAATTAAACTGAACTGAACTGAAATTAATTGAACTGAACTGATTTGAAATGAACTGAATTTAACTGACAGAGTCCCTATCCGATGTCTGACTGAAGATTTTGCCATTACTACACTGTGTAAAACATCACAGCACATAGTGATATATAATACACTCACAATCAACAACCAATGGTGATTTTCATTTATGATTCCAAGCAGCATTTTGTACTCCATTGGGTCCAACTAAAATGTGAAAAGAGCAACAACGGTGTTAGCTTGAGATTAAAAAACAAAAAAACACATACCAAATGTCTTTAAAATAAGTCTATGCGTTAGATTGTACTGCAAACCTTCAGCTTTGAACGTTTTCCTCTCCAAATGTCACTAATAGCAAAGGTGTCAATAACTCTGGCCTTTTCCTTGGAATTGCTGTTGAAGTCCTGCACAAGGACTGTAAGATATGCATTAATTACCTGAAAAAAATGAGAGGAAAAAAGAAAGATATTCTGAAGCTTACATAAACACAAATTATGATTGCAGAAGGTACGTTTTGCACATAATTGACCTGATCACACAAAATGAAATTTTTATAGATAATTTCATAGTTACAGATATAATGACTAAAAATAATGACAATACTACCTCACTTTCCAGTTCCTTATTTGGAGCTGTCCTTGCTCCATCAGAAAAAAAAATCTTGTACGGCCCTATTTTTGAGCAAAGGACAAAAGGGCTCTTTCCTGCCCACGCATCTCTGATGCCTGTAAAACAAATACATATGAAAGAAACAGTAAAAAAGTACCATTTGGGACACGTTTCAGTCCTTGAGACTCTAGGCCAATAATTTTAAAAGATACTTTGCATGAATAGTACATGGAGATGAAAAAAACTCAGTAGTAAAATGGCAATTTCATACACTTTTCTGATGATGGTGGTGCAGGGGCAGTGGCGGCTGCGGTGGCGGCTGCTGGTGGTGGGGCATCAGCAGTAGCGGCTGCTGGTGGTGGTGCAGAGGCAGTGGCGGCTGCTGGTGGTGGTGCAGAGGCAGTGGCGGCTGCTGGTGGTGGTGCAAGGGCAGCGGGGACTGCTGGTACAGAGGCAGTGGCGGCTGCTGGTGGTGGTGCAGTGGCAGCTGCTGGTGATGGTGCAGAGGCAGTGGCAGCTGCTGGTGGTGGTGCAGAGGCAGTGGCGGCGGTGCAGTGGCAGCTGCTGGTGGTGGTGCAGAGGCAGTGGCGGCTGCTGGTGGTGGTGGTGCAGGAGCAGTGGCAGGTGGTGCTGGGGCTAGCTTGTGAGGGATCCTTGGCACTTCCTTCCTGAATGGTGTCAGGTGGTCCACATTTATTTTTGGAAACACTACCAAATTGTCATCTACAAAGTCAACATTCTTTCCTGCTATGGCAGAAATTGAGAATGGACTAAGGAAAGACGCATCCAGTTTGCTGCCCTTTCTTTGCTGGCTTCTTACATTTCTCCTCCACACTCTGTCACCACTTAAAAGCCTCCCTAGCTTTTCGCTCAGACTGACGTTTAGTCTTTTTTTGTGCCTTTGCAATATTGTCCTGTACGCTGAGGAGGACTTGTGAAAGAGCCAGCACATCATCAGACACTGACTCAGAAGCCACTGCTTTTTCCGCACTACGGTCAATCTATTGATAAATCATCCATAACAGTAGTAATATCAGTCATCAGTAAAAAGTGATCCAGTGAAATGAAATATTAATGTATGTACACCAACCCTAAAATCCTCTGGTATTTCAGAAGGGTATCGTGCCTCCCTTCCGAACATCAGGAGGTACGGACTGTATTTAGTCGTGATTTGTTTTTTTTGTCCTGAGCCCAAACATGACTGCGTCAAGGTGCAGATCCCAGTCTTTGGGATGTTTTGACACCATCTTGGAGAGTGCTCTGATAATGTTACAACAAAATAAAATAGTGTCAGTGTTTATTAAGAAATTTTCTCTTTAAAAAGGGAATCAGGTATCATAATACCTTGCCAGAGCCCCCCAAAAGTTAATTCTTGGACATTTTTAAAGGCACATTTAGCTACATTATAAATGGCACAAATTACATTGCAGAATTACTTAACTAGGTGAGGAGTCGGCGTGATAACCATCATGCCTTTTCAGAAGCAGTTGGTTGTACCCTTAAATATGTATCAATCTAATACCCATCAAAGCATTAATTAACATAGAATAATATCATGAGACACAAAGCCATTTTCTTACTTTTGAATGGTGCCATTCATTTTTTCAACCAAACCATTATTGTTGGTCAGTGTAAATGTGTTACCTCATTTACGAACTCCTTCCCCTGGTCAGTTAAAATCCGTTTGGGGGCCCCAAACAAGTAAAAGAACTTCACTATACATTCAGTCACTTCTTTTGCTGACTTGGACTTTAGAGGATACGCCATTGACCACTTTGTGAGGTAATCCACCATCACACACGTACTGATTGCCTCTGTCAGTCAAAACCAGCTTGCCTACCAGGTCCATATCAATTAACTCAAATGGTTGAGTTACCTTAAGGAAAAGATTAAAATGGTTTTAACAGCTTGAGAAAGTTATGATAAAATAATTATACTCAGCAATCATTTGAAAAAAGGATTTTTAGAAACATTTAAATATAACGGATACATTTAAAAGTAGAATGAATATGAATCCCTGCATGCCTCCTTGAGAGACTTGTCACCACTTCAACATTGTGACAGGGTCACCTGTTACAGTGAAGCTCTTAGAAATTAGAGAAAAAAAATCCAACTTACTATAGGGGTATACTCCACCTCCTCTTTTATGGTCTGACAGGCCTGGCAAGCAACACACTGGGATACCTAAATTCATCAGAACATTCAAGACAAAAAGATTTTATAATATATCATTAAAAATAGGGATGCACCGAAATGAAAATTCTTGGCCAAAACCGAAAACCAAAAATGAGGAAACCAAGGCCAAAAACCGAAAACTGAAACACCGAAAGAAACGATTATGTCAATTATTAGAACCATTGCATTTATAGCTATGACTGTGTACTAACCTCACAAAAGTCAAGGCATTGCAATTCAAAGAATAAATCAATTATAAAAGTAGGCTATGAAAATATTTATTTAGCACTGACATTACAACAATGTACAATATAAATTAAAATTCAAAACAAAATGTTTAACTTGACCTATAACTGACTGGTCTGCTGAAAGATTCTAAAATTAAATATGTTCTCTCATAAAAACACAAAGTGTATTTAAGTCAAGTGCCTTTTTAATTTTTTCTGTAGGACTTCTACAACAATGTGCATTCAGAACAAGTGCAACTGCTGAAAGATATAACAATATATTCTCTGCAGGCCTACAACATAACAGTGTATCAAAACAAAAGATTGCCATAGCCTGTAGGCCTTTAACAACAACAAATGCACCAAGAATTGCGGATGTGCAAAGTGAAAAACAAATATTTTAACACTAGACACATGCCTATTCTACTTCTTGAGGTAAAGTGGCAAGTTTTTCTTGATGAAGAGTAGCTTCTCTGCTTTATCACAGTGAAGTCTGTTCCTCTTCTCATCAAGAACATGAGCTGCAGCACTGAACAGTCTCTCGCTGTTAGTGCTTGTGCACGGAGCAGACAAGTACTTGCGTGCCAACTTTGCCAGGTCAGGAAAGCAGCCATGGTTGTTTCTCCAGTAGGCAAGAGGGTTATCACTTCTGGAGATGGGGACTTCAAACAGATAACCATCTAACTGTTGAGCGGTTGAGCTTGTTGTCTGCCTGACATTTGAGAAAGATAAAAGGGCCAGTGCATAAACATTTTTAATTTTTTATCAAATAAAATTAAAACTGTCTAGCAGAAAAATAAAATCATCTGATAAGTCACATATAATAAGTCAGAACAGAATAGCCTACCTATTATTCGGGGCACTCTCTTGCAGGATCTCATTGAACATATCAGACAACGAAGGTGCATGCCCCACATCTGGTGCAGAGAGATGCGTCCTTTTTTTCTGTGCTCTGCTCTCCTCCTGCGCTGTGTGCCGGTCCGTCTCTGAGCGGGTTGTCCGCATCCATCGCGGCCTGGATCATTTCTCGTGCTCGCTGCTTTATTCCCACATCCAAGTAATGATCCTTATAACGCGGATCAAGTACAGTCGCGATGAAGTGCAGAGGATCCGAATAGATCTCAGTGAAACATGTGTTCACAGACTCCAAGAGTGTACTTTTCATTGTTTTCATTCCGTGGTCCGTCTCACAACCTCTTTGTTTAGAAGACGCTTTAGTGCCGCAATTAATGGAATAACGTCTGCTACAGATGCATCGGAGGAGCTGATCTCTTTAGTTAGCTGCTCAAAGGGGGCAAGAAGAGAGAGAATGTTCTCTATCAAGACCCACTGGTGTGAAGTGAATGTCGCGGGGAGCTCGTGATCTGCGCTGTATGCAGCCAAGACTCGCTTTTGCGCAAAGAGGCTTTCCAGCATGTAAAAAGAGCTGTTCCAGCATGTATTCACATCTTGTTGGAACCGTTTTATTGGTGTTTCAAACTGATCTTGCATAGACTGTAAGTGGGAATAGGCCAGCTGAGAATGTTTAAAGTGACCAACAATTCTTCTGCCAATAGCCAATACGTCTTTTACGCTGCGCTGAGACAACACTCCCTCGTTCACTGCCAGATGTAGTGTGTGGGCCATGCACCGTATTCCTTTCAGCTGGCTTTCTTCTATCGCTTTTGCCATATTTCTTGCATTGTGACTGACTATGGCATGCACTTTAGATCGGTCGATATGCCAGGTGTCGAACATCTTGGCAAATGCATCACAAATGGCTGCTGCTGTGTGTGACCCTCTAAACTCTTGTGAATGGAGCAGAATCTTTTGCAGCTTGAAATCTGCGTCGATCCATTGTGCGGTTAGACTCAGCATACTGGTGAGGCTGACGTCTGAGCTCCATATGTCGGTCGTGAAACTGATAGCTGTAATATCTGATGCTATATGCATGGACATGAGTTGCGACAACATTAAACAGCTCGGGTAAACACACATCTGAAAAATGCCGTCTGCTTGGCATGGCACAACGGGGCTCAATGTGATCTATCAGCCTACAAAATCCCACATCTTCTACAAAAGAGAACGGCTGATCATCTAAGGGAATGAATTCCATGATTTTTTGTGTAATGCCCTTTGCCTTGGCACCATCACTGGAAAACTTTCTTGCCTTTTCAAAAACGTCCGCCACAGACTGAGTGGGCGTGCTCGGATTGACTTTCCTTTTCTGTGCCGCCTTCTTCTCATATTCGGAATGGCTATCGGGATGTTTGGATTTGAGGTGATAAATTAAACCCAACGTTGAGAAACTCTTTGCAGATACACCCCCTCTTGAAATTTCAGCATTGCATGCTTTGCAAATCGCTATCCGTGGGTTTTTCTCCGAGATATTGAAATAAGTCCACACCGCAGACATGTTGGCTCTTATCCAGATAACCGTGTGCTGGCTGCGCTTTCTGCTTGCGTCATTACAATTCTGTTTCAGCCGTGTTGTTTCGGTGATTTAGGTCATTCGGCTGAAAACCGAAAATGTACTTTTGGGCCATTTTCCGCCAAAAATTTTCGGTGGCCGAATTTTTCGGTGCATCCCTAATTAAAAAGGATGATACAAGGACTAGAGAAATACATTTTATATTTTGTGAGTATGATATCATGAAAAAGCATGCTTTGAAACAAAGAAAATGTTTAGTGCAAATTAACCCAGGTGTTGATATCCCTCGTCATTCCAGGCCAGTGGAACCTAGAGGAAATGGCCTCCATTGTCTTCTGCTGGCCACAATGTGCCCCTGTGCTGCTTGCGTGGAAGTCAACAAATATGCTGTTGGCTTCCTCTGTGCCACTGACAACTTTGACCTTGATGGCCTGGGGTGTTCCCTTGTGGCGGATGTAATACAGCTTTCCATCTGTTAATAATACGTTAGTTTATTAGTTTACAAAGTCCTGTAGCATTGTGTTTCC
>JAPZDX010111775.1:0-10316 GCA_029783625.1 Naso annulatus | reverse complement strand
CTTGACTGGCTAGCAGCACCGAAACGGCCCCCACTGCAGCCACTACATTCCACATACCGAAGGAGGGAGGATGTGTCTGTCTTCTTATGGTCATACTTTAAAATTACAGTGCAACGGCAACAATGCACATTCCCTGTGTACTCTTTTGTTTCACTCACAACAATCAAATCAAAGTACTCCCACAGACCAGCCTTTCCATTCTTGTTTGGGATTTTAATTAGCGCCCCTTTCGCTATCTTGTGCCTTTTTACTGATGCCCCCTTTTGCTGCTGTAATACTGTAAATTTCCCCACTGTGGGACTAATAAAGCAACATCTTATCTCTCATCTCCGTTTTTCCATGGTGACACTGAACTAAGAGCCTCTTTTTTCCCCTCATTTTTCCTGCCGTCAAACCACTAACGTTACTTGCAAACAAGTCAATGACGTGTGTTTTTGTGTGTCACTGTGTGAGGAGTGACTGACACTCAGGCTCAGAGGTGATAAGTGTGTGTGTGTGTGTGTGTTTGTGTGTGTGTGTGTGTCAACACAGCAAAGCAGACTGTATGTGTGTTTCACATACTAGGTTAGTGCAAGGAGCATACACTTTAGAGCAGGAAAAAAAAAAAGGAGCCCGGCCCAAAGTAAACTCAGATTATTTACTTTATTATCTTTATGCAGGTCTGTCTTTTTTACTGCAGGCACCCACCTGTGAGAGCGAGGGAGAGAAAAATGAACCAAGCAAACGGGAGAAAGGAAGGGAGAGTGTAGCTATTTCATGTTTTTATTCAAGAGTACATACAATATAATACATACAATATAACAGGTTGACGTGCTATGGAAACATTGAACAGTCTCATCACCTTGATGTGGACTGTCATGGCAGAGGCAGCTGCGGGTATAATAATAATTCAAATTACCGTAACCCCTGAAAGTGGGGGGACCAAAAGTCCCCTTGCCCCCCTATTCTGGCACCACTGATTAGGTGATTCCAAGATGAAGGAAACTTCCCCTGGAGCCTAGAGACTGGTGGTGGTGTTGAGAGGGAGTGATGTTGGGACCACATCATGATGGAGAAACCCTGCTTCTGTATTTGGTTGAAGATGTCTTGTTATATAAGATTGAGGTAGTGGAGGGGTGGAGGTGGGTCACGAGAATTCTTGCGACACTGAAATGACAGCAGAATGACAGCAGAGATAGAGAGCATTTTTAGAGTTTGACCGCTAGCAGGGGGAATGGCTAGAGGAGAGTATGTCGGTGAGTGATTGGATGGGAATGAGATTAAGTAGGTGTGGTATTAGAGACAGCGGGCAAAATGCTTGTGACACAGGGTGCTTCTCAAGTCTCTTATTTGTCATTTCCCTGCTCCTCAATCCTTGAACTGGAAGTTGTTTTGGTGATGCCATCTTGCAGACCATCCCAAAGCTCTTATTTGTGCCCCAGGGAGCGAGGAACGAGGAGCAATCATCAAGGAGCAATGAGCAAGGATACACAGAGTTCATCCTCTGAAGAAGTCTCCCAGCTTAACAATCAGGTATAAAAACTCCGCCTCCACAGCTGGATCAGCTGGCATGAACACATTAAACAGCTGATATGAATGACTTGCATGAATCAGTAAGTAACACAACAAGACAAGAACTAAGACTTACATCATGACCACTGGTGAGCAGGTAGCTTGTCCATTAGGAAGATATGACAAATTATCTAATAGGTTGTGTCAGAGGGAATGTAATCAATGTAATTGTAATAGCAGACGTTAAAAAAAAACACAAAAAAAAATGTACAACCCGCAATTACACAATATACAACCATTCATAGATAATATGACTGTGACAATACATATATGAAAACTTCATATTGAGAATTAGTGAAGACTGGAAAAACAGAGGAGAGGGGCTCTAACATTACATAGAATTTGTAGTGTTTGTGGAAATACATGAATAGGCAGTTATTTCCAAATCACCCCCCCACACACACACATTGTACAAATTCATGTACAAACTAAATTATATAGAGATATAACAAAACAGAAGCAACGAGACAAAATATCAGATACCAGGGGATACACATCATTCAATTACAAAGCCAGAGAACAAAAACATTGAAAACATTGAAGGAGGTACGTAGAGTTACCATTTTAAACGCCTTTTTGTTTTCGGAGGAGAGAATGGTTTTAATGTATTGTTTGGTTTCATTATTCAGATAAAATAAATGAGGGCTTTGATTTACTAAATTTGAATTTTGTATATGAAATTTTGCTAAAAGGATAATTAGATTAATAATATAATGTTCTTTAATTTTTTTGTTACCTTTATTGAATCCAAACAAGACATTCTCTAGACATAAAGTAAAATCAGGGTCAGTGTTATTGATAACGAACCCGCTCAAGTCCCTCCACAGCTTCTTCGTATGTTCACAGTGCCAGAACAGATGATTAAGTGTTCCTGGGAGTACATCACAGAATGAACAGTTTACACTGATGTCCTTTTTAAATCTAATAAGATAATGACTTGCTGGATAATATTTATGAAGAATTTTAAAATATACTTCTCTTACTTTGTTTGTTAAAAGTTATTTCAAGGGAAAGTAGTCCAGATTTTTCCAAATAAGGACTTTTACCAAGTTGCACCAGTAGTTAGCAATACAAGGTACGCAGATAACATCACTTTGAAATAGATGACACTTTTGTTGTTATTTTTGGTAGACAAAAAACAAATCCTGGGGTAGCCACGTTTTGTCGGAGCTCCGGCACATTATCCTGTTTCAACTATTTCTGTTGGCGTCAAAACTCAAAACTAAGCGGATTTTAATCCAGGTGATGTCCCTGGATCAGCTGTGGAGCAAAGCTGCTGGCAAAATGCCCCCAAAAAACACTACTAAAAAGAAAGACGCACCGGCGGCCTCTCCCTGTGTTGGTGATGCTACGTTAGCAGGTGGCGCTAGCCCCCCATCCACTAGCCTGGAAAAAGATCTGGGCCTAACCAGAGCTTTGGAGGCAATGACGGCAAATATCGCTCAGATTATGGATGAAAAGCTGGAAAACATGGCGCTTGATATCAAAGCCAACATCTATCAGAGTCTGAAAGAAGTTACCGAACGGGTCGACGATGCTGAGCAGAGGATCCTAGTGGTGGAAAACGCTTCGGCTGATACTGAAAAGCACCTGCTAGCTCTGGAAAAGACGGCTAACGAGTTGACGGAGCGTCTCCACAACTACGAAAACCTGGGGCCGACGCAAAAACCTACGGATCATAGGCCTACCAGAGAAGCTGGAGAGGATGAATGCAACATTGTTTATGGAGACGTGGATACCCCAGATCCTGCAGCTCGACACTAAAGCGGGGGCGCATCAAGTTGGAGAGGGCACACAGGCTTCAGGGCCCGGAGTCGTCCAGGTTTCCCCACGCCATAATAGCGAGGTTCCATAACTTCAGCGATCGCCAACGAGTGATGGATGCAGCCTGACGACTGAAAGACATCCGAGTTGAGGGAACGAGGATTCACTTTTTTCCGGACTTTGCTGCCGCAACACAGAAGAGGCGACGCGAGTTCGACCAGGTGAGGAAGAAGCTGCAGAATATCGAGGGGGCTCGCTACGCCATGATCTACCCTGCTTCACTGAGGATCACGGTGAATAACACTGTTAAGACGTTTCATTCTCCAGAGCAAGCCTCTGTCTTTGTTGACTCTCTATAGTGGATTGAAAATATGTAACTGAAGCGGGTAATGTCATCACTGTTTGGGTGAGGCGTTAATTAATAGGGCAATTGCCCTGCTTAAAAAGCACATTTTGCATATGATACTCTGAACTAACTCAGGATTAATCTCCAAAAGCGCCATATGGATACACTGGTATTTTTATTTTATTATTATTATTATTTTTTAATCTAATAAGTTAGTTATTTGTGAAATACCAGTACTTGTTATTCATACAATGCCTGCTTACTGCCAACCAGGCAAAATAATCATTCTGCTTTCCATGGCCGACGACGTAGGGACTTTTGTTTGATTTTACTCAACTACGCCATCAGGTCTTATAATGTACCAAATAACCCCCACCCCCACCCCTTTTTTTTCTCCTCTCCTCTTTTGGCAAGTTGGTTTGCTTTACTTTGGTTTTCATCTAGGGTGGGGTGGCTCATATATTCTCAGTCACTTTAATTTTAATAAACTGTGCCAGCTCGTTCAGGAGTATGCTTGCATTTAGGGTAAGGCAAAGGGTTCACCTTAAAGGAGGGATTGAACTTACTCTCTGTTCAAGTTTAAAGGTCCTGGTATGGCCAGTGAAGGACCTAGTGTTTGTGTTTGTAAATAGTTTTATTCTAACGTTGGCCACTGTTTTGTTGCAAGTTTACAATGTACTCAGTCTGATTAGCTTATTAGTATGTATGACAGTGAGTATTAGCAACAACTTGAGTTATGTTAAAGTCTATTTAATTTAGTTATGAGTATTCCTAGTATCAAACTCTGCACTTGGAATGTGCGGGGTATCCATCACCCAGTAAAAAGGAAAAAAATTCTCACCTCCCTTAAAAAGGCAGGTGTGGAGATTGTGTTACTGCAAGAAACCCACTTGGTGGACCAGGAACATCTTAAACTGAAACGAGATTGGGTAGGCGAGACTTCTTTTTCATCCTACACCTCAAACAGTAGAGGCGTGTGCATTCTAATTAACAAGAAACTGCCCTTTAAACTTGAATCTTGTGTCAAAGACAGTAATGGACGCTACATTATAATTAAAGGCCTATATGGAAAATATATTTCAATTCTTAACATGTACACTCCACCTGGTCACCCTACTGATTTTGTCACAAAGGCATTTTTGGAATTTGCTGAACTTGAAACTGAGTGCTCTATAGTAGGTGGTGATTTCAATTGCCACCTGAACCCACTTATTGATAGACTACCGGCAGAAACTGGGGCCCCTTCAAAAAGAGCTAGAGCATTAACAGATACATGTAATGAATTCGGATTTGTGGACATCTGGAGAACTGTGCATCCTGATTTAAAAGAGTTTACTTTCTTTCCCAGCGCTCACAGAACTAGCTCCAGGATAGATTACTTTTTTGTTCCTAAGCTGATGCTATCATCTGTGGTGTCTTGTGAAATAGGAGTTATTTCTGTTTCTGATCACAGTCCAGTATTTTTACAACTGCTGGTTAATGAAAAACAAGGTTTTACTAACTCTTGAAGGTTTAACCCATATCTACTCAGCGACCCCAAATTTGTTTCATATTTCAAGTCAGAATTTAAAATCGTTTACTCCATAAATAGAACACCAGATATTTCTCCCTCAGTGTTGTGGGAAACTTGTAAAGTGTATGCCAGGGGTCTGATTATCTCCTATACGAAAAGTAAAAAACGCAAATCTCTGGAAGCCCAAATGAAACTAGAGGGTGAACTATCCAACCTTGAAAAGACGTACGCTTAATATCCATCTGAGGCTAATATGAAGGCTATGCTGGCCACAAAAGCATATCTAAATTCTCTGCTCACCCAGAAGGCCGAGCAAAGTATCAGGCTCGCTAAACACAGGCTATATGAGTGTGGCAATAAACCGAATAAATACCTTGCGAGATTAGTAAACAGGAAGAGTGACTCTCAGACAATTTCATCTATTAAAGACACAAATGAATCTAGTAAATTTGACACAAACGGCATTATTAGGGTGTTTAGGGATTTTTATAGTAAGCTATATGCTAGTGAGGAGCCCTCCGGAGTACAGGATCTGATTGATAAATTCATGTCTAAACTCACTCTACCTAAACTATCAGATGAACAAAGACAAGAGTTAGATAAACCAATTATGAAACAGGAGGCTTTGGAGGCATTGCAGACTCTACAGCTGGGAAAAGCCCCAGGCCCCGATGGTCTTAGCTGCGAATTCTATAAAGAATTTATGTCAGAACTCATAGACCCTTTTCTGGAGATGCTAAATTATTCGTTTGTAAGAGGATCTTTACCTGAGTTCCTCACTGAAGCCAATATCAGTCTGATACTAAGAAAAGAGGAAACCAGCTGATGAGTGCCCTTCGTATCGTCCTATAAGTCTGTTAAACGTCTATTTTAAAATACTTGCCAAAATACTAGCACGGCGCCTTGAGAAGGTACTTCCCAACATTATTAATGTCGATCAGTCAGGATTTGTTGTTGGCAGGAACTCTTGTAATAATATGAGAAGGCTGTTAAATGTAATTCAATTGTAGCAGCAGCAGAAACTGGCGACAGAGTCGAATGGCCTTTTCTTTTTTCTGCTCTTGACACCTTTGGGATGGGAGAAACATTCTGCAGGTGGGTTAAACTTTTATATAACAGACCACTGGCAGCTGTTCAGATTAATGGGCAGACTTCTTCTTATTACCCCCTAGGCAGGGGCACCAGACAGGGCTGCCCCCTATCCCCGCTGCTGTTCGCCATAGTTATAGAACCTCTCGCAGAAGCTATAAGGAACAGCTCAGATATAACTGGAATCTCTGCTGGTGAAAAAGATCATAAAATAGCCTTATACGCTGATGATATTTTACTTTTTGTAACTAATCCACAGACATCTGTACCAGCTGTTTTGGAAATAATAGATCAATTTGCCAGTGAGTTCTCAGGGTATAAAATTAATCGTTCCAAATCTGAGGTCATGCTTCTAGGTATCCCTTGTTGCCCCACTTCATTTTCATTTCCATTTAAATGGTCACCTGAAGGTTTCACTTACCTGGGGATTTCAATTACTCACTAGAAGCACTGTACAAAACTAATTTTGAGCCTCTTCTGAAACGCATTAGGGATGACCTAGACAGGTGGATATCCCATCCCAGCATACTCCTCTGGAGTTACAGGTATTCCATATTTGGAGAGAAATTCTGTGTAGCTCAGCAAAAACTCATTATCGTTAAATAACTGTGTTACCGAAATAATATGCGTGAACCATTTCTCATAAAATAAAGGTTTTCTCCTATATACAGTATGTTTATTGTTCCAAATGAACTATTTGTGAGGCAAAAAGTTTTATATTAGTCTGTAATCTTATAATTACAGACTAATATAAATTTAAGGCCACCTAATTTGGAGAATATGTACTTACTTGCTTAATCCTCTTCGTGCCTTGGGGAACATTAGGTTGCGACTATCTGCTTCCATCTGGTCCTAAGCAGCATGTTGTGCATCACCCCATATTAGGTTTGCTGTTTTCAATTCTGAGGTCACAGTTCTCAGCCAGGCTGTTTTTGGCTTCCCTTGTACTTCTTACCAGGTGGAGTCTATCTCAAGGCTACTTCAGGAATGCGGTCCTGGTCCATTCTGAGGACATGTCCGAGACATCTGAGCCATCAACGTTTAATTTCCAGCACCACAATTGGACAGTTTGTCTTTTTATACAGGTCCTCATTGGAGATCTTTTCCGGCCAAAAGATATGACATATTTTCCAGAGACATTGTGGAATGCACTGATCTTTTTCATGTCACTCTCAGCCACTCTCCAGCATTCTGAACCATACAGCAAAACTGATTTAACATTACTCTTATACAGTCGGATCTTGGTGTTTAAGCTGTATTGCTTTGATCTCCAGATTTTGGAGGCTTGCAAATGTGCTTCGAGCTCCTCTGAGCCTTATACTGATGTCCTTGCTGCATGCATTGTCCTTGCACAGGAGACTACCCAGGTACGTAAATTCCTCGACATAATCAAGGGGGTTGCCGTCCACAGTGATTGGTGCGTGTGGTGTTTTGGAGAATATGTCGTGGGGTATAACGTTCCAAATTGATGTGGGGTTGTTTAGAATTGACTTTGAATGTATTATTGAGGATGGTAAAGTTGAGGTTTTGCAAATTGCACACACATGTTAATAAAACGGGCGTGCGAAATATGAATAAAACGTGCATGTAATGTATAAACATGTGTTCAAATTTATAAAACTTTATAAAAAAAAGAATATGCGAGTACGTTAAAAAACAAGTAAACACATCCTTTTCACCTCCCACGCTCTGCAGATTCTCTTCTCTTACTCGTTTATTCTTTACATAGCTTTCTGGCTTGCGCTCTGGTAAACCTGTTTTTACCTGCCTTTGCTACAAACTGTGGGAAATTCCCTTAGGCAAAGTCTGCAGAGATGCAGACTTGCAGAAACTGGCCATAAAGCAGCTGGGGCATAGCTAGGGATGTTGGGCCCCCAGACAGAAATTTACACTGGGCCCCGCTTAGCCGGCAAGCCAAGCAAAACATTTTGCGTCGTTTTACGAATATCTATGCACTTTAACGTATTTTTGAACTATCATTTCCCTATATTAATGGGCAATATTTTTACTATGGTTAAATGAAAATTATTTGTAGTATTATTTCCTTCACATTTGTTTATGTAGGCTATTTATTGCCCTCATTTTCTTCGCCTCCGTCTTCTGTCCTCTCCTCCTCTTCACGACCCTCAGAAAAACCTTCATTTTCCCTGTGTTCCTCTCTTCCATCATCCTCATCGTCTTGCTCTTTATCCCTGCTTTCTCCTCCATCCTCCACATCTTCTTTCTCCCTATCTTCCACAAGGACAGGACCCTCTACAAGCATGAAGCATATTAGCCTAACAGACAATACAGCAGGCTAGTGAGGCTACATGATGTTAGTGTTGCTATCAAGTTCCTCTCAGTTGACACTGCTATAAATGATTGCTTGGAATAACTCTTATTTGCCACCATGAGCTTACCTTGGCTCACATCCTCAATTACATCATCAGGGGATGGGGTACCTGCTGCCTTTCCACTCTCTTTGGCTGTCTCTGTATCTGTGGGCCATGGGGCTCATGATGTTAAGCTTTGCTAGGAAATGTTAATATTGATAATATTACATCATCTTGTTGCTATGGTGCTGATTAGTTTATGTTATGAAAAAATAAATGCTCTAATTTATTCTGGTTGACTGCATCCAAACTAAGCAACAAGCCAATGCTAGTTTAGCAAGCTGTGCATACAGGATTGCCATAACTCTTAACCTGCGTATTGGATAGACTACTAGGCTAATCAACATTAATTAAAAGATAGAAGGGTCGGACTATACCATTTGCACATTTTTGAGGGGAGGAGACAGAGGCCCCCCAGTATTTTATTTAACTCTATTTGATACAAATTTCAATCTGTTGACCAATTCATTTGGTTGCTTTTGATTCAATAATGACACTAATTACTTTACTAAGAAAAAAGACAAACTTTTCATTCCAGGCTTCTGCTCTCACGTTTTGTGTGCTGCATCTTTTTTTGTTTAAGTTAAACACTTGAACTTTAACTGCCTTGTCTAAGAGGATTGTTGTTGAACTATAAGTTCTTCTTTGAATAAGGATTAAATTGAGGAAAAATGCACTGTATTTTGTATTCTCTGCCATAGGCATTTTTAATATTAAAAAAATGCAGAATAAATTGATAACTGATTGTTAATTTTTCCAATGATCGATCAAGGAAATTTCTTCAAATGCCCATCCCTAGCTCCAAACCAGCCAATGAACTGCCTTGGTGGGAGAGGGGTATCTGTGATGTCATTATTTGTTTCACCGTCTCCACTAATGACCAGAGGAGACGGTTTCTGATCATCTGAAGCTCAGGCTGTCACCAGAGAAAGAGAAGCACATTGCTGCTGACGCTGATCCTCCTGTCAACCTCACACTCTGTGTTATCCTCATGTGATCAAGAAGCTGACACACACACACTCCTTCACTCGCTCCCAACCTGCAGGGAGCAGCTCACACTTTGCCAGCAGAGACCCTCAGCTGCTTCTCATCAGTGTCACGTTCGGCTGCAAACTGCATCTGTGTGCCAAAGGTCACCGTCTGTCTGACTGGTGAGTCATGAACCCAAACAGCAGAAAATGTTGGTGCGGTAAAGAAGCATTCAATGCTCACATGTTCCTCTGGTCTGCAGGATCATTCATGAGATGAAACCTGCTGACTTGTTCTCTCGTTATCTGCGTGAACATTTATTCATCCTCTGAGAGCTTGAATGAATGAAACTCTTTCACACATGGGAAACGCTTTGTCTCCAGTTTGTCTTTTTACTCTGATTTGAAAACACGGATCCAAAAACCCTGTCTCATACAGATCACATACAAAAGAAATGTGACACCATCAAACATCAAAGTCCAGCATAGTTAAAAAAAAACAAAAAAAACGAACACCTGTGAGGATTAAAGTTGTCGTTGATCTTCACATCACAGAGCAGCTGCATCATCTGAGACAGTCCAATCAAACCTCTGAGAGTCAGAGGACTTGATGCTCCTACAGTTTTTATTTTCATGGTTTTCTCAATAATAATAATAATAATAATAATAATAATTTTAAAACTACTTTTTAAATTTTCTGTTTGAAAAATCCA
>JAPZDX010111710.1:0-10322 GCA_029783625.1 Naso annulatus | reverse complement strand
ATCGGCTGTGTTAATCCCACTTCACGCCTTTCTCTCCTCCTCCTTTCTCACTCACGCCTTCTCTCCTCCCTCCTTCCCACTTGCGCAGACAGGAGGAGTGCCTGCGCTGGGCTCCGCCGGACTGCGGCGTGCACGAAACTTGCAAAATGCACCTGGACACACCCCGCTGGCGCGGCGCACCTACGTTGCGCCTAGACTGCGCCCGGTCTACGAAACTAGGGCCCAATGTCCGGTTTTCCTTCTGTGTGTGTATATGTGTATGCCCCCCCTCCCCCGGTTGTCATTGTTTGGGTTAGCGTGTGTGATGTAATCCCCGAGAGGCTGCCCTGTGGGCGGATCTCCAAAACTCACAACAAGAAAGCAGCAGACGCCGGCGGTGCAGCTGAAGCGTTCAAGATGCCGAAGCGCAAATGCACGTTCACAGATGAACTGCGAAAAAAAATTCCCAGTTTACCGACCCGGTCGGGACATATGGGAGGCTGAGTGCACCGTGTGCAAAGCTGGTACATATGTGTCTGTGTCCAATAAAGGTGCTGGGGACCTCACAGCTCATATGGACACAGAGAAACATAAAAAGGCAGTGCGAGGTGAGAGTAGTTGTAGCAAAGTTGACTGAGTTCTTTGTGAAACCCGGAAAAACAGAGGATGCTGTAAATGCAGCGGAGGGTGTGTTGGCATTTCATACTGTGAAACACCACCACAGCTATAGGTCTATGGATTGCACTAGTGTCTTCTTAAAAACGGCATTTCCAGACTCTGACACTGCCAAGAAGTTAAGTAGTGGCCGCACTAAGACCGAAGCCATTGTGAACGGTGTTATAGCGCCCCACTCGGTTGAAGTTGCACATGAAGCACTCAAAGAAATCCAGTACTGTGGTGTCTCTACAGACAGGAGTAACCACGGAGCAGTGAAAATATTCCCATTCATAATCCAGTACTTTGACTGGAAGAAGGGTGGTGTGCAAACAAAATTAATTGAGGTTAAAGACACACCTAATGAGACAGCAGAAACCATTGCAAAATACCTCACTGAAACACTGGCAAAAAACAATTTGTCTGAAAAATGCATTGCATTTACTGGCGACAACTACAACACAAATTTTGGAGGAATTCTGACGAAATGAAGAGGGAAATAATGTGTTTGCAAATTTGAAGAGGTTGCTGCAGAACAAGACTCTGATCGGTGAGGGTTGCCCAGCACACATACTGAATAATTGTGTTCATCATGGGGCAGACACAATAGATGTTGACCTTGAGAATATCACGTTCAAAATCTACCAGTACTTCCACATTTACACAGTGCGCGCTGAGAATCCGAAGGAGTACTGTGATTTTGTTGACATCGAGTACAGAAGGATGCTTTCTCACAGCAAAACAAGGTGGCTGTCATTGTTCCCAGGCATTGAGAGGATGATACAGATGTTTCCAGCTTTAAAAGCATTCTTTCTGTCTCAAGAAAAGCCTCCCATAGTGATAAAGAAGTTTTTCGAAAACAACTTGGTGAGATCTACCTCTGGCACATGCACTCATTGATGTCTGTCTTCCACACCCACATTCAAGCCATGGAAAAGGAGAACAACTCCATTATGGAGGTGAAGAAAATACTGAACAGCGTTCACACCATTCTTCTTGAATGCAAGAGCAACAGCTTCATGTCCCTTAAAGTTAAGGGACTACTGGCAGAAAAGCGCAGAGACGGACTTGGTGAGGGCTGTGACCAGTTCTGTGCTGATGTGCAGGGCCTGTACAGTGCATGTCTGGAGTATCTGGAGAAGTGGATGACTCCCATGGAAGAGTTCTCGACATTTATGTGGATAGATCTGAGTGAGCCACCAGATTGGAATGATGTGGAGGCCTGCATCAAGTACCTTGGAGAGAAGGGGGTGCCAATTGATGATGTCAAGTGTTTTGACCAAGTCACCAATCTGAAGAAATTCACAGAAAGGTGCAACAGTGATGAGGAGTTCATTGGCCTGCAGGTGCACCAGAAATGGATCAGATATTTTGAGAAGGCCAAAAGCATTGCATGTTACTCAGAACTACTGAAGATTGCACAGTTTGTCTTTGCACTTCCCTCTCACAATGCAAATGTTGAGAGGGTTTTGTCACTGATGCAGAGCCAGTGGACAAAGGAGAGGAACCAGCTCTCTGTTGCATCACTGAAGGGGATTCTATTTGTGCAATACAATTTCAAGGAATATTCTTGCAAAGACTTTCATGCTTACATGTTGAGCAACTGAAAACTGCTGGGAAAGATCAGCTCTACAGCAAAATATGGATGGGCAGACAAGGATGAGGAAGAAAACCAGGATGAAGAAGAGAACTAAAGACTGAAGTATGTGCAATACAATTTCAAAGACACTTCTTCCAAAGACTTTCATGCTTATTTGTTGAGCAACTGAAACTGCTGGGAAAAATCAGCCCTACAGCAAAATATGGATGGATAAACAAGGAGGATGAAGAAGATAACTAAAGATTTTGTTTTTTGTTTGTTGAAGTAATATCTTGTGAGGGTACTCTTCATTATTTTTACATTACACTGAAAATTTAGTGAGAAATATTTTGTTAAAGTTGGATTCTCTAATACAGAAGAGGTATTATTTAGAACATTATTTCATATTATTTATTTATCCACTAAGACTTGAAAAGAGCTGTTATTTTACAAGTTGATTTCTCTAACACAGAAGAGACATATATATATATATATATATATATTTTACAATTGAGGCATAATAAAGAAAGTTCAGTAACCTCTGAGAAGCCTATCTGAATTTCTGTCTTTGAGAGATAATATTTTATAATATAACAAAATATTCTATCCA
The DNA here is from genome assembly GCA_029783625.1 of Naso annulatus. Lineage (NCBI taxonomy): Eukaryota > Metazoa > Chordata > Actinopteri > Acanthuriformes > Acanthuridae > Naso > Naso annulatus. The sequence continues at coordinate 7,500 of JAPZDX010111710.1, read as the reverse complement.
TACACATAAACTTTAAATATATTAAAATTATAAGGAATCTTTGAGTAAACTGCGAGTATCATTTAAGTAGGCTATCTCGTGGCCGGGCCGAGTGTCCTCTTTTTTGGAAATCAAAATATGATAACCCTATCCTATCATGTTTACAAAGTTACATTTTTACATGTAAATAATTTAATTTGGGCCTTTCTGGTTTTCCACTAGACAAAACATGTTCTTCTATTTAAAGCAAAACAACAAACACAGGTAGATTAACAGAAAACAAAAACATAAAAACCATTAAACATGATAAAGTGCTTTCTTCAGTGGCCCTTGCGCAAGAAAGAAGGAATTTTGTTGGCCTCTAAATGGTTAAATAGTTCCCGTGGGTTTTTATGACAGAGGGGTCATAGTGACGTTCATGAGTCACAAAGTAGCATCATTATGAGGTTACAACTGTTACACCATAAATGCATCATGACTCTCTGCACACTGGGTCCAGCACTGTTGAGGTGTAACCACACAAACCATTCTTTCCCACAATACCTCAGATTGGTTAGGTTTACTGAAGAGATGCTGCTGCTTTATTTTCTGCACCTGTCAGTTTACAAGAATCATTGTATGTCCTTTACTCCTCAGCTCAGCAGAGTACAGCACATTTGCAATGCTAATGAGGAGTCATTGTCTATGTTTTGCTCTGGATGTTACTTTTTACTTCTGCTGACAAGAATGCTAATTCTTGTCAACAGAAGTAAAAAGTAACTCATTTCAGGTTCTCTCATTGCTGTGAATGAGTAACTTTGCTCAGGCACATTCATATGCAGAAGAATATGTTCAGGTATTCAGGTTATGTAAAGGTGGATACCGTCTTTATTGCTTGTCCCACCCACAACCTACAAAGCTCTGATTGGCTGTGTTTAGCTTAGCATAGCACAGGGAAAAACAGCTGCGAGACAGATGCCATTAGAAGAGGAAAAACACCAACTCCAAAAATACAGAAGATATGAATCAATTATATAGGTTTTGATCTGTTGAAAGGCATCTCTGATGGAGACAGAGCTGCTGCAGCGAATTTATTCCTCTTAATTACTTACAACAGATGTGGGATCCATGGTAATGTTATGTCTATTAATGGACAATAGAACACACAGAGTGTCTGTTCAAGAACAATCAGCTGACGGCCAAAGAACAGAAAAACACCTCCCGTCACCAGTGCAAAAGACCCAGAGCTTTATGAAGTTGTCAGGCTGCTAAGAGAAGAAATGGCAGAAATAAGGAAAAGCATAACTAACACTCAAGGGTCCACCCGCCAAGTAAGAAGAAGTGCCAGAAGGGGATGTAGAGCATGTCAAGAGTAGGGAATAGGTGGCCAATGCAAAGACTGAAAAGAGTCTGGCAGTGAATTCTGACAGTACGAAAGTCACAACTCACATGGTCAACACCCAAAATGTTCAGTGCCCAGCCAAGCGGAACCAGTTGCTAAGATGCACGAGCTTCTGTGTGATCGAATCAGGCAGCTAGAGGTGGAGTTACAGAAAAGAGGGAAGATTGAACAGATTAAGGGCGCAACCTATGCCAGCCACTTCTCAATACATCACCAAGCCAAACTTAGGGACCTTAACAGAAAAAAAATACATTGTGGATTGTTTCTTTGAGGGAGTTGCAGCACAAGCTCCTTGGGATACAGGGTCACCTAGTGATGATTATCAATGAAAGATGGAGAGAGTCCTGCTTCCCACACATCCAGTTATGGAGTATGGATGAAATCCTGGATGAGGATGAGAACCTGGTCGGCAAAGCAGTGGACCAGACACCCATACCCTTTGCAGGCTGGGTTGAGCTGAGGTTTAAGCAGGGATTCAAAGAAGGCCCTCAACTAGAGCTACTCATTCCAGTTTTAGTTTCTAATGAACTAGGAGCTGCTGAGCCTCCGATCATTGGCTACAATGTGATCAAACATCTGGTGAAGAATGGTCTGATACCCAGAAATTACACCTGCTGTGGTAAGCCAAGCATTTTCAATTGACCATAAAAAAGCAAATGTAATGATCCAGACAGTGCAAAGTGGTGACCAAAATGACAAGGAGGGCATGGTGAAGGTTGGAAAATTGAAGACTGTGATTTCAGCAGACCAGACCAAAGAGGTCTGTTGGACTGTCAGAACAGGCCCCCTTTCTTCCAAACAGGATGTCCTTTTTGAACCGGAAGAAATCCAGTGGCCAGAGGGGTTGAATATTACTGAGACACTCACCTGCCTGCAGAAGGGAACTGGCCTCAGGTGACTATCCCAGTCACTAATGTCAGCAGTCATGACATTATGCTTGCCCCCCACACAGTGCCAGGACATTTACAGCTAGTCAAGGCTATTTATCCAGCAGATGTGAAACCAGCTGGTGCAGCCTCAGTTGAGACAACCAGCGCTACTGCTAACTCAGCCCAGTCAGCCAGCAGTAATGAAAACCCAGCTAAAACAGTCTTTGTCAGTGAAAACATAGCTGCAGTTCCTGGGAGCCATGAAGGGAAAGATGAACAGTCTTGCCCATACAAACAGGAGTCATGGGATCCCCCAGTGTCCGTCGATCACCTGACCCCAGATCAGCAGGAAAGGGTTAGACTGATGCTACGTGAAAAGTGTGCTACGTTTTCAAAAGACGATAATGATGTCGGATGCATTCCATCCCTGCAGTTGAAAATCAGACTGACACAACCCCAGTGAGGCGCACCTACACCTTTGTACCCAAACCACTGCACAAGGAGGTGAAGGAGTACTTGGAGGACCCACTGAACAGAGGATGGATTCAAAAATCCCGATCCCCATACTCCTCACCGATCATCTGTGTACACAAAAAGGATGGGAGTTTGCATCTCTACGTGGATTATTGGGAGCTGAACCAAAAATCCATCCCAGACCACCACCCCATCCCTCGAGTGCAAGACACACTGAACAACCTGAGAGGGAGTGCATGGTTCTTGGTGCTGGACAGCCTGTCCTCAGCCCCAGTGGAGTTCCAGCGCAGCATGGGGGAGTGTCTCGTGAGTTTGAGAGATGAAACATCCATATTTGGATGACAATCTTGTCCACAGCACAACCTTTGACGACCATCTGTGTGACTTGAGGGAGGTATTATGTCTCTGTCAAGCACATGGTGTCAAGCTGACGGCAAGAAAGTGCAAAGTATTAAAAGACAACGTACAATTCCTGGGAAGGATGGTATCCAAAGATGGCTACTGCATGTGAGATATCACCAGTAAAAGTACTGAAAGACCACAAACCTGAGACTGTGGGAGATCTAAGGAAAATGCTAGACTTTCTATTATATTACCATCCCTACCTCCCAAGCTTCTCACTTATTGCTAAGCCATTGTACAGTCTGCTATCAACTGAGAAGACGCTAGACGGCAGGGTAGAGACACCAAGAATCAGGAAGAGCAGAGGTAAATGCAGCAAGTCAGATCAGCCTCCCTCCAGCCAGCTGATGACTTGGACAGATAAACACCAGGAAGTGCTCTGCCAGCTCACTGAGCATCCGCTGTGCCACCACTCCTCGGCTACCCTGACTTTGAAAAGCCATTCGTGCTACACTGCAACGCCCCTCAGGAGGGGCTCAGTGCAGTACAAGGCAAGCTGGTTGTTATAGGATATGGGTCGAGAACCCTAACTGCCCCAGAAGCAAACTACCACCTCCATTCTGGAAAGTTAGAGTTTCTGGCAATGAAATGGGCAATTTGTGAAAGGCTTAGGGAGTACCTGCGTTATGCACCCTCATTCACTGTCTATACGGACAATAATCCTTTGACCTACGTATTGACCACAGCAAAGCTGAATGCCACAACACACCGGTGGATTACTGAGCTTGCAGACTTCAACTTCAGAGTAAAGTATCAACCTGGCACAGTCAGTGGAGATGCAGATGGCTTGTCACGCATGCCACTGAACATGGAGCAGTATATGCACACTTGCTCTGAGGAAATGGGGCCAGAAATAATATCCACTATCACGCAGGCACTTGAACTGAATTCTGATGAATGTGAGCTGTGGTTGTGTCCAGCCACCATCACTGCAGCGTGTACTGAAGTTGAGCAAGTGTGAGTAACATTTCCAGCTGCAGAAATCCCCATTGAGGAACTAAAGAAAGCGTAAGAGGATGATCTGGTCATCGGCAAGGTTCGACAGTATGTTTTGTCAGGTCATGGCCTCATCTGAGAGGAGGAGATCGTCGGGATGACACATCTGTCCTTGTAAGGGAGAGAAACCGGCTGTATGTCAATGAAATTGGCATTCTTTACAGGAAGTCACCAACTTGGGCACAGCTTGTGTTACCCTCAACTTACTATCAGTTGATTTACAAGGAGCTTCATGAGGAAATGTGACACCTCGGGGTGGAGCAGACACTCAGCCTGATCCATGATCACTTCTATTGGCCACACATGGAAAGAGATGTGGACCATTACATCACCAATGTGTGTAGCTGCCTGAAAAGAAGGCGCCCAAACAAGCCCACACAAGCACCTTTGGATAATATTGTAACCACCTATCCGTTTGAAGTAGTTTCAACAGACTATCACCTGGATAGCGCCAGGAAAGCTACAAAAGGGGATATGGGTATATCAAAAACGGAAGCAGAAAAGATCTTTGGGGCTCTTTGTTCTCAGGCTTGGGTTTCCAGCCAGGCTGCATCATGATCAAGGCAAGGAGTTCAAGAATAAGCTGTTTTTCAAGCTGGACGACTGCTGCGGCATCCAATGCTTCTGCACAACACCTTACCACCCAGCTTGAAACAGCCAGGCAGAAAGATTAAATCAAATGCTCCTTTCTATGCTCAGGTACCTAAAAGAGGAAGCCAAGTCAGATTGGAAGAGCTCCTTGGCCAAAGTCATGCATGCATGTAACTGCACGTACAACAGTTATTATGCAACGGGATATGCTCCACACTACCTCCTCTAAGGTAGAAACCCCCAGCTGCCTGTTAACATGTTTGGACTGACACCAAATGGCCAAAGCTCTTCTCACAGTGAATATGTCAGCAAGTGGAGGAGAAGGATACAGGAGGCATACAGTCTAGCATCCAAGACAGCTCAGAGGGAGCAAAATCGAGCAAAGAAGTATTATGACTGCGAGACGCATGGTGTGGAACTACAGCAAGAATGTAGAGTGTTGGTGAAAAACTTCAGGGACAGAGGAGGAACCGGGAAATTCAGGTCTTACTGGGAGGAGGAAGTCTACGTTGTGACATAGAGATAGCACAACGACAGTCCAGTCTACACAGTGCAGCCAGAGAGGGGCCCAGACTAAGGTCCTCCACTGGAACTTGTTATTGCCCTGCGACTTCCTACCTGCGAATGGAGAAGATCTGGAGAAAAAGAAACCAAACAAAAGAAAGTCGAAATTTGGGCGAGAGGAGGACAAAGCAGACTAAAGGCAGACAAAGAGACCCTGACAGCAGCTCAGAGGATGAAAGCAATGGAGATACATCACCACACAACAAACAAAGCCATTTGACAAGGTCAACAGTCAGCTGAAAGTGGAAGCAGAAGAATTCTAACCACGAGCAGCTGAAAGAGGAGCGGATGAGGACGAGCTGTGTCTCAGTGGTGTTGAAGAAGCGAGGATGGATGCTGAGGTGGAGGAGAGAGAATCAGCAGGAGCTGAGCAAGATGCCTCATCTGATGAAGCAGAGGAAAGTAACGCTGAGCAGGCTTCAGCATCTGATGAAGCAGATGAGGGGGTCCCTGTGCCGCAGTCTTCTCCTTCAAGAAAGTATCCTTTTCGACAAAGAAATCCACCCAAGACACTCACATATGAAACATTAGGTCAACCCTCAGTCTCATATAGACATACATAATGTTCACAACCTAATGCAAGAGACAAGTTCATTAGACACGAGTTCACTGGGGTATCAGTTCATTTAAAGGAAAAGAGTTCATGAAAGTGTGTTAAGAGTAAAAATGAACAATTCATACATTCAAAATTATGTTAACAGATGAAGTACCACAGACAAGACCACCGATATATAGGAAACTGAGATATATGTGAGGCATACAGAAGTACATCTCGGTCTGTGTACTGGGTTATGGGGTAGGAATGGTAGTCAAAACCTTTCAGTCTGAGATACATAACCCGCATAAGTGACATCATCTGGCCAGTGAGGTCTGTTGCTGACACATGACATAAAAAGGGAGATGCATGTGATGTCAAAGACTGTTGTTGTTCAGAAAGTATCCCAAAAGACTGTTTCCTGTGCAACCTGCCACTTCGACCCAGTTGAACCTAAGGACTCTGAAAGCTGCATAATGTTGGGATGACATTCATTTTGGAGGGGAGAGTGTGGGATCCATAGTGATTTTATGTCTATTAATGGGCACCCCCCCTATTCTTCTTAAACAGCTAACAGTGGAACAGCTAAAGGGGTCCCTGTGGGGTACGACGTATTAGCTCGCATGCGTCAGTGTGAGGACCGAGTAGGAAGTGTGTCGTTAGGCGAAAGGTGTCTGTGTGTTCTGTGTACCTGTACCTGAGAGAAAAAGAAACTGATTAAAACCCATGCTTGCCTGGAGCCTCCTTCTGTCCCAGTTTTCAGCAGAGAGACCATTTGTTCCTCTAATGTTGAATACTGAAAGAAAAATAATGCAACTTTCTACTTCCACTGTTACTTGTTACAGAACTGCTCACTACATCCTGTTTTTGCTCAAAGGCAGATGTGGGACAAAGGCACTGTTTTGCAAGTTACAAGTAGTCTCAAGTCTTTGCTCTCAAGTCTTGAGTCAAGTCCCAAGTAAAGAAAGGCAAGTCCTGAGTCAGTCCAAAGCCCTAAACTAAGAATTTCAAGTCCAAAAGAAGTCATAAGCACTCTTCACCAGATGAAATGCCATTTCAATAACAGAGTAGTTATCTATTAAAATTTACAAATTATGAATGCTTTTTGATTTATATTTATTTTTTTATTAAAATGAAATGACAAGATTAGTGTGTCTGAACTTAATGGCACAAAAAATAAGTGCTGACGTTGCACTCAAGATACAGCACTAACCACCACCACAACAAAATGAACTGTTACAGGGAATTTGTGTGTTGTTTTGTCCAAATGAAATAAAAAAAACCCAAATGTAAAAAACAAAACAAAGCCATGAATCGGTTCTTCAGCAGGTATAGTTACTCATCTACTTTTTGAGAACATGTTCCACCGGCCAGCAGTAGGTTTAAGCTGCTATATCAAGTTCATTGTAAATGAACAAAGTATAAAATATACTTAGACCCCAAGTGATGTTAATTATCACAAGTATTTTCAAGTCATAAGGCTCAAGTCCAAGTGAAGTCACGAGTCACTGGTGCTAAAGTCCAAAGCAAGTTGTAAGTCTTTTATGATTTTGTCAAATCAAATTTGTGACTCGAGTCTGACTCGAGTCCAAGTCATGTGACTAGAGTCCACACCTCTGGTGGCTTCTCACATTTTTAGTGAAGGACAAACTGTAGCATAAATGTTATGATTAAAAAACAAACTGTACTTTTTTTTAAAAAACAAAACA
>JAPZDX010111707.1:0-10323 GCA_029783625.1 Naso annulatus | reverse complement strand
GAGGCTTTGTCCTCACGCAGCGGACCCGGGTTCGATTCCACCTGTGGCCCTTTGCTGCATGTCATTCCCCCTCTCTCGCCCCTGTTTCCTGTCTGCTCTTCAGCTGTCCTGTATATAAAGGCACAAAAGCCCAAAAAAATATCTTTAAAAAAAAAAAAAAGAGGGAGAACAGTAGCAACACAGCTCAGTACAGTCATTAGAGAAGCTACAGGTTTTCAGTTTCCAGCGTCTAATCTTATGCTAGATATCTACACGAGCAGTCTGTGGTTGGTCGTGGCAAATTTTGAAACAAATTGATTCAGGTCATTTTGTTTCCCCCAACCTGCCTGCCTACTTTTGTCTCCACCTCCACCTGCATGGACACTTCCCAAGACAAAACAAACAAACAAAAAAAAACACCTGTTGTGTGTTTAGGATTCGCTGTAACAGGGGAGTGTCACATCGAGCTGACTTTGGATCACCTCAGTTGTCCATCAAGCTATTGCTTAGCTGTCAGCACAAAATACAGAGCTTCCACTCAGACCACTTCCTGTTTTTGACCTTTCAACATAAAAGTATGTTGTTGTTTTTTCCTCCAGTATTCTTAGGACGGACAGATAATATCTCAGGGTGGGCAGTGCACCACCCAGCCCACCTGTAGCCACACTCCAACTTTAAATTACATTCTAACAGCAACAGGTAACCAGCGGCGGTTTCAGTAAACTAAACTTATTCATGAGTTTTTAAAGTCCTGGTTAGTACTTGCACTGGCCAGTTTTGGATTAGTCATAATCCATTGGCTATTTTGGTTGGAGGCAGAATGCAGTTCAGCTTGTTTATGACAAATGCATGCATGAGGTTCTCTGTGTCAGACTGGGAAAGAAGGTTTGTGATACTCGAAATATGACTGAGTTGTGAATCTGCAACCTTGGTGATGTTATATGATTAATATTACTGAATTCACAATCCATGATGACTCATTAATTACATGATTTAACCTGTTTTTGGCTCTTACAACTTGTTTACATAATCTAGACTCCAGGTACTCACAGACCAGCTGTGTCTTGGCTGTTATGTTGAAGGAGTTTACTGGGATTCACATGCTGTGTCTGCTTGTACAATTCTTTGTGCATCAGTTTCTCAACCTTGGATATCTTGAATTGAAGAATGTTTGTTTTTCCTTGGGCACGCTCCACAGTAAACTGATTTTTTTCAAAGAGTTATTGAGTTAAAAAAGCCAGTAATGGCGAAATCTATCTGCCTCTGTCTCGTCCACCCGGTCCAATCTTATCCTGTTTGCCTTCTAGGTCAAAAGTCTTTAATTCTGTCAGGTTAATAAGCATGTATTGTGTATGCACACTGTGTAAATCTGTAAACACAAATAAATTTGAGTTTGAGTTTGTTGCGATCCACATGCAGTGTCTGTGTGTGACTGCGGCGTGGGCTGATGCATGACAGGTGTGTTGGGAAAGTGTTAAAGGTAAAACAGGCTGGGGAAAAGCACAGGAGGATAACAAGGAAAGCAAAAAGCAAGCACACATCCAGAAAAAACTGTGACACGACCATGACAGTGCAGGTCGGATGGAGCAAAAGCCAAGTCGGGGGGGCGCCCGGGATTGTACTGAGTTCAGCCACATATCGGTGGGAAAATAATATGTCCTGGTTTTCAATACTCAATTATTGTTCTTTTCACCACAACTGCATTAAAAGTATTTTTGTATTTTTTCAGTGCTTACATAGACATTGATCATGTTGTGTTACACACATTATTACCTAACCCAGTATAAAAACATCAACAATGCACCACATGTTTGACCTAAACACTGATTTGTCTCGTTGTGTGACATATTAATGTGTTTTTGTCATGGCTGTTGCTACCCCGAGTCAGAAGGAAGCGTCACGGGCTATGACTCTCGCAGCTCTTTCTTACAGAGCCTGTCAGTATGCTAATGGTTGGCTGTCACGCCAAAGAGGAAGTTAGCCTTCTCTAAAGAGACCCTAAAGAGGGGCTCACCCCTTTCTTCGAAATGTTTCTCTTTGCTGTGAAAATGCTGCAGTCATGATGCACGGAGTGATAAAAGTGTGCACAGAAGATGCGCTTTGGGCTGAGAAATTATCCCCCACCCTGCTGAAAAAGCCAGAAGTGTGTGCATACGCCTGTATGTGGACAACTTAAGGGTCCTGATAGGGATGTTTGAAAATATGGTTACCATATCTAATAGCATGCAGGAGCAGGTTGTTAATGTGGATGCTGAATAAACGCGTGTGAAGTTCAGAGCATCGTCTCCTCACTTTTATCAAAGTATAAACACTTCACAATAAGTATATTTTAATCCTAAACTTGAGCGGTAAAAACACAGCCACATCATTAGCATGGCTAAAAACTCTTTTAATAACTTTGAAATCCAACTTTTATGAACCTCTTTCTAACATGGGTCATGTTGATTGTGGGAAGACTGAATCATTGCAACAGAAAATATAATGAGAGCAGAGGAATTTGAAAAGCTCAAAAAAATGTATTAGGCACAAATTTATTTTGATAATGAGGTCTAGGAAGTATTTATTACTCCTTTCCAGGTTCTTAATATGCTACTCCCTCCTTCTGTGGAAACCTTTTATCTTAAATAAATAAATAAATTGACATATAGATATACATATACAGTAGACAAATAGAGAGAGAGATGTACACAAACACATACAGTATCTCTCTCTCTCTCAAAGGAAAATTTTTTTTAAATCAAAATTAATCACATACGTATGAAAAATCCAATTATTTTGCATTTCACATTACTTTTTAAGTCCATATTAACAATGTAAAGCAATTCTTACCAGTGGAACTTTATAGGGAATCAAATGCTTACCAGAGTATTTCTCTTGTGTACATCTTTTGCAGTAACAAGTAAGAGACGGGCAGAGCTCGACCACCACTAATTAGCTTAGCTCAAACGCTGGTAGTCAATGGGAAGTGCTAGCCTGCCTCTGCCTGCAGTCGTCAGATAAACTTTCCAACAACACTAAGCGGTCCTGTGTGCTTGTTGACACTTGTTTTTTTACTATGTTAAGTTGTTTTTAGACTCAGATTAGCACATATACATATTACTTTATGTAGTAATTTAAAGTTTTTAACAAACATTTTGTTCACCTAATTACAAGCACGTCTGCGGTGGTTTGCACCCTGCGTTTTACTTTCATTACATATTTGATTCTAAAATTACGTAAAGTGCTAATCTTGAGTCTACAAATAACATGGTAAATAAACCAGTCACAGCAACAACACAGGACCGTTTAGAGCTGTTGGAAAGTTTATTTAGGTTGAGGCAGGCTAGCGTTTCTCATTTACCACCAGTATTTCAGCTAAGCCAATCAGCTGTGGTCTCGCCGCTGCTGCTGCACGGATCTAAGAGCTTCCATCTGTCCGTCCGACAGTATTGATTTTTAAAAAGGCAAAGATGAGGGTGGGGCCGGTGGGCAAGCAATGTAGTTGCTGTATGCCACATTTCCGTGTAACATCTAGAACACAGGCTACTGCGACAAACCTTCTACCACCGTTACACCGTCATCTTGTGTCTCCGCCATGAGCTGCTGGTCAGTACACACACTTATACTGAAGGCTTTTCACTGTCTAGAGTCTGTTGGCATCCAAACCCACAGCAGAAAGACATTAACACTGTAAACTTCAATTTTTGTCTAATTATCACAAGTCATAAAATCATTGCAGTATTTAATATTATCATATATTGTAAGTTTTCCTCATATCGTGCAGCCCAAACTGAATGTTGACTCGTTTTTTTTGATCAATGTACTTCATTCTGTAGACATTCTGCAAGGAACATTCATGTGTTTAGGATTCATCTCCTGTTAAAGCAATGAAAGATAACTTCATTTTGTAGTTTGAGCTTTTCTATGGCCTGGACAGGCATGAAACTCAGGTTAAATCATTAGTACAAAAGATTAATACCTGAAAAAGATCACCTTAAAATTCTGGTTTGCTAAAGAGGGGTGAAAGATGATGCATTAGAGAAAAGTAACAATACAATTTTAATGTGCAAATTATGATGATGAATAATGAGTTTAATAGCCGAGTTTGAGTTTGTAATGATGACACTTTTTCGCATTTTCAGTGATGAAGAATTTTGATTCAAGCCTCCAACTGGCTTCTTCATTACAGCAATGGTGTCAAAGGCTCATGGGTAGTCTAATATTTAGAGCCATCTGTCCTGCTGAACTCACAGAAAAACAAGATTTCTCAAAAACAGAGTTGAAATAAGTCAAACTGGTGAACACAGCATAACAATGGATCGAGCAAAATCTTCTGTGTCTGGGTTAAGGAACATGGAGATTTCATTAAAACAAAGAATGTGGAAAAACAAACACCTGTTTTTAAACCTCACTGAATAAAACTAAAATCTCTTAGTTGTAGCTTCTTAGAACGTTTAACTACTGGTGCATAAACTGTGTTGACCACTTTAAAGCTGCTCCAAAAAAAAAAAAAAAAAAGTTTAAAAACAACAGTAGGTTAAAAAAAACAATTACATTGCAAGGGTTTTGTTTGGATTTAAAAAAGAACAAAATTTCATCTCTGAATAAATTTCAGTGTTTTTTGATGATTTTTTAGTTCTTATACAGTCACATGAGGTATACATAAGGATGTTTTATGTCTGTGTCCAATGTGAAAAGTCTGCCACAGTCTTTTTTAACATATGGTTTAGTTCTTTCTAAACAGCTTTTATGTGAAAGGGTCACGGTTTTGTCAGATTTGGGAAAAAAGTACAGGGTAATGCTTAAAGAGGAGCCATGTTTGGTTCGTTAGGTTAGGTTTAGGAAAGGTTGTTGGCTAGACACCCTTTCGGTTTTGCACTGGTCCCGAACTCCCTCGAGGGTTAATGAGTTTAGTAGGAGCCATATAATCAGCCAAATCTGCCTGTATGCATTAAGACACGTGTCAAACTCAAGGCCTGCAGGCCAGATCCGGCCCGCAGTGCAAGTATCTCTGGTCTGTGAGGTAATACCATATATCTAACATAGATGGCCTGCATGCTGGTAGGCTATATTGCGTACGCAGTACTGATACTACAAGTTCCAGAATTCACTGCAGCAGCCGGGCCACCAATCAAGCACCCTCACCCACCCACACACACACACACACACTCCGCCACAGACACACTTTGGCATTTTTGTCTGATATACTCAACATCAAGCTTCAGGGCAAAGACCAAGTGATGACAAGAAAGAGCAAGAAAACTTGGGTCACTTTCCATGTTGCCAGACAATGGCAAGCCAGGACTCCATTGCTGTGTTCCCAATAACCAATAAACTTACCACTTGGCACCAAGTTCATAGAGTGTTTTGCCGACTTTGGAGTTTAGAAATTTAAATTTGAGTATGATTCTGTCTGTGCTGGACAGTTCCCACAGGCTCCACCCACAAGCCGCTTGATTGCTCTGCATGTTTGGAAGCACACAACCGCCTGAGCAACTTTCTTCTCTGATAAAAAATCTCACACAGGAGTCGTCTCACTGATGCTCTGCTTCACTCCATCCTCAGAGTTTCACAGTTCAGAGCTTAACACCAAACATTCACGAACTTACAGCCAAGAAAAAATGCCAAGCAAATGAGCACAAGAGCAGAGTGCACATATAATAGTCAGTACAGGGTCTTGAAACTTGAGTGAATCCCTGCATTTATATATGAAGTCCCAGTACAATGTGATGTCAAAAAGAGAAATTAAATCTTAAAAGTGCAGTTTAATTGTTTGTGTGGAAGCCTTAGCCGTTCATTGATCCTTACAATTTCTTTCCTCCATTTCCTCAAGATCTTTATTTACATTATCTGGTTATCTCTGGATAACAGAGCCCGTTTTCTTGAGATCTAGAGTTCAATTGTCAGGTCAGCTCGGGATAACAAATCTTGTTTTCTGAAGATCTCGAGTTAGATTATCTCATTATCTCGAAATAATGGAGCTTGTTTTCTGGTGATTGCAAGAAAACAAAAGTCTGTTTTCTCAAGATGTGGAGATAATTTATTTTTAACTTTTTTAAAATTACTTTATATATTTATTTATTTTAGATTCTTCAGCTCCCTTCTAAACCTTGGCTTATTTTATGATCAAACAATCCAGGACAGCTTCAGGCTTCCGTAGCTCAGTGACAGGATCCTGCTCTTATTTTCAAAGATCACAGCCACCTTTTTTTTTTTTTATTATTCAGTTTCTAATTCATCCAGTGAAATGTGCCAGAAAAGATTTATAAGAGAAAATACTGTATGTGGAATAAACATACAGTCCATCAAATTGCAACTGTATGTGAATTAAATGTTCAGGCAAGAGTCACAGGACTGAAACTGAAGCTGAAGTTACATCAGTCGTTGCTCTCACAAGCAGCATTTCTTTCTTTTACCAGGGTGGAGAGTTTGCGCGGCGATCAACTCTGCAGGAATGAAACAGTTACATGACATACTTCTACTATGACGCCAAAACAATGTATGAGTTCTTCCTCAGAGGGGCCCGAGTCTCCAGTAAGACCCTAATTACATTATTTTAAAGTGATTATAAGTGTGTGGTTTTTGTTTTTTTTTTGTTTTTAATTTTGTTTTTTGTTGTTCGAGAACCTGTAAGTTCCCACTGCAGTAAGCTACAGCAAATTCTGCTTAACAAGACTTAACAGAACTTTTATTTTACGTGTTCGTTCACTGAGGTTGTTTCTTTTTACTTGTTGTAGGTTAATTTAAGTTCCTGGGCCACATCCTTTCATGTTGTATTAGATATGCATCGAGTGATCAGCTTGTCAAAATTATTCAGCCAAAAATAGCAAAAAAGGCTAATTTTTACAGAACCAGGGCGTTTTTGATGATGCGATCAAACAGCAGCCCATAGATATAGACACATGTTTATATATTTATCACAGCAAATAGCATGAAGTGTGGTAAAATGCATAAAAAGCAGCGTGTCACGTACTTGCCTACAACAGAGCTTACAACAGCAACAGTGAGGAGGAATGCTGCTTTTAACGTTAGAGTCCCAGCACGCCCACTGCTTATTCTTTAACTTTCAATAATGACAACACAATACATTTCTCAAAATCAGACGTAACTTTAGTGAATAAAAAAGGCGATTTACATGACGTAGCTCATGACTGCGAAGGACAACTCGACTGCTTATAACAGCGAGGCTACCGGAGTCTGAAGTCAACAGGAAACAAAACTTCTCTCTATCTTCTGCTCGGAGAGCATCATGGGTAATGAAGTCTACTAAGACCTAACAGTTAACTTAAAGCATCTAAATTCTAAATCGTTCTCTGCACTTTATATGAAATGAACAGTTTTGCATTGATTGTTCAATATGTAATATTGACTTAAATGTTTCACGCATTATTAACGTATAACTCCTTATGAAATAAACATTTTCATTAAATACATTTGCAGTACCATTCATGGCTGCCGTCTTAGAAAAAGCAATATAATGTGAAAGCAAAATGTAATTTTAGTTTTGTAAAAAATTTGTTTTCCATTGAAATGCATGAGTTATCTAAGTCATGCAGTGGTGACAAATGGTGTCATTGCTTCCAGTTTTCGGTTTTGGCCACAAATTTTCACTTTGGTGCATGCCTGTGTTGTATGTTACTACACTCTGCAAACCTCAATATTTGAATCTGCAGCTGTCACTGGTTACACTGTAAACACTGTGATTTCACTGCTGCCTAGAACCAAACATGTGTCTTGTATGTCAGCAGCAGAATGTTAGAAAAGCACAGTGTGTCTGATGAGAGGGTAAAACAAGACAGAAGCGGCATGTTTACTCACATCTCTCTTCTTATTTTAACTTTCTCTCTCCTCCCCCTCTGTTTTCCCTTTCATACACAAGATAATGGACCCTGTCTGGGCTCCAGGAAACCCAAACAGCCCTATGAATGGATGTCCTACAGAGAGGTAAGAGTCACCATGAGCAGCTCTCCTTATAAACATGATGGCCTCCAGCTGAACAACAGCAGACAGAAAGGTTGCAGGAAACACTGATGGTTGTTACGCACAGGAGTTTCACTCATGCTGTTGTTAAAATTCACAGTTTTCTGGCCTTTGTTGCAAACATTTTGACTACTAAAAATAGTCTGTCTCTTGTGATTGCCTCAAGGTAATCGCTTAATTACTTTGATTGGTCTTTGACTGATAACTCATGTAAACTGAAGTGCATTTTGGGTTTAATCATTATTGTTGCAGGTATTGTATGTTGTCAAATCAGGTTTTTTTTCTTTTTGTTTCCTTTTGTTTCTGCTTTACTTAAGGACTGTCAGGTGATAGTTTGTGTAATGATGAGGAAAAATGAGAAGTTGTGTAAAAACGGGAAGGATAAGGGATTTTCCTAACCGCTATTTTCCCCTGAAGTATAAACAGAGGTTTGAACTTAACTGAATGGTTTTAAAGTCACAAAACAGCAAATATTGAGCAAAAATTCTATTGATAAGGTTAAAAATTGTCTTAAAAAATGATCATATCATTAGAACCATTTAAAACCACTGGTTTTAATAACATGAGCTGTATTTCCGTAGTATCTCACTGCAGTGTGGTGATGTATTTACGAGTGAAACATCTTCAAACAAGATGTAGAGGCAGGACATAACTTTAGGAGAAATTTGATTGGCGAACACCCAAACATGTTGCTACGCAAAGCTAACTAGCTCGCTAACTAGCCACCCCACGAACCGCTCACATTACTGCTAATGTTCTCTGATGAACTTCAGCTCTGAGCTGCCTGAAATTTGAATTATGATTGACAGGTAGATGTCATAATATGATTGGTTGAAAACTGGTTAATTCACCTCTACGTAATCGACATTTAACATGGAAAAAAACTGACAGATTTTAATATAAGAATACAAAGTAATTAAGTTTTTGTAATTTTTTTGCCATACATTATTAAATAGGTGCACACTATGACAAGGGATGTTATCCAGAAGGGTTGAAAATTCATTTTGTCATTTCATGTCAACTTTAATTTGTCTTCTTGCTGTAATAATCAACTGTTTAGACACAAGTGTAGCCTGCTTTGCTAAACACAAGTTTCCTTGATTACAGCCAGCTTAGCTTCACTGTTTGGACTGTGTTGTTGTCGCTGACTTTGGATCAAAATGTATACAAATCCTGTATGCAGCCATTGGTGAAATGTCCTTGGGCTTCAATGGACTTGTAGTTTTGAGCTGTAAATACAGTCAACAAGATGGTTACTAGTATTTAAGTATGAGGTTGGAAGCAGCAGTGCAGGTTCGGCTCTCCAGCTGCTTGTAGTCAGGTCGTACAGATCTTTGTTGGTTATTAATGACAGTTTGTTTAAATAAGTTTTCTCCTGCTCTGGTTTCCTCCCAGTTTGCCTCTGCTTCTCCAGTTTGGCGATTTAATGGGCTGGTTACTTTGTTGTGCCACTCTGTTTATTTTTACTGTACCACTCAGCCTGACAATACCTCCATGATGTGGCCTCTGTGACTTCATAGATAACAAACACACGTGCCTAAAAAAGACAAATTATAGCTTTTATATTTCTGTTATGTATGTTCCAGTGGATGCATTCTGTAACACAACAGGACTGCGTGAAATGTAACATTTGACTGTTTTCTCAAACATGTAGCCTTAGGAACCAGCTCTCCATTGTTTTCATGTAAACAAGAGTTTTCTGAACAAACAAAAACATATTGATGCTGTGAACATGTATTTAATCTCAACCATTAATTTCACTTACTGGTGGTTTATCGTTTTAAGATATGAAATATCCCTTTAATGTTCTATTAAAACAATTTTTATACAGTCTCAGTGCCTTAACAGCGACAAAACATTTAAAATTTGTCTCCTGTTAGAAGCTTCACTATCATATTTTAACAAGGGAATTTGTTTGCTAATTGTTTGTCACTATTAATAAAATTTAATTCCAGCCTTAACACTGTTGGTGAAATATTAATATAGTGTTCCAGCATCACTTCAGTGAGCACACCTTGTTCCTGTGTGTTATTGGGTGATTAAACCAATAAACTGCTGCAAAACAAAAAGCTAATGCTATAAAACAATCTGTCTGATTATCTGGTGTTATCACAGTTTGAAAGTCATAGAACACTTGACTTCTTCCTTTCCTTCTCTTAATCTCTGCCCTCATATCTGATGTGTGTGTGTGTGTGTGTCAAAGGTAATGGAGCGAACAGAGAATCTGGGTTCTGCATTTCTTCACAAAGGACACTCAAAGACCACCGACCCCCACATTGGAATCTTCTCCCAGAACAGACCTGAGGTAAAGACATGTGCCCTTTACCCATAATGCTCATTTGCTGGCATTTACATTAAAATCTTCCCCCCTCGTTTATATATATA